>JAVJIF010005274.1:0-112136 GCA_038442645.1 Agave tequilana | reverse complement strand
GTATCAATCTTGACCTTTCTTGTATACTCATATATGTTTGTATGTATGTATGCTTTCATTTTAAAGACTATCAATTTCAATTGGTCTCTATTTTTCATACATATATATGTTTTATTGTGCTTATTATATCCCTATATCTTTAAGCACAAAATCTTGTTTATGCTAGTGCTTGAGCTTCAATTTTGTTTCAATTGATTAGTTTCAATTACTTTTCAATTGGTTCAATTTTCAATTGGTATCTTATTTCAAGCCTATCATTGTGTTTGTTGGTAATTCATAAAGAGGGAGAAAACTTGTATTTCATCTTTCAATTGGTATTTGTTTTCCACTCCATACTTTATGATTGAATATTTTAAATTGATATCATATACTTAAAAAGAAAATACTCTCTTTTGATATCAAGATGTTTATTTGAATGTTTTAAAAAATTGGTATCTCAAAATTTAGTTTAAAGAGAAATACAAAAGTTTTTGATTTGTATTGCCTATATGTAAGGAGAGCTTAACATCTCTTTTACACATAGATTCATGATGAGTGTATCTTGTATTGAAGAGCTTGACAATCTCTTCTTTATGTGGTACACGTGTGTAGGGGGGAGCTTTAAATCTCTTCTTATGCATTGCATAGTGTATGTTATGTGAATTAGGACTTGTCATCCCTCCTTCATGTAATGTATCTATGTAGGGAAGCTTTACATCTTCCTCTTCATGAATGTATATAGCATATACCATCTATTGATTTATGTTTACTTTCAATTGGTATCAAAATGCTACTTTGACATATTTTTTAAATTGGTACCTTAATTGATTGTCACCCCTATTTGGTTTTGTTTTTGTTTTAGACAAAAAGGGGAGAACATTTTTATTAACCCCTTATTGATTCATTATTTCGAACAAAAAGGGGGAGAAAATTTTATTGATTTAGTTTTGCTTTTACCCTTTATTGATGATTGATTCTTTGTATTAAAAAGGGTGAGAAGATTTTGTTTTGTTTTGATTGTTACCCCTTTGTTGATGATTGACAAAAGGGAGAGAAAGATTTTGAGTTTGATTGAGTTTTATATATGCATGTTTATGTTTTGCATATATTAAGTTTAATTTAGTTTAATTTTAATTGGTATCTAGAGCATGTTTTATTTTAAACATTTCATTGGTATCTAGAGCCTCTTATTGTTTATGCATTTCTATGCATTCATGTTTAAGAGCCTTCATTGTATATTCATTATGTTTATTTGGTTATGCATGAGTTAAGGGGGAGCTTCTTTGAAGCTTAACTTTAATCTATGCATATATAACTCCATGAGTTTTGTCATCATCAAAAAGGGGGAGATTGTTAGCCCAAGGCCTTCCACTCTAGTTTGATGATGATTAACTCATGTAGTTATGTGTACTAATAATCTTGTGATTTTAGTTTCAGATCATTAATCAAATTATTAGTAGGTGATTAGCTTCAACAAGATGATTTGGAAGCTTTCACATGTTGATTCAAGAGCCCGAGCGTCAAAGATCACATATAGCACTTGCTCGGTAGATCAAAGAGTTTTGGATCGAGTCGGCTTGGAGATTGCGCTCTACATGAAGACTTCGGTACATAGTTTAGTTTTGTGTTTAAATCCAAATTGTAAAGATTAGAATAGTATGATATGCTCAAGTTCACAACACACACGTTTCATGTTTTGAATATTGATTTTCGGTTTTAGGTTTAACCGATCTTGGTTTGCATGAATAGATAGATTCAAAACAAGTTTACATGGTTTAATGTATATTAGATTTGTTCTATATACATGCATGCTTAATTTCCTAGACAAACTTAGTTTTGACTTACTTATTCATGTGTTTTATGTTTTGGTATTTTTAACAAAACATATTTTGGAATTAATGTCAAAAACATGGATATATATATATGTTTCATGTATATAGGATTATATCCATATACATCATGCCTAAATGTTGTTTAATATCATGTTTTTGTATTTAGATAAGTTTTGGACAAAACGTATTTTCTATTCAAAAATCCAAGTTTTTAGAAAATACAGTTTTTGGTTTTTGGCAAAATTTCTATAACACAAAAATAGTTCAAAATGTTTGAGATTTGTGTTAAACTTTTTAACACAAGTTTGTATTTCATATAAAAATGAGAAAACTATTTTTGTGGAATTTTAGAGATTTTATGGGAATTTTTCAAGTCTTTAAAAACCCAGTTTTTCCCTGATTTTCAGCTGCCAGCTAGGTCGGTCGACCGTAGCGGTCGACCGACGTGCACGGATACGTGCACGCTGGCTACGCCTTTAGCCGGTCGACCGTGCGGTCGACCGACTGAGAGCAGGGTTGCTCTCTGTTTGTTTCAGTCGACCGCGCGGTCGACCGCCCAGAGAGTCGTTGCTCTCTGGTTCTGGGGACGGTCGACCGTACGGTCAACCAGTAGCTGCTAACGGTCAAAATTGACCGTTGGACGGTCGACCGGACTGTCGACCGGCAGTTCATTTTTGACAGTTTTGCTGCCAACGGCTATATTTTTCTGGGGGCTATAATGGACAGTTTTCTTTAAGATTTTTTGTGCGAATTTTTCCTGACTCTCTAGTGTTTTCATAGCAATCAAAAGAAGTTTTTGGGCTTCAAATTGAACAATCTATTTGGTGTTTTTGCTAGGGTTTGGAAAATCAAGAAAGGGTTTTTGGGAAAAGATTTTGATTCAACTTCTTCATCTTGGTTTCTAGTTTTTCCCAAAGATTTTCTTTGAGTTTTTGATTTCATTCCTTTGGTTTTTCTCCACACTTGAGCTACATCTACTATCTCATTCTATAGGATTTTGTGTGGGAAAGAAATAGTTTGTGGTTGTTGTTTAGACCACCAAGTTAAAAACCCTATCTTTGCTTGGCTTTGTGCCTTTCCCTCATTGTGTTGAGGAGGTTGTGCATTTGGGTTGTATCCCTCAAGTTGTGAGGTGATCCTTGTGTTAATCCCTCAAGTTGTGAGGTGATTGTTTATTGGCTTGGAGTTGTGCCTCAAGGAGGAGGTTGTGTTTGTAAGGAGAGGAGTTGGGTACTCCTTGTAATTGTTATTGCCCCAAATCCTCGGTGGAGGTTCCCTTTGTGGGAGTCCTTTGTGGACAAGCTAGTGGATTTAAAATCCTTCTGGGTGAAGGCGGGGATGTAGAGCTGGGTGCTCGAACCTCGAAACATATCTTGTTGTTTGCGCTTGATCCCTTGGCTTTTACTCTCTCTCTCTTTACTTTGTGCCTTGCATCTATTCATATTGTTCATTCATAATTATTTGCTTGGCTTGTTTGAGTGTGCATCTCTTGTTAATTGCAATTAGTTTTTAAATTCCGCATCTAGTTCATTAGATTAGCATAATCACCTATTCACCCCCCCTAGGTTATTTTCAAATTCAAATTCCCAAATCAATATATACTCCTGTTTTGTTACCCGACTTGAGTAATATTTTAGAGTCAGTTTTGATTCTCACACCTGTCATTCTTGAACTTGAATCACCAATATTAAGTCACATTCCATTGTGGGAAATTGAATGTGGACTTGAGTTTCAACTTCTTGATTTGGACCCACTTCCTGAGCCAATCTCGACTCCTAAACCTTTAATTGACTTAAGTCACTTTCCTAAGTCGGTATTAGTTCCCGTACTTCCTGTGTCCAAGTTAATCATTCTATCTTTTCACACTCTATTTGGGACAAGGCGGTTGACAAAATTGACTCTGAAATTAATTGTGGAATTTAGAAATTAGATTGGGTTAAATATTTAATAAAAATCATTCATGTATATATCATTTTAGTGGGTTATATTAGAAAAATTTCTGGTGGGTTCAAACTCTATGAAAAGTCGATTGGGCCGCATTTCGTGGACCAATCAGACCACCACTGGAACCACCAGCTTAAGGTAATATTTCCTTCCCTTTCTTCTTTTTATGTATCTATGCATTAATTCATACATTGAGGACCATGCAGAGATAGGATTTAGTCCAGTTTTTTATTCTTTGTAATATAGGTTTTTATTTTCTTTTTTTATGTAATTTTAATTTCTTTGTAAGCTTAGACTGAGATTCATGTAAGTAAAAGAGAGAGGCTTATGTTGAGAGTGACACCGATGTACCTCCTCCTATCTTCCATCGTTTCTGCAACCAATAAAAGGTAACTTTTTTATGTTCGTTTTTACTTTTGTTTCCTTCTTCTTCTTTCTACTTTTCCTCTTTTGGCTATGATGAGCATTCCAGTGAATCTAGAAGCATCAGTATAACAATATTTGTGTGAGTGCCAACGATATTTCATGATGATGTTCTCCTCCTCAAGACTCCGTTTCATTTCATTCTTGTTCGTCTTGATGATGTAATGCGAATGGAGACTGAGCTCGATCTTATGGCCTATGCGTTGAATGCCTCCGAAGCAAGGTAGAACATGCAAAGGTTCTAGGTAAGTCATCAACCAAAAGAGGTAAGTATTTCTTTAATCTTTTCTTTCTTTTCTTTTATTTCTTTAGTTTAGATCACCTACACCAACAACACCTACTTCTTTTATCACTCCTTTTCTATTTCTCTGTTCATATCCAATTCTGGTTTCTCCATCTTCCCAATCTCTCACTTTCTTCCTAACTTGACTTTAACTCTTTTTCATTTTCTTTTTAAGAACTAAAGAAGAACTTTAACCATACTTTGTATCTTAAAAGAAAACTTACTAAAAAGCTTCCATCGCTAGTCCCTCCTTGTAGATCACGACCCGCATAGCCACTTGTTATAGCGGTAGAATTGAGCACCTCACACTACTGTTTTAAAAGTTCTGAAATTTTGTATTTGTGTGCAGGTCCATCTCAATCAAATTTTGGCTCAATTGGTAGTTGGTAAAGGCATATCAAATCCGTTGACAGCTAAGGATTTGCTAAAAATCCTAAGGGACATGTTCCCATTTGATCCCTCTCTAAAATCACTTGCTCATTCCCGTCCATGGAATGGTAAAACTGTAAGTACACCTAGAGGGGGGTGAATAGGTGTACCGCTAATCTATTGAACTAAATGCGAAAATTAAAAACTAATTGCAACTACACTTAGTGCAACCAATGAGTGTAGCCGAATTCCCCGTGAAGGGCTCTGGACTAACTCCTCTTGATTACTCAGAATAAGAGTTGAGATGCTATATGAAGCTCTCGTGGTTAAGCACAAGTGAGGCACACAAACACACAAGCATGTAAATGATATGGCAATATGAATCAATGCACAAATAAATAGAGAGAGTTGAGAGTCAATTGATCAAACGCAAACAATAAGATGTGTTTCGAGGTTCGAGCACCGAGCTCTACGTCCCCGCCTTCACCGAGAAGGATTTTCAATCCACTAGGAGTACCGAACTCCTCTCTCAACCAATACAACCTCCACCGAGGCAATACAAATGGTCTACCGAAGACCGGAGTATCGAACTCCACCACACCAACTAATACAACCTCCATCGAGGCTACACAAACCCAACTCCACCCACACTAAAGGGAGTACACCACAATCTCAACCTCTACCAAAGAGGGAGAAAACCACAACCCAAATCAACCTCTACCAAAGAGGGATATCACAAAGCAAAAGGTTTACAACTTGGTGGTATATCTCAACCACAAATCAATTTTCCCATAAATAAATGATCCTATAGAATAGGATAGAATGATAGCACAAGTGTGAAAATCAAGGTGATTTGGAAATCAAATAACAAAGAAAAACTACTTGGGAAACTACTTGAAAATGATAGAGATGAAGATCTAAAACAATATCCCAAATCCTATTTTCTTTGATTTTTCCAAAACCCTTAAAAACAACAAATAAAGATGAAATCTTTAAGTTTTAAAAACACTTTTGAAAGCTTGTAAAAACACTAGAGAGTATAGAAGTTTTGGCTCTAAAAATCTTGGAGAAAATCCCATGCAAATGGGGTTTAAATAGACCCCATGAGAAACTAGCCGTTAGGCTGATTTTTTAGCTCTGGCGGCTGGCGGTCGACCGGCCCGGTCGACCGCCAACGGTCAAAAATTTAACCGTTGGAGCTTCGGTCGACCGGCTCGGTCGACCGCAGCCTGGAACAGAGAGCAGAGCTCTCTGCCGGTCGACCGACCCGGTCGACCGGGGCTTTCCAGAGAGCAGAAGCTCTCTGGCGGTCGACCTCCCGGTCGACCGGCCCTCCAGCCAAACAGACGTGCACATCTTGTGCACGTCGGTCGACCGACTCGGTCAACTGACTCCTAGCTCGGTCGATCGGTCCGATCGACCGGCAGAAGCTAGAACAGGAAATTATAGGACTTGAAAACTTGATTTTTATTTACCTATAAAATCCCATAAAACTTCTAAAAATTCACAAAATAGTTTTATCATAATATATTGAAATACAAACTTGTGTGAAAATTTTCAACACAAATATCAATCTTTTTGAACCATTTTTATGACTTACAAATTTTGCCGAAAATCAAAAACCGTATTTTTCCAAACTTGGATTTTTGAATTGAAAATACGCTTTGTCCAAAACTCATCCAAATAAAAAAAACATGATACTTAAACACTTTGAAGCATGTTGCATATGGACATAAGTCCAATATACATGAAACATATATATATATCCATGTTTTTGACAATAAATCCGGAAATATGTTTTCTTAAAACAATAAACCTAAAACACATGAATAGGCATATCAAAATAAGTTTGTCAAAGATATGAAGCATACATGTATATAGAATGAATCTAATATACATAAAACCAAGTAAACTTGTTTTGAATCTATCTATTCATGAAAACTAGTATCGGTTAAACCAAAAACCGAAAAAAAACCAATATCCAAAACATAAAACGGTGTGTGTTGTGAACTTGAGCATATCATACTATCAAGTCTTTACAAAAGGATCTAAACACAAAACTAAACTATATACCGAAGTCTTCTTGACAAACTCCGTCTTCAAGCCGACTCGATCCAAACACTCCTTTGTTGAGCGTATCATGATCTAGATGCTCGGGCTTTTGAATCACCATGTGAGAAGCTCCAAAACACATTTGTTGAAGCTAGTCACCTACTAATATCTTGATTAAGGATCTGAAACTAAACATCACAAGATTATTAGTAAACATAACTACATGAGTTAATCATCATCAAAACTAGAGTGAAAGGCCTCTGGGCCAACAATCACCCCTTTTTTGATGATGACAAAACTCATGGAGTTATATATGCATGGATTAAAGTTAAGCTTCAAAGAAGCTCCCCCTTAACTCATGCATCACAATAAACAAATAAATATGCAATGAAAGCTCATAAGGATGTATGCAAATACAAGAAGTATAAACAAGCATGAAACACATCAAATCCTTTTTCTCCTATTTGCAAAACAAAACTTATATGCATAAGCATAAATCCTTCTATAAAGCAAGGAAAACATGCATATATATATATATATATATATATATATATACATATATATATATATATATATATATATATATATATATATATATATATATATATATATACATATATATATATATATATATAGACACACACACACACACACACACACACCAAATACTTCTCCCCCTTTTAGTCAGTCATCAACAAAGGGGTTAAAGTAAAACAAAACCAATAAAAACATTCTTCTCCCCCTTTTTGTTCGAAACAAAAGAAACAATAAAAGGGGTGACATCAAACAAATCAATAAATAAGTATATGTGATATACATTCATGAAGAGGAAGACACAAAGTTAACTTCCTTACATATATGCATTACATGAAGAAAGGATGACAAGCCCTAATTCACGTAACACAAAATATACAATGCATAAGAGGAGATGTGAAGTTCCCCCTACACACGTGCTTCGTATAAAAAAGAGTTGTCAAGCTCCTCAATATATGATACACTCAATATGAATCTATATGTAGAAGAGATGTTAAGCTCCCCTTGCATATAGGCAATATAAATCAAGACACATAATTTTTTAATATTTCTTATTTAAAAACAACATTTTGAATTTTCTCAATAAAACAAATTTTGAGATATCTTAGAAAATCAATTTTAAGATACCAATTAAAGTAAACAAATAAATATATTGATACTAATTGTGAATATTTTTCATTTTTAACATATGATACCAAATTGAAATCAATTTTTCAATCAATTTTCAACATAAAGTGTGGGAGTAGAAATCAACGGTAAACAAAATACCAATTGAAAGATAAAATACGAATTTTCTCCCCCTTTATGAAATACTAAATAAAACGATGCATAAGCTTGTATTAGGATACCAATTGAAAACTAATCAATTGAAATATGATATATATTAAAAATCAAGTTTTGGGTTATGTTAAGCTTGATTTTGCAAAACTAAAATTTGTGATATCATTGAGTACAAATAAAACATATATGAGTATACAAAAGAAGTGTCATAATTGATACCCATTGAAAGAATCCAATGATACCAATTGAAACAATAATAATATCAAGTGTATATCTCATAATACTTTTCCACCCATTTCATGCACAAGTTTAAAAGGATTTTCAATATTAACATACAAGGCATGGTCTCCCAACCAACCGCCCATGGAAGGTAGGAGTTTTCAAAAATAGGTTTGAAAAATATAGTATGTTTGAAAACTCTACCATAACGAAGAATACCGTAACTAGTTAAATGAAAAATCTTGAAAACTAGTACGAAATCCTTCAAGTAAGGAATAAAACAAAATTATATTTCATAAAAAACATGTAAATCACATGATCACTAAACACTCAAAGTCCATAAAGCCCATACATACTCATGAAAACATAATCATGAGAAACATTTAAATAAAGTGTACAAATGTTATGTGAAACACATAATCATGAAATTAGGCAATAAAGCTCAAAATTCCTTAAAAACATGAAAATCATCAAAACGATTAAATCTTCAAGGCATATGTATGTCTTATACAAACCAAAGTATACATACATATCCAAACACAATGAGTCCACAAATGTATATGCATGAAGGTACGTGGCTCAAAGGATGTATATGTATAATCAATAGTTTGGACAAGATAAACATATACATGAAGTGAAAACACATGATCATAAAAAAACATGTCTAAAATGGGGAATACAAGTTAAAATGCATGAATCATCAAAACTAGACTATACTAGCACATCTAATGGGTACAAATAAGCATTCAAGTATAAACATATAATGATCTATTTGTGGCCCACTATATGTACAAGTATATATCCTAGTCTTAATGAAAACTAGCATTTAAACATATATTCAAAATTTGAAGCATAAAATGAGACATAAATAAACATGATAAGCATAAAAAATGATTATTATGTAAATCCACATGCTATTAGAACTATGATATGCATAATTGCTAAACAATGGTGAGAACATAATATATGGGTCCATATAAACATAAATGCTATGTATGCATGTCAGAGGTCTAATAATCATGGCATTATCATAATAATCTATAAACATTAAAAACCTGAAGCATCAAAAACAAAAATCATAAACATACATATGATCATTATGTATATGCATATGCATTAGATCTAGGATATACATATTAGTTTAAAACAAAGTGAGAACACAAAGATATAAGTCCATATTTAAACATAGGTGTCTCAAATAACTGAACATGTATATCACTAATCTAATAAACATGGCATAAGCATAATGAACAATAAAACAAGACGTGCTATGAAACAAAGACATGAAAAACATGCAAACATAAACGGGAGTTAGAGATCGATACCAAAACCAATGAAGGCACCTCTCTAGTTCTCCAAACCAAGGTGGTCTTCCCACCAAAACATCCCTTGAAAGTGATGTATCCAAATAGTAATCTTTAAGCTCAGAACGCATCCACCTCAAGGCACCATAACTCTCACGTCATGTGAGAGCCCACACCTACATCAAATACAATAGGGGTGGTCTTTGGTACCCACACTCTTTTGGGTCCATGGGAGTTAGTACCTTTTCTAAACCAAATAAATTTATTTGCTAAATTTACATCATGTATACGATCACAGCAAAATTTAGCAAGGTGGCCCTTACGTCCACAATGTGTACAAGTGTACACATGAGCATACATGTGATAGGTGTGACCGTGAGGAGTATGTGTATGCTATGGAGGGTGTGCATGCATAATAGGAACTTGTTTCTTTCAAAACAAAGATTCCAAACGTGTATGGCTCACAACACATTGGCTCAAAGTGGAGCCCAAACAATCTATATTCTTCTTAAGTATAGATATATCATTTTTAATTAAAGAAGAAGTGAAATATGCAATAGGTGAACTAGGTGAAACTATCCTAGCATAGCAAACATGTGTAGACAAATCATTTTGCAAAGATTCATTTTTCTTTAAACAAACTTCTAAATCCTTGAAAATAGATGCAATTTTCATTTTTAAAGAATCATTTTCTTTTACAACAAAATCAAGTTTTGAAGATATAACTTTATTTTTCTTCAAAACATCATTCAATCATTTCTATTTTTCAAAAACTCATTTTCATTTAGGGCAAGGTCTAGTTGGGATTTAAGTGAATCACGTTCACTAGAAACCTCTTCCTTCTCTTGCAAAACCAAATCAAGTCTAGAAGACAAGTTTTCATTTTCTATATTCAAAGCAATTGTCTTCTTTTTCAAAAGATTATATTTTTCAAGCAATTTTTCACAAACAATTGATATTTCTTCATTTAAAGCATTAGGACCAATATGCTCATTACTAGAAGAACTAGCATCATCACAATCTAATTGAGATTCCAAATATACCTCAAGGGAGTCATTCCCTTGGACCATGAAGCATTGTGGCTCGGATTCTCCACTAGATTCATCCTCCATGATGTTGGGCGTTTGTAGCTCAGAGGAAGTCAACTTGTTCCACACTGAAAAAGCGAAAACATAGTTAGAAACAAGCATAAGATAATCTTTGTTAAGCATGCTTCTAATAGCCTCAAGGGCAAGTGTATTGGCCCCTATATGATTGCGATTACCAAGATAGCATTTCTTGGTAGCGGCAAGGAAAACATGCAAGCCTAGGGATTTCAAATACATGGACATCCTAAATTTTCACATGTCAATGTTAGAAACATCAAACATGGGAGGTGACAAGCAATCCATGAGTGTGTGTAAACAATATAAATGTGCAAATGCAAATGATAGATTAGCAAACTAAGATCTCACTCCTAAGTGGTTAAACCAAATATCAGGAGCGTAGACTCTGATACCAACTGTAAGTATACCTAGAGGGGGGTGAATAGGTGTACCGCTAATCTATTGAACTAAATGCGAAAATTAAAAACTAATAGCAACTACACTTAGTGCAACAAACGAGTGTAGCCGAATTCTCCGTGAAGGGCTCTGGACTAACTCCTCTTGATTCCTCTGAATAAGAGTTGAGGTGCTGTATGAAGCTCCCGTGGTTAAGTACAAGTGAGGCACACAAACACACAAGCATGTAAATAATATGGCAATATGAATCAATGCACAAATAAATAGAGAGAGAGAGAGAGTTGAGAGTCAATTGATCAAACGCAACAATAAGATGTGTTTCGAGGTTCGAGCACTGAGCTCTACGTCCCCGCCTTCACCGAGAAGGATTTCCAATCTACTAGGAGTACCGAACTCCTCTCTCAACCAATACAACCTCCACCGATGTAATACAAATGGTCTACCGAAGACCGGAGTACCGAACTCCACCACACCAACCAATACAACCTCCATCGAGGCTACACAAACCCAATTCCACCTCACACTAGAGGGAGTACACCACAATCTCAACCTCTACCAAAGAGGGAGCAAACACAACCCAAATCAATCTCTACCAAAGAGGGATATCACAAAGCAAAGGGTTTACAACTTGGTGGTATATCTCAACCACAAACCAATTTTTCCACAAATAAATGATCCTATAGAATAGGATAGAATGATAGCTCAAGTGTGGAAATCAAGGTGTTTTGGAAATCAAATAACAAAGAAAAACTACTTGGGAAACTACTTGAAAATGATAGAGATGAAGATCTAAAACAATATCCCAAAATCCTATTTTCTTTGATTTTTTCAAAACCCTTGAAAACAAGAAATAAAGATGAAATCTTTAAGTTTTAAAAACACTTTTGAAAGCTTGTAAAAACACTGGAGAGTATAGAAGTTTTGGCTCTAAAAATCTTGGAGAAAATCCCATGCAAATGGGGTTTATATAGATCCCCGTGAGAAATTAGCCGTAGGGCTGATTTTTCAGCTCTGGCGGCTGGCGGTCGGCGGTCTGGTCGACCGCCAACGGTCAAAAATTTGACCGTTGGAGTTTCGGTCGACCGGCTCGGTCAACCGCAGCCTGGACAGAGAGCAGAGCTCTCTGCCGGTCGACCGACCCGGTCGACTGGGGCTTTCCAGAGAGCAGAAGCTCCGGCGGTCGATCGTCCCGGTCGACCAGCCCTCCAGCCAAACAGACGTGCACATCTTGTGCACGTCGGTCGACCGACTCGGTCGACCGACTCCTAACTCGGTCGACCGGTCCAGTCGACCGGCAGAAGCCAGAACAAGGAATTATAGGACTTGAAAACTTGGTTTTTATTTACTTATAAAATCCCATAAAAACTTTAAAAATTCACAAACATAGTTTTATCATAATATATTGAAATACAAACTTGTGTGAAAATTTTCAACACAAATATCAATCTTTTTGAACCATTTTATGACTGACAAATTTTGCCGAAAACCAAAAATCGTATTTTTCCAAACTTGAATTTTTGAATTGAAAATACGCTTTGTCCAAAACTCATCCAAATACAAAAACATGATACTTAAATACTTTAAAGCATGTTGCATATGGACATAAGTCCAATATACATGAAACATATATATATCCATGTTTTTGACAATAAATCCGGAAATATGTTTTGTTAAAGCAATAAACCTAAAACACATGAATAGGCATATCAAAATAAGTTTGTCTAAGATATGAAGCATATATGTATATAGAATGAATCTAATATACATAAAACCAAGTAAACTTGTTTTGAATATATCTATTCATGAAAACCAATATCGGTTAAACCGAAAACCAAAAAATCAATATCCAAAACATAAAACGTGTGTGTGTTGTGAACTTGAGCATATCACACTATCTAGTCTTTACAAAAGGATCTAAACACAAAACTAAACTATGTACCGAAGTCTTCTTGACGAACTCCGTCTTCAAGCTGACTCGATCCAACACTCCTTTGTTGAGCATATCATGATATAGATGCTCGGACTCTTGAATCACCATGTGAGAAGCTCCAAAACACTTTTGTTGAAGCTAATTACCTACTAATATCTTGATTAAGGATCTGAAACTAAACATCACAAGATTATTAGTAAACATAACTACATGAGTTAATCATCATCAAAACTAGAGTGAAAGGCCTCTGGGCCAACAAAAACCACTTAAGAAGATATTCATTTCCCTGGCGAAATGATAAGTCAAACCTATCATGTTAAACCTCTGGTAGTAATACTCTAACGCCCTTCCTGGTGGATGAAACCAACATCCCTGCGAATCTGGTCAATATCCCCAACAGATTGAATTCCACTTGTCATTCTCTTTAATAGAATGACAGATTCACTTAAAATTACTGTTATGCTCAAGCACCTCTAACAGTAACAAAATCCTGGTCATGTTAGCATTACACCTCTGATGGGTTGTTTTACAAAACCTCATTTTAAATCCCCACGGAGTTCTCTGACATATAATCTTTCATCAGATTCATATTCTTAACTTCCTAGCGAGTCTATAGACCCTCTTCAAAGTCTATTATTTTTCTCTCAGTCCCCAATGGACTCTCTTGGTTGTCACGTTAATAATATTCTTCTGACAATTTCTTCTATATAAAATCCAACAGAGATATTAATTTTCTCACAGAATTTATGACCAAATCCTATCTTACCATTCATCTACATCTCTCTCAAGCCTCTCCACCAGAAGCTCCAATGCAGCAACCTGGTCATCCCCTCCAAAGTCTCGAATGCTTTCAATATTTCAAGAGAGGACCACCTTTAAAGCAGAAAATGAGGTGGTTGAGCCCTTCAAGACCAGAGCAACAGATCGCTTCAGGTTTTTGTAAAAGCTATCAACCATCATGGCCATAAATTCTTTCTCGGCTTCAACTACTCCCAGTGAGTGAGTAATACCTGAAGACAAAACTTCCACCGGCTTCACTGTCATAACGGTAGACGAAATAAAAGAAGCACTGGCTGGAGAAAGACGAGGGACCACCGGTGATCTAGGAGGAGTCTTCATTGAAACTAGTACACTAGCCACGATGGAAGTAAGGCTGGTGACTATTTCAGGAAGAACTGGCTCATCAACCAGTGTCGGAGACGTAGGGCTAGTAATTACCTTCAGCCCAATGGTTGTCAGGATAGGCGGCGACAAAGAAACCACTGGCATCTCACCAATCGATCCAGCTGGGAGTGAGATTGGTTCTGTAGCCACTGTCTCCTCGGCCTCTTTAACTCCACTGGCAGGCTCAGGTTGATAAGATGGCAAGTCGTGATACAAGGCATCCAACTCGGCAACATTCGTTGCAGCTGAAGTACTTGCCTCACTCCTGATTCCCTAAAGAAGATCATCTGGTCCCCTTGAAGTTAATGCACCCAACGGTAGAACACCTGTGAAAAGATTTTGTTGAAACAAGGCATAACGAATATCAGGAGAAAATTGCTCACAAAAGATCAAAGTATTACCAAGAGGCGATACCGCTTCAACCGCCTCAGCAACAGCCTCTCTTTGGACTTCCTCGGCGGTAGCGCTAAACCCGCCGGGTTCCATAGAAAAGATTTTGGCAGATGAAGGAAGGGACGTACGGCTCGCCTTCTCATGCCGAAGCCTCTATGGTCCACCCCATAGAGCTTGAGGCCATTGGACTCTCTTTCAAGGTCCCAGCACCCGAAAGACCAACATCAGCCGCGTCACCTCCAGAATTTTCTAAGACGACGAAGTAGCTAACTTCATCACCTTCCTTATAAGTAAACAGGGGATCATAATAATCTCTCTGTTCTCCTACATCCTCGACTCCTGGTTCTCTTACAGTCTCGGTTCCTGAATCATAGGATAAACAAATGAGCTGTATGAAATATACAAGTACATGACAGGAAAATGAGTGAAGTTGGTCTTGCCCAGGCCGGGAACAGCTTTATCAGTCGTCTACTTTTGCGCTGATAGTTTAATAACTAACGAGGCAGGAGGAGGAGGCATTGCAACTGATTCGCCCTCTGTAATAATGGTGGGAGTGTAGCGACGAGGCTTCTTCACTACCCTCTTCCTACAGGACCCACCTTGCGCTTTCGTTTGAAGTGGACGTCGGGATCATCTTCCTCCACCTCTTCCACCTCCACGTCTTCCATAGGAGCTATGCCCACCCCTCCAGGAGCATCTAATGGAACCTTAATGCCTACGACTCCTTTAAAAATGGAACTTTCTGCGTCCGAAGCTTCACTATCGACAGTGGCGACAAACTCCAGGAGGCCTGACACCCGGACATTTTTACCTTCACCCCTCTCGTGACTTTCCGCTTCAGCCACTGAGAAATCAACTTCATGCCAAAAGAGTTGATAGAAAATCTATTAGGCATAGAGTTTGAAGTCCTATACCACTGACAGAACCCTAAAGTCGTCAAAAGTTTTGGGGTCCTCAATAGCATGCACAGCCGTCCTCAGTGCAGCCAGCGATGAAAAAACGGCAGGCGCGAGCACCATCAATAAGGCTCCCCATGAAGGCCAGACTAGTGTTCGGGTTACCAACATAGAGTTGGTCATACCCGAACTAACGAGCAAATCGACTCGGGACATAAGGCTCCAAATAGCAGGTATCCCCGTTCCTGTACACCGATGAGATGGCAGGATGCTAACCAGCCATTCAAAGATCTCTTGACTCAGCGACATCTTCCCATCCTCCACATCCTTGAATTCTTCGCCATAGCCTGCATCGTGAATGTAGGGGAAGCACCGAAAGAGACTATAAACATCGTACTGATACAGCAGCTTGCGGACCACGGCCACGTAAGACCGTAACCATGAAGATCCCTCAAATCGATGGAGAAGCACCATTCGAACGCCTTCTAGCGGCTCTTCACCAGCTTGAATAATAGCTTGGCAGTGAAGAGCGAACCATGCCATCAAATAGGTGTATGGAAGGCCGATCCTGAGGTTTGGTCCGTCACGAGGTAAGATAGTGCCTTCCCCCTTTTCGTCGTTGGTGGCCTGCAGAAAGCCTCCGTGAATACACGAAGGCCTCGCTGAATACAACACACCATTCTGGGAGAAGTCCAAGGGAGCGACCGTGGACTAGACGAATGGCTAACAATAAGACAGTCGGAAGAATAGCGTCACTAGAAGGAGATGGCACCACACATCTCTTCAACCAAACTGATAAAAAAACCGGCTAAAAGTGCCTTCCGTGACATTGGTCGACGGGCCTGATAATGGAAACTCCTAAGAATGTCACCCTTCTCAAGGTACCATCATCTTCTTCCAAGACCATATCTCCCTAGGAATGTTCTTGCATCCTCCGAAAAATATCCTCGTCTGCAACCCCGCAGTGAGCCGTTTCAGGAGCATCTTCCAAGTTAGGGAACAAATAATTCCCCCAGCTCTTCGAGCTACTCGAAGCTCCCTTATGGCCCCCATGCGCACTCGAGCAGATGTAAAAATGGCACAGCAACTCCCGGTAAGTCTCGAACAGGGCCGGCTCATGCTTCTCCAGAAGTGTCAATCCTGTCTCGCATGGGAAGTATTCTTTAAAAGGGAGAGATCCCATTGGCAGAGCAGAGACTTCCCACATCTCGTGCAAAGCCATACCCAATCACCCACAGGACAAAGAAAGTCCCTATAGCTGGACAGTATAACTCAGAGATGGCGTAGAAGTTCGCTACGCTCATCTGAATGCCATAGCAGGTTGCCCTGATAGCCTCGTAAAGTCTCAGTCTCTCCAAATCCTCTTCAAAATGGGCTAAGACAATAGGGTCAAGTCCCTCCACCAGGCCTTAGGGGGATGAATCCAGCCTGGGGTCCTGAAATCAGTTGTTGGATAGTTGTCATGGACTTTGAAGAACTGATTTTTAAAGGTTGAGCCATAGGGATTTTCCCCCACTGGGATGTCTTGGAGAACGTTTCCAGGGTGAAGAGCCAATATGCAGCGAGGAGAACCTGCCTTTGTATATCCAGGAGACGCAGCAATCAATTTCCCCACATGAACAAAGTCAGTGGTCCGAGCCACTTGCCACTTCATCTTCTGAGATCTCGTCACGCACTAAAAGAAAGACAGCGGGAAATGATGCTTGCTAGATGGGAGGTAATACTTCTTGCCATCTAGATTGAAGATCCGCTGCCCTTCTTCGGCCAGCAGTTGATGATCGGTGTCGGGCGCTGCATCCCCAAATATGAAGCCGTGCTTCCGATAAATTTTTCTATCACAATCCTCGAGGGGAGCAGTAGTTAAGATGCTCCTCATGGTATGCTGATCTCCAGCATGGATCAGGGCATCCCGGCCAGGAGCGCTCCGCTCACTGAACAGTGAGGCTTGCCCCTGGAATTGTAGGCTAACATTGCCATCCAGTCCCCTGACTGCTCCAAAGAGACTGTTCAAAGGACCTAGAGTATAGTGCACTGCAAAGTAAGAAGAAACTATATTAGTCCATTAGCCCAAAGAAAAAAAGGAAAGCTAAAGCAAAAAGAAAATTGCTAAGACACAGCTTCGCTCTCCAAGCGAAACTAGCCTAGCATTAGCTTCACCCTCAATCTCAGCTTGGCACTCTGCACAAAGGCAGAGTGCAGAAAATCACTAAGTGATTAACTTCGCTCCAAAAACTTAGCTTTGCATTCTGTCACTAAACAGAATACAAAAAGCCCCAAGGGTTAGTTTCCCTGGAAAGGCACTTGTGCCTAAATTTACTCAAAGGACTTCAAAGTCCTCTTTCTAGCTACACTTCCGAAAATAGCTTCGCATCCTGTCATTTGAGAGGATGTGAACTGCCCTAAGGGTTAACTTTGCATAGAAGCTTAGGGAAGAAACCTTTGATTTCTAAATCCCCAGTTGCAAAATTAAGGGGAATTAAATCTCCTAAAAATTAGGTGGGATTAAATTAAGGGAGTATAGTTCCATGAGATCATTGGATCATAGTGAATCACTCCAGATTCACCATGAAATAGCCAGTAAATGGCTTCAAAAAGAGATGAAAAATCTCTAGACAAAAGGGAAAATTCCCCACCCGCAATGGGGCGTTCGATGACCGGAGGAGGAGAAGGTGCCTCCGTAGCAGAGGTCGCTGCCTCTTTACCTGCTCGTCTTTTGGGAGCCATTAAGAACCAAAGTGTTCTGAAAATCGGGATGAAGGAAAAGGAAGAGAAAGTGATTCATTTCTCTAAAAATTCGAAGTGTTATTTTTAAGAGAAGTTAATTCTCTCTTTCAGCCCATCGGGCTTTTATAGGCATAAAATTGCCTAACTTCGCCTCCTCAAAAGGAGCGCAGGTGGCCGTTTCAAATTAATTTAAAATAAGTGCCTTCCCCGAGAAGCCTTGCTTTAGTCCCGCCAAGGGCTAGCTCCGCTGTGAGTTCAGCGTTAACTTCGTGCAACGCTTGAGTAACTTCGCTGAAAGTTGAGCTTTAGCTCCGCTAAAAGATCATCTGTAACTTCGCGAAAATTTTGTGCTAGCTCTGCTGCAAGCTCGTTCCTGACTTAGCTGGAAGTCCGTCCTCAGCTCGCTGAAAGCTTAGCTCCACTAAGAGCTTTTCTTTCCTCCTCAGAAAAAGACTTATCTACGCTAGTCCATTCCAGTTGCTTTCAAAATTCAAAGTGAAAAGAAGGGAAGCAATGTAGACGAGCAAAAAGTAAATTTTTTATTAATTCAAAGGGGAAGATATGGTATATTAAGATTGTCTTTCATACAACAGAATCATTGCTCTAAAGACAAACAAGTTGTCCTATCAACTTTCAGGGTGATAAACCATCTTAACTAGACAAGAAAGGTCTTCCTCCGCACAAGGCCATAATCCTTCGCTTAATGGCAGATTTTGCCATCAAGGAGCTGGATCTTCTATAATCAAAATTGGCAAGGGTTGGTTGCCATCAGAAAGCTGGATCTTCCTTAAACGAAATTGGCAAAGGAAGGATCCCAGCCCTTTCTTGGAACGCGCATAGCTGCTCCAGCATGTTCCTCCTGCTTATGATCAAAGCTTCAACTTGAAAATCAAGGGACAAGTTTTTATTCTCCTTTATCAGGACGAAAGAATTGGGAGCAGGGTACACTGCAATGCAAACAGGGAACAAGTTAGCATCAAATAAAAAAAGGACGGACGAAATGCTAAGTCAAAGTTTTATTCTTTTAGCGAAGCTATCCAGTTCCGGTCCAGTTGTGCCTTGAAGATGGATTTTAGCTAAGCAAATGCTAGACTAGCTTAGCATAAGCCAAGTCTTAGTCCCGCCCAAGGCAGATATGGTGGAAAAGCCTCAAAAAGGACCAAGTCCTAACCTCGCCTATATGGCTATGCCAGACTAGCCCGGAAGGGCGCTGTCTTGACCCCACTTATATGGCAAGACTGGCTCAATCTTGAAGAGGCCAAGTCTCAAATCTCGCCTAATCTCACCTATATGGCAGATTTAACAGGAACTTTCGTGGAAAGATCCTTTGCCTGATCAGGCAGGAAAAGAATGCTAGCTTCGCCGAGAAGCTTGAAAATAGGGCTGAAACCCTTCTCTGAAAGTCAGCCAAATGCAGAGACCAAGCGAATTCAATCCCTAAGATAGCTAATAAAGCTAATAAAATTAAGGGAGATAAACTCCCTAAAGTCACTAGATGGCTGAAGCTTACCAGTTCTTGATTGGATAATAACCAGAGTGAGAGTCCCCACTCCTTCAGAGACCTCAGTCTCCTTACTCAAGCAATAAGGAGGGGTCATAAACAAACCTCCCAGAAAGAGAGGAGTATGTTTCTCTAAAAAGGACTATAAGAGTCCTATTTATAGGCCTCATGGCCTGACTACGCCGCTACTACTTGAAGCGTGGGAGCGCGGGCGAAGTTAAAGCATTCAAATGCTTGACCTTGAGAAAGGGAATAATCTCCCTCGAGAATGCACACGAAGTTATTTTGAACTTCGGAGAAGGAAATAATCTCCCTCGTAAATGCAAGGGAAGTTATTCAAACCTTGAAAAAGGGAGCCATTCCTCTCGTAACTCGCAAAAGCGGTTAGCCTCAGGAACGGAACATCGCTCCATCACAGCGAGCGCGGAGCTAATGCTCATATTCCAATTTGGTTTAAAGCGAAGCTACTTCAAGAAGTCCAAAAGTGAAGCTACTTCAGGAAGTCCAAAGGCGAAGCTACCCAGAAGCGCGAAGCTGCACGAGAGCGGATCATCAATTCCTCGGCGAACCTATTCCAACCCGAAAGCGGGGCTAAAGGCGAAATTGAACTCAACCACTAAGGCAACGTTCACATTCACATATCGTCAATCAAAGCAGTTCAAAGTATTTCGAAATCTAAACCATTCCATTGCAGATTCACGAAAACTTTGAAGGGGGTCTTGTTGACACTCGAAAAATATAGAACTCCTGCAATCATCTTCTACTGGTCTGAACGATGTCTAACTTATCAACATCTATAAAAGATAAGTCAAAAACAAGCTGATGACTAAAGAGGAGGCAGCAACATGGATATTACTAATTCAATAAAGCAGATAGTAAGCCAAAATTACCTTTACAGAGATCCAAGCAGGCCTAAGATGCTAAGTTAGCCCAATACTTAACCCGGGCATAACCCCAAGGTAAGCTTTATAGCTCTTCATGAAACTAAAAGCTTCGCCTAAGCTTGGTAGCCTCGCTTTAAAGTTAAACTGTCAGCTTCGCAAGAAGCTTCCCATTTAGCCCCGCTGGAGGCTGATCCAAGAGCTTCGCGCCAAAAGCTCTATCCCTAACTAAAATCATAGCTCTGTTATGGGCTGAGTCTTAGCGTCGCACGAGGCTCTGAAAGTAACTTCGCCTGAAGCTATGAGCTAAGTCTTAGCTTTGCACGATCTAGCTTCGTATGATCTAGCTCCGCAGTGGGCTCTGCCAAGTCATCAATTGACCGTTTCACACGGGTGATTAATGGGTAAACCCCATTAATTTAGTGGGATTAATGCCACTTAAGTGGGCGATTATACCCGTCCACTTCGTCCCATATTAAGTTGAGACAACTAAGCCGTAACGGCATGAGGACGTTCGCACGAACCCTCTAGCTTCGCCAGAAACTCAAAAAAAGCTACGCAGAAAGGTCATTTGCGAGCTTCGTGCCAAGCTAACGGCTGATTCGGCCTTGCTGAATTCAAGGGGCCAGTTACACCCCACATCTGCTATAAATAATCCCTTACTAGCCACAGGGATGAGAGATACACGGACAGAGAGGAGGTTGGCATAAAAGAAAAGAGTAGAATTCCTAGCAAAAGGGCTCTTCTGATCTTCTGTTCTCCGATTCCTGAACCAAGCGAGAAGGGAGTCTTACAAGGAGGCAGTTCGATCACCTGATCGATTGCATCGTCGAAGGGATAAAGTGATCACGCGCTGATCAGATTCCTACCGGCACATTTCCCTAGAAATTTTAGAGTAGATCTACCTGTAATTTTCTTTTTAATTACTTGTAATTTCGCTCCTCGGTCTCTTTTGTAAGTTTTCCCACGAATACCAATTTTTCGATGGAAAACACATAGGAGACTGCTTAAGTCCACAGAGAGACTTATTTAGAAGATACACCTTATTTTCTTTACTTTTCTGAATATAACCTTCAGGTTGTTTCATGTATATCTTCTCCTCGAGCTCACCGTGCAGAAACGATGTTTTAACATCCATCTACTCTAACCCTAGATCAAACTGAACAACTATCACCAATAACATCTGAATAGATGTATGTTTGACTACAGGAGAAAACTTTCATTATAGTCAATACCCTTCTTCTGAGCATTAACCTTTGGCAACTAACCTTGCCTTGTACTGCTCATTGTCTTTCTTGCGAAAGACCCATCTGCAACCTATTACCTTGGAGTCCTTTGGAAGATCGACTACTGTCCATGTTTGATTTCTATCCAAAGACTCCATCTTTTATTCCATGGTTGTAATCCACTTATCGTGGTCATTTACCTTGATTGCTTCTTTGTAACTGTCAGGATCTCCTGTTTCTGTTACTATTACAAAAAAGACTTGATCATCTTTCCAGCGATACCTTGTTGGTAGCACCGTAATTCTGACAGACCGCCTCAATGGTCTAGATTGCTCTTAAGTAGCCTCATGTCCATCTCCATCTGAATCAAAGGAGTTCTCTTCTGACCCTTCAGGCCTTTTAAGGCTCTCTGAGAACTCAACTTGCTTTTCCTGAGTGTTTGTCGAATTGTCTAAAGCTCCATCTTGCGTTTTATCCTCCATCTCTGACTTTTCTTGCAACATTAATTCTTTGTCAAAGACTACATCTCTGCTAGTAAAGATGCTCTTTTCTCAAGATCCCAAAGTTTGTAACCTTTGACTCTTTTGGTGAACCCGATGAAGATACACTTCTCAGACTAGAACTCCAGTTTGTTCCTTTTCTGACTATCAACCAAATTATACGCCGGGTAACCAAAAATATGTAAGATTCAATAGTCCACAAATTTCCTCACCATATGTCCTCTGGGATCTGAAGATCAATAGTCATTGATGGTGACATGTTTACCAGATAACTCGCATGATTCACCGCCCCTGCCCAAAATCCTTTTAACATGTCAGCCTGTAATATGATACTGCGGGCACGCTCTGTAAGTTTTCGATTCATACGCTCTACTACTCCATTTTGTTCTAGTCATCCTGAAATACTTAGCTGGTGTTTGATGCCCTTACTTGCTAAGTAGTCTTTGAATTCTTTGGAGGTGTACTCACCTCTATTATCGGATCTCAAGACTTTCACCTTCTACCCCGTCTGATTCTCCACCTTAGTTTTTCACTCCTTGAACTTCTGAAATACTTCTGATTTCTGCTTCAAGAAGTATACTCAAACTTTTCTCGAAAAATTATCTATGAAAGTAACATAGTACCTAGCACCCCCAATAAAAACTACTAGCGAAGGCCCTCACACATCTGTGTGCATCAGATCTAGCAAGCCCTTTATTTTGTGCTGTGACGTAGAGAAAAGCTATTCTATATTATCTACCTATAATGCAAAATTTACAAAGATAAAGTTTACAATAATTGATACCTAGTAGAGCACTCCTTTTGTGTAAGGCTTGAAGATCTCGCCCGCTCATGTGTCCAAGACGCGTGTGATAAAGTCTTGTAGTATCTTCTTTCTCTGTTACTGCTGAAACATCACCAATAATAATGCTTCCTGTCAACTTGTACAAGTTTGCTGTCTGTTCTCCTTTGAGAATCATCATGAAGCCTTTAGTAACTTTGATTCTTTCATCTGCACAAGAAAACTTTACCCTCGAGCTTCCAAAGCTCCTAACAAGTGAAGATTCTTCTTTAAATTCGGAATGTGTCATACGTTCGTGAGGGTTTGAATATGTCCATCAAACATCCTCATACGGATATTGCCAATGCCAACAGTCTTACACACAGCGTCATTTTTCATCAGGACAGAGACTCATCATAAGGCTTGTAAGTACTGAACCACTTCCTTTTTGGGCACATGTGGTATGCGCACCCCGAATCAAATAACCAAGCATCTTAGTATTTACCTTTCTGACTCAGCCATAAGACATCATTTGAATCCTCATCTGCTTCTTCGACAACCCCAACTTGATCTGACTTTCTACTGGTACTAGCCCTATCAGAATCTTTGCCGCCTTTCATCTTTAACATCTCCTTGTATTTCATATAATTTTTCTTGATATGTCCTGGTTTCTTGCAAAAGTAGAAAGAGAAACTGCTAGAAACCACTGGATCCCTTTGGGTACCCTACTCTTTGATCTTCCTCTCTGTCCCTTGACAAACAATCTTAAGGCCTCCTCCGTAGAATCTGTCTTCTTCATCAGCTCGTTATTCTGGAGCATCTGCCGGACATCTTCTAACTCTAAGGTCTCCATACCATACATGATGGTAGTCACTAAGTGGTCATAACTTGATGGAAGAGAAGAGAGTAACAAAAGAGTTTTGTCTTCTTCTTCTAGCTTAACCTTTAGAGCTAACAAGTCGCTTAAAATTCTATTAAAAGCATTGAGATGTTATAGAATAGGCGCGTGCCTTCCTTCATCTGAAGGCTGTATAACTGCTTCTTCATGAAGAGCTTGTTTGACAAACTCTTTGTCATATACTGGCTCTCCAGCCTGCACTAAAGACTAGCAGTTGTCTTCCCATTTATCATGTTGTAGAGGATCTCATCTGATAGGCACAGTATGATCGTCACCTTTGCGCGAAAGTTGATGTCATTGCACTCATCATTCTCCATCTTTGATGGCTTCTTCTTAATATCAAGTAGGGCCTTGTGTGTGCCCTCCTTCACGAGCAATGATGTTACTCGCATCTTCCACAACAAAAAGTTGGACTACCCGTTAAATTTCTCCACCTCGAACTTGGTTGTCATGGTCGTCTTACTAGCCATCACTCTGGTACCAATTATTGATGATTTATCATCGATCAAACAATAGAGAATTATCAAGTTGAAGACTCGGCAGCGAAAGTGAAAGCGTAAAAGATCTACCACTAGCAAGCAATTGAAACTAAATCACTACACAACCAAAGAACACAAGATTTAACGTGGTTCGGCAATGTGTCTACGTCCACGGAGAGGAGGGGAGAAATCTTTATTGGAAAAAGAGAAGAAAATATAAGAGTTACAAGAAGATCTCTCTCTCACAACTCTCAATGGTGAAAATCTGAAATTCTCTTGAATTCTTGACACCTCTTTAAAAGGACATCCCAACGGGTTTATATAGGCACTTAGGATCCTAATTCTTAACAAACTCCAATAACCAAATTAGCACCGCCTCAAAGAAATAGGAAACTTGTATTCTAACCAAAACAGAAAACAAAACCGTATTAGGAAATTGCATAACATGTATTAGTTTACTAGGGCAAATCATTAGTCGAATAATACCTAGTATTTTCAACTATACCTAGAGTCTAGTCGACTACTGTATTACAATATGAGAATCCAACTTTCTGTTGCAGAGCCTAGTTGATTATACCAAAGAATCAGTCGACTAGCGCATGACCTAGTCGACTCATAAGATATATTAGTCGACTAATAACATGCATAATGCCTGTACAATATCCGTGCTTGATTTGTGAAGCTTGTAACTCCTCCACCTGAACTTGAATTCTTCTCTAATGAATATGAGACACTTCAAATACTAACAAAACAATCTAATGAAACTTCTTCTTCAGTATTGTATGATTTGTTTTGGTTCATTGTCTGAATGTTTTTCCTTGTTCCTCTATCTTTTCTTTGTTGACACCCAAAATCTTTTTCATCTAATGTTTGTAGGCTTAATTCATCCAGCAGTAATCATAAGGATGCCATGGATGTGTTGGGAGAGAGTGAGTCACAAAGTAAATCTCTCATTTTGGATGAAATAAGTGGACGTTTTGATAACAGAATTGTCCCTTCTACTGGTAAATAGATTTATTATTTGCATTTTGCTTGTACTTCCATAATTCCCATCAGACAGTCTTGTCCTCTGATCCATGAATTCACACCTGTAAAGCTAAAACAAAACCACAGCAAAACATACGACACACAAGAAAGAAGAAAGAAAAATGAAAAAGCACTGAGAACCCAAAGGAAAGGAAAAGAAGAAGAAGAAAAACATGAAGGATAAGAATTATTCATGTAGACATAATCATCCCAAGTTTTTTTTCCCTTAAAAATGAACTTGGCAGTGGAGCAGGACTGGAAATTGAGAAAGCTCTAAGGACAAATTAAAGTACTTCTTTTATGACCATTTTTCAAATTGGCATCAAACCTCTGTTAGTGTGAAATTTCTGTTACCAACTCTTTGCGAGCGCATGATAGGATAATACCATAAAACAATTGTGGAGTGGTGGGTAAGCAGATCTTTCTTGATCATGCAGTTTAGAAACCAAGAAACAAGTCTTCAAATTCCCTAGTGAGAGGTGTTTTTGGATGGAGAGATAAAGATGGCAAGATTTCTATTGGGAATTCAATCACTTTTGAGGCATCATGAAAGTCTCTGAGAGGTAATTATGTATAGTAGTAATTTTTTTTTTTTAGCACATACAAAACACCTGATATGCAAAAAAGATGAATTTGGAGAGAGATGCATGCAAAAATAATATTTTGAATGTGAGAAAAATTGAACAATAATTTGGTGATGTGACTGGTTTATATGCAGAGAAATCAAGTTGGTAATTCGATCAGATAACTAAAGAAAGGTGTCCGTTCCGGTTTGCATGTTATTTACCAGCTTATTGAAGTATTAGCAGCAAAAAGTGTGATGCTGATTTTTCAGGAGCTGGCAAAGGAAAGAGCAAAAGGCCAAATGCCTAAAGCTTCTCTAAAGAAAGGTTCTGACATAAATATAGCTGATCAGAAGACAAGCATTGTAAGTGCTATACCTTCTGACATTCTGGTTTACTTCCTTCTTAATGAGCGTGATGGGTATTTGTTTAGTTTCAGGTTACCCGAAGCCGGAGTACTCGAGCGCGTAGGGTGTAGGCTTCAGTATACAGTATTTAGGTCCATTAAGTTGATACAGAACAAATCATCATTTGTGTATACGAGTCTTCTTCACGAGTAGGATTGCATTGCAGAAGACCCCAAGTTGGCAAGTTATCTATGTGATGGCTTGTGATGTCTCCTTTTTTTTAACCCAAGGGAGAACAGAGTACTGATTGAGTTGTTGTAGCATTGTGGGAGTCACATTATGGTGATCTATTTAAAGATCTCCAGGTGGCTAGTGTGTCAAGAGGAGCATAGGGTTTTCCACATATTTCAGGGAGAGAACAGCTCCAGATTAAATTGCTGCAACGATGGTTGCTGGTGCAAGTTCCGAAATATCTTTATATACTTGTTGTACATGTATCATATGTAATTCACAGAAAGTCATACGGTATGAAATTTAGCCAAGTTCTAAATACAAAAGAGGAGGTGAAATATTCTATGTAGTTAAACAGCTCCAAATTGTTTATTGAATCTTTATGATTTTTCTACAGATTGTGTTCGGCTGAGGGACCATTTTGTTGTCATGGACAGAGATGTGATTTCGTTGTACCGGATGAAAGAACAATCAATGAAATGCTAAGATTACCTATTCGAATCTTCCTGAGTTCCTATTTGGTTTATTGATTGGTTGTAAAGTTTGCGAGTTTTGTGGATAACTTGCCTGAGATACGTAACCTTCTTTACATGTTCTTTTGTTTTTTTTTTTTTTTTTTGCCTTTATTTAGTACTCATTATTTTTTAGTAAATGTAGGCCCCGAGGAATTTACCTAAATTCCTCGGAGAAATTTATCTTAATTCTTGGGAGAATTTATCTGAAGCAAACGTGAGTATGAACTGATCTCCAATCTCATATGCCTCTTTCTGATGTGCATTGTGTCAACTTTTGAAGTTGTTTGTTTCACCACTTGATCATCATAGTCACGCTGAAACTCAGCTCATATGAACACTTTCAATGTGCAAATTAATTATAACATATATAATAGTAAACTAGTTTTATGTTAATGTTTTATATCTTATTTATATACCTGTAAGAGATGGACTTTTGGCAAATTATAAAATAAATTTAAGTTAAAAATGTGGTCAACATTTACTAAACTATTTTGTGAAAACAATTAATTTTGAGGAAAAATCTAAACTGATAAACGCAAAGTTAGCTGTAAAGATTTTCAAGAGTGATCATTTTTGAAATGACTATAAAAAGTTAGCGGTCAGCTAACTATCACTAACTCATGAGACTATATTTTTCATAATGATTTGTTACTAAAAGTAAAGCTCAGATGTGGGGAGAAAAGGGTACTTTATCAAAACCGTGCCTTCGATATAAGAAAATCTCCTAATGTTTTATTGTGCACACTTTCTCCCTGGGAACGGATATTGCCTCCCCTAAAAATGAGAAAGTCACCCCCCACCCAACAAAATAAAATATTCACAAGTGTGCCAGTATTTTTTTGACCATTTCACCGTGATGTTACCCAAAATGTCACTTTCTTCTTCCTCCCTCCTCCTCCTTCCGTCTCCCTCCTCCTCCTCCTTCTCCGACGATCTCGCTCCCCTTCCGCCTCCCTGGCGTCCCCCTCCCCGCCTCCCCGATCTCCCCTTCTTCCGCCTGCTCCCAACCTCCTCCCTCCCCCTTCTCCCAGCCCCATCCCTTCCCATCCCCCCCAACCCCCCTTCCCATCCCCCTCCCTCCTTTCACCCCGGGCTTTCCCTCCCCCCCGTCCCTTGCGCCTTCCTCTCCTCCTTCCTGGCCCTCCCCCACCCTCTTTTTAGACCAGTCTGGCTAAACAGAGGGCAGAAGGAGGGGAAGGGGGTGAGGGGGCGGTCGTCGCGTCGGCGAGTCAGGAAGAATAGGAAGAGGTCCAAGGGGTGCGGGAGGTCGAGGGGAGGGGTGCGGGAGGTCACAGGGGGAGGGGTGTCGGAGGTAGCCGGTGGTTGAGGAAGGCCGGTGGTCGCCGGCAAGGGAGGGAGAAGAAGAGAAGGTGAAGGAGGAGGAGGAGGAGGAAGAAGAAGAGTCTTTTTGTCATTTTTAATTTTGTTTGGAGGGCTTTTATCAAATTTGGGGGTGCCCTAATCTATGGGGGGGGCCTTTATCATTGCTGGGGGTAGCAATATCCGTTCCCTTTCTCCCCTCCGCTGTCTAAAAAACTAAGGGAACGGATATTGCCACCCCGCAAAGTGATAAAGCCCCCCCATGGTTTAGTGCATTCCCAAATTTGATAAAGCCTCCCCCCCCCCCAAAAGGCCAAAAAAACCCTCTTCTTCTTTTCTCCTCCTCTTCTTCTCCTTCATTCTTTGGCAACCCCCCCCGCCTCACCTGACTCGCTGGCAACCCCCGCCCCCTTCTCTCCCCCCATCCCCGCCCCTCCTGCCACCTCACCCGCCCGCCTCCCCCCTACTCCGGCCTTCCCTTCTCCTTCCCAGCTTCCCCCACCCCCCCGATTTCCCCCCACCCCCCCTGAACAGACCCAGGGGGAGGGGGAGGCCATTGGGAGGGGGAGGAGAGGAGAAGGTCGCAGGGGAGGGGGAGGAGAGGGGAGGGGGTCGTCGGAGGGGGAGGGGATAAGTGGAGGAGGGGAAGGGGTCGCCGGAGAGTTAGAGGAGGGGAGGGGAGGAGGGGCGTGCAGGGGGAGCGATTGGGAGGGGCAGGGGGGTTGCCGGGGAGGCAGAAGGGGAGCGGGGTCGCCAGAGAAGGAAGAGGAAGGAAATGGATAAAGGAGGAAGGAAGAAGAAGGAAGGAAAGGGAATGTTTGGATTTTTCATCAGAATGAATTTTTTGATTACCTTTTTGCCCTAATATATTGATGAGGCCTCTCTTCAACCTTATCCCGATTCTCAGCTAATCAACTCCTCACAGTTCCTTTGATTTAAAAAATGTTGACTTAATTTTTTCGATCAACGACAGGGATCGGCGGCCATTTGCTAACGGTGATTTACTTCGATCAAACTTTCACGATGGGCATGGAAGGAACTCGGGAAGGACCTGGGTTTCAAGTGGTAAGGGCAGAGAAATTAGAG
This sequence comes from Agave tequilana, assembly GCA_038442645.1. NCBI lineage: Eukaryota > Viridiplantae > Streptophyta > Magnoliopsida > Asparagales > Asparagaceae > Agave > Agave tequilana. The sequence goes on along the minus strand of JAVJIF010005274.1, from coordinate 82,475 downwards.
CATTTGGAGCACCCTCTTTTCTTCAATTTTTGTGCTCTAGTGAGGTAAGTCCCTACAAATTGCATAGAAACCTCTCAATTGATATCATATATTTCAATTTATTCAGGAATTTTAGAAATTGGGACTATTTTTGGTAGTTTACAAGCTAACTTTTTTAGGTTTCTTTTTTTTTTTTTTGCCACGCGTATTGGGGTTAGGGGTTTGTACGTCGATTATTTGTAACAAATTCATTTCACACAGATACAATTAATTAAAAAATTCATAATAATTTTTGAAAAATCTCATTAACTCAATATTAATATATTAATTTAGAGTTTAATAACTTGGGTGTTATACACGGGCTCGGAAAAGAGGCATGGCATGAATGCACATGACTCAGGCCCAAGCTCAACTGCTCCTGTGCATGTTTCTTCTTTTGTCCCAGGCCCAAACTCAACTATTGTTGTGCAAGTTTCTTCTGTTGACCCAAGCCCAATGAGTATTAGTTTAGTTAATTTATTTTAAAAATATATGTAAGATAAAATATATTACTAATTACTATGCTTTATTGTGCTTATGGTTCAGGTGGGACAAATTAGAGATTATGCATGTGATTTGGGAAAAAGAGAGTTGATAGAGATGACTCAACCAACAACTCTCAAACTTTTGGGGATTTATAGGTTTTACTTTACGCTTTTGGCTAAAGTAAAGTGATAGAGATAGCATCTGACATGCACAAGACCTGTTGAAACTATTTCTTTTGAATGGCAAAAGAATTTAGAGATTATGTGTCACATAACTCTCTCACACTTGTGAACACAACATATAATCTCTTAAATGTGCCTATTCCTACTTTATATGTACTTGACTACTTGCTTTGGCACTATATAGTTGCTTTTTTATCTTCTTTCTATATCCTATTTTATATTTTATTACACTGCTTGTGCAATGATGAAATACACTATACTAAGTGTGCAGTGATGAAACTATTATAGTTGAGACTTTTTTGGTTCTCTCTCATTTATTTGGAAACCATTATGTGCATGTGTATGGATAGAAGAGGTCAAATTGAGTGAAACCCCTAGTATATGCTAGGTTGAATGTCACACAAAATTTGATGAAAATTTTATTGTGATATATGTGTGTTCTAGCCCTATGTAAATTAAAATTTTATTCTTAATATTAATTGAAAGACCTAGGTTTTGTGAAATTTTAGTAGTGTATGTGAGCTGACTTGTATTTTTGATATATTTAAGTGGTGGATGGTGTATATCTCACACGTGGTGGATTAATTTAACCTTGGGTGGTGGATTGATGTAAACTTGAGTGGTGGATTGAATTTCCACGTACAAGAGAGTTTCCTTGTCGTTGTGATATTTATGTTTCTGTATGAGTTTTCTGTATCAGTTTTCTGTACAGTTTTGGGTATTTTTGTAGAGGTATTAGTAGAAACTCCTTCAAGCTCCTCATTGGTATTCTAGTTTCTGTAGCAGCTACTTCAAGCTTCTTGATGGTGTATCATATATTACAACTATTATTTCGGTTATCTACTTGAAAGAGATTGCAATTTTTGTATTAAGAGATTGGCTCAGTTGAAGCCAAGCTTTGTGTTCTAATTAGTTGTATGAACTTTTGAATGTAACTCTATACTATAACAATTGTATCAGGATTTATTGTATCAGGATTTGTTACATACTTGTAAAAGATAACTCTGTGTTAGCCATTGCTGTATGTGTTAGCGATTATAGTTGTAACAAATTTAGTATGTAACTCTATATTGATGATACATTGTAAACTATTTATCAAACCAAATTTGTATTTGAATAAATGTTGGTTTTAATGGAGATATGGTTCCTATCATATTGTATTTGTGATGCCCCGATCCCGCGGATACGGAGACGCTACTTGTGATGTACACACCAGGGCAAAAATACCCTCACATATAAATGCTAAGGATCAGTACATGAAAGAATTAGAGTACGAAAATACGCGGTGCATTATAAATTTCAACATAAGAGTACAATTATAAAATTATCATAGGATGTGACAATATTACAAAAATATTACATCACCGATAGGCACAAAAGTGAGAATACAAAGAGATACAAGTATGAACAGTACAAAAGATACCCACAAGTTACAAAAAAGAAACTCGAGAGTCGAGCAGGGGGCCTAGAAAAAATGATCCCGGACGGTCTACTGATGATCCACTATGCTATAGCTACGCAATTTTGATCAACAGAAAGTCTACCACGGTTCAAGCTCTGAGATCTGGACATACAAGTTCAGGGGAGTCAGAAAGCTGCTAGCAAGTGGTAAGATGAGTGCCAAATGACGTGCATAAAACATCACACATGTATCAATAAATTTGAATAAAAAGACATATATTAAAAACCGTGTCGTGAGTACATGAACACACCAACATGCGATAAAACATAAAGTTAAGCAAGTAGGGTCAAAACTAGTTGTATAATCTCATATTATAGATTCACGAGGTCAGTACGTCGAAGGAATAATCCAACTAAGGAAAACCTCATATATATACCTTATATCTCATGTCACCATAGCCTGAGTTTCAACAACCGGAGTTGTTCAGATATCATATAATATTATATATCATAATGATGTGATTCAATAATGTAAATTAGGAAGTCAATAATACAAATATCATTTCAGGCAAGTGACAAGCAATGCATATACAATCATGCAATATACCGGATACATGCATGCAAGTACAATCCAGTAAATAAGAGTCTCAAGAGTAATCACTGTAGCACATGAAATAATATATAAGCAGTTGGGCAAGATAACTTAATTATAAAATGTTAGTAATAATGAGTATCGCTTATTATTTGATGCATTCTCCTCCAGTGTCCCATACCACTAGCAATTTATACTGAATTTTGCAATCCAGCAGGACACATCTAAACTTTAATACGCGAATATCATTATCCGGATGGGAAAGTGAACGAATAACATTCCTCCTGACATTATTATTGTTAGGTAATTAAGTCACAACAGGAGAAGAGTAATGCAAATGCAGACAAAACCAGTTGTAATATAATGTAAGTTGATGCTTTGAGTTATTAATTAATAATAATAATCAGTACCGTCTGATATTTTAATCACCCCCCTACCAGCATCTCACACCACTAATAGTCCATACTAGAATGTGTACTCTAATAGAACTCATTTGGATCTGATATGTGAGTACCAGCAACAAAGGAGAGACCAAATATCACGTGTTCTTAATATTATTACTGTTACGTGCCAAGTGTTGGGTCAGGAGAGCAGTGGCTCGAAACTTGAAACATATCCTTGTGTTTGCGTTTGAATCTCTCTATCTCAACTCTCTCATTTTATATCTTGCATTACTATATTTGCTCATATATTCATACATGCTTGATATTATTTGTGTGCTCACACTTGTGTTCAACCAAGAGAGCTATTGAAGCACCTCAACTCTTAATTTAAAGGAATAGTGAGGAGAAGTTCCAGAGCCCTTCACGGAGAATTCGGACTCACTCTTGGTTATACATAGTGTGTGTTTAGTATTTAGTTTTAATTTCGCATTATTTGTCAGATTCACACTACACCTATTCACCCCCCTCTCGGTGTACTTTGCAATTGGTATCAGAGCTAGCGCTCCTGATATTCGATTAATCACCTAAGAGTGCGATACTTTATTGTTAATCTAGTTAATTGCTTTGCACACATATTGTTTACACTCTGGATTATCTTGCACCACCCATATTTGATGTTTACAATATTGACGGTGAAAATTTAAAATGAGTGCCTACCTAAAAGCCCTAGGATTGCCTGTTTATCTTGCCACTACCAAAAAATCTTATATTGATAATGGCAAGTACCTAGAGGCCAATGCACAAGTCATGCATGCACTAAAGCACACACTTAGTAAATAACATCTTTTTTTATTTCTCATTATGATTCTACTTTTGCAGTGTGAAACACTTTGATCTCTCACGAGGAACAAGCTTCACACGATGTTGAGAGAGAATCTATTGAAGATGATTCTGAGCAAGCATGCTACATAGTCCAAGGGATTGACTCCCTTGAGGTAACTTTGAACACTCATCTAGATGATTGTGCTAGCTCTTCTAATGATCATAATTGTAGTATGGATGCTCATGCTTTGAATGAAGAGCTTTCTGAGTTTTGTGAAAATTTGCTTTCGAAGTATAAACCTTTGAAAAACAAGAGTTTTGATTTAAAGAAAGAAAATGAGATTTTGCTTTCAAAACTCGATTTGGTTTCAAAGGAGAAAGTTGAGATTTCAAATGAAAGGGATTCCTTGAAAACCCAACTTGTTCTTGTTTTAAATAAAAATAAAATTTTGAAGAGTAAACATGATTTGAATGTTGTTTAAAAAAAATGTTCTGTCTTCAAAACTTGAATTTATTTTAAAAGAAAATGATTCTTTGAAAAACAAAATAGTTTTGATTTTCAAGGAATTAGATTGTGTTTCAGAGGGAAAAGTTTTTTTGAAAAATGATTTAGATTCTCATGTTTGCCATGTTATTATAACTTCATCTTCTTGTGTAAAAAATTTTGTTTCTCATGCTTGCACCACATCTTCTTCTATTATTGAAAATGATATTTGTGTTTTGAAGAAGATTGTTGATTGTTTGGGCTTCACTTTGGGCCAATGTGTCATGAACCACACGAGGTTGGAATTCATGTTTCGGAAGAAACATGCTCCCCATTTGCATGCACACCTATCACGGCATGCACAAGCTTCTCATGTTCACACACATGACATCATGTATACTAGAGTGTACACTTGTACACATTGTGCTTGCAAAGGCCACCTTGCAAAGTTTTGTTATGATAGAATACATGCTTTAAATTTTGCAAGCCAAAATATTTGAGTTAGGAGAGGTGCTAACCCTCATAAACCTAAGAAAGTTTGGGTATCAAAATTTATTCTTATTTCAATTGATGTAGGTGTGGGCTCTCACAAGACGTGAGAGTATTGATGCTTTGGTGGTGGATGCGTTTGAGCTCAAATGAAGACAACATTGGATGCATCGTTATCAAAGAAGTTTTAGTGGGAGGACCATTAAGTTTTTGGAGATATAGAGACTAGTTCACTTGGTTTGGTAACTATCTCTATCCTCCTTACTTTATTTATATTTTTATGCTTTCATGTTCTTAAATTGATGAGTTTTAGCATATATTGATTTTCATGCTCATTAGCAATAAATGCAATGTTTATTAGACTTGTGATATACATAGATAGTATTTGAGATACACATATAATTATATTGATTCACATGTTTTGTGTTCTCACTATAGTTTATCTATTTTGTATATCCTAATATTAATAATACTTGCATTTATGTTAATGATCATATTTGTTTATTTATTATGTTTTGATGTTTTGTGCATATCATGTTTTGATTATATGTTTAGATGTAATTTTCATTAAAACTTGTGCTTATACCTATACAATTAGTGAGTTACACTTGACTCTTATGTTTGGGTACTTTATTGCTCATGTGCCTCATTACATGTATTTGTATAACTTAGTTTTCATGATTCATGCATTTACACTTGTATTCCTTGTTTGTTTTTATATCACCTTTGTACATGTTTGCATAAAATGTGTTTAGTTTCATGTATATGTAAATTTTATCAAAACTATATGATATACATGTTCTATCCTTGAGTCACTTGATTTACATGCCATGTACTCTTTTATGGACTTAATTCATGTTTAGATAAATATGCATGCTTTAATTTTAACAAAACATACATATGCCTTGAAGTTTGGTTAGTTTTTAGTGAATAAAATTTTCATGTTCTTTGGTTTCATATTTATGAAAAAGGAATTTCATGTGTTTTGATGAGATTGAGCTTCATTAATTTATATCCTTATATATATTTCTTATATGATTCTTATACACTCGATATATCTTTTGTTTACTCATGATTTTGATTCATGAGCCTATATGTGCTTCATAGTTGTTTGAGTGTCAATTTTCATGTAGTTAGCATGTTTTCATGTGTCTATACATGTGTGTGTGTGTGTGTGTGTTTTATTCCTTACTTGAAGGATTTCGTACTAGTTTTCAAAATTACCTTTAAACTAGTCTTTATTCTTCAATTGGTGGAGTTTTCATCCTATGCTAAAATTATTTTTAAAATATTATTTTGAAAACTTCTACTCTATAAGGGAGGTTGGTTGGGCGACCATGCCTTGTATGCTCTTATTGAATATCTTTTTAAATATGTGCAAGATAGGGTAGATGTAATGAGTTATACATATACATATCTTGAAAATTGATTCTCTATTACTTATGTTTTCTTATATATGTATGCATCATATTTCAATTGCTCTGATTATACATATATATATAATTTCTTGTGCTAGATTAAAAATATTTATACATATATGTTTTATAGCACAAATTATTTTATGCTAAACTTGATTTAGTTATAAATGTTAATTGGCATCTTTTACAAGCTTATGCATTGATTTTATTCGTATTTCAAAAGGGGAGAGAAAAATTCTTGATTTTATATTCAATTGGTATTTCATATATTTTCAATCGGTATCTTACTCCTACTTTTTTTGAGAAAAATATTTTGTTTTAAAAATTAATTTTATTTTCTATTGGTCTCAAAATTTGTTTTAATTGATTTTCAAAATTTGTTTTGACATGTATTGCTTATATGCAAGGGGAGCTTAACATCTCCTCTATATATCGATTCATGATGAGTGTAGTATATAGAGAAGAGCTTGACATCTTTTCTTTATATGGTACACGTGTGTAGGGGGAGCTTAACATCTCCAACTATACATTGTATATTTTGCTTATATAAGTTAGGGTTTAGTCATCCCGTTCTTCATGTACTGCATGTATGCAGGGGGAGTTCCTTATAGTCTCTCCTCTTCATAGATGTATATCGCATATACATTCATCTTGCTTTTCTTCACCCCTTTGTTGGTATGTGACAAGGGGGAGAATGATTTGAGAAAGATTAGTATATATATGCATGTTTTAGTTTTATGCATATATTTAGTTCTTATCTAGTTTTTATGCATATCCTTCCTATTGGTTTGTTTATTGGTATCAAGAACTTACATTGATTTATTGGTCTTAAGAGCTTATATTGCATATTCATTTATATTCATTTGATATTATATTGGTTTTTGGTATTGCATATTTTCAATTGATATCAAGAGCATTGGTATCAAGAGCTTGGTATCAAGAGCTTACATTGCACACTCATTTAAAGTTGGTATTAAGAGCTTATTTTGCATGCATTTGGTACCTAGAGCTAACATTGTATATCTATATAATTGTTATGATTGGTATCATCATGCGCTTACATTGCATATTTATATATTTTTATGCTATGCATGAGTTAAGGGGGGCTTTATGAAACTTATCTTTAATCCATGCATATATAACCTCATAAGTTTTGTCATCTCAAAAAGGGGGGAGATTGTTGGCTCGAAGGTCTTTCACCCTAGTTTTGATGATAATTAACTTATGAAGTTATGTCACTAATGATCTTCTGTTTACTAAGCTTCAGATATTCAATCAAGATCATAGTTGATGTTTAGCTTCAACAAAGACGTAAAGTCAAGTTTCGAAGCTATCACAAAGTGATTCAAGAGCACATGCTTAAAGACTTGTATTTAGGTTTGTTAGTTTAGATCTTGTGTAAGGATAGAATAGTCATTAATTGCTCAAGTATACACACACACACAAAAGTGTATAGTTTGGTTTTCTATTTAACCATTTTAGTTTCAAGAGTTTATGTTTACTTAGTTTGCACAAAACTCATAGAAACAAGTTTCAATTTTTGTGTTTTTGGTTTTGAGTTTCAGATTTTCAAGTGACATCTTTTGGTTTCATGAACAGATTTCATCAAAAGAAATTTACATGGTTTATATATATATTGGATTTCATTCATATACATTGATGATTTAATATATTTAGAAAAACTTATTTTTGATGTTTCTAATTCATGGTTTTAAGTTTTGTTTTATCAAAACTTATTTTGGTATTTATTGTCAAAAACAAGGATATATCATTTACTGTGTGTATTGGATTCTATCCATACACACTATGCTTCAAATGTGTTTCAATATCTTATTTTTGTATCTATACAAGTTTGAGAAAAAATTGAATTTCTATTTAAAAGTTTGATTTTTGGAAAATACGATTTTTGGTTTAAAACCTTAAAATCTTTACCTCAAAAATGGTTCAAATTGTTTGTGATATGTATTGATTTTTTATCACACATATTTGTAATTTAAAGTTTTTATATGAATTTATTTTTTATGGATTTTATTGGGATTTATTAAGATTTAAGCGGATTTATCGAGCTAGAATTTAAACCCTAAAATATAGGGTTTGGGCTGCTGTCGGCCGACCGACCGGTCGACCGAGTGGTCGACCGACGTGCACAGAAACGTGCACAATTCGTAGCCCGGCTAGTCGACTGACCGATTGACCGTAGCTAGGCTCAGTCGAGCGTTCGACTGACTGACTCAGTTGGGTGACGGTCGACCAACAGAGAGTTACAACTTTCTGTGCCTTGGGGGTGGTCGACCGACATCCCCAACGGTCAAAAAATTGACCGTTGGCCGGTCGACCGGACGGTCGACTGACAGGCCATTCTGGCCTGGGTTCAGCCTCCAACGGCTAGTTTTCTGAACCCCTATAAATATGAGTTCTTGGAGCCAATTTTAGACAAGATTTTCAAGAGCTATTTTTCCCATCTTCTACAAAGTTTTAACAACAAATTTTTGTGCTTCAAATCTCTATCTTTATTTTATTTCAAAGTTTTGAAAAATAAAAGAAAACAAGTTTTGAGATTCTAGTTTCTAGTTCTAAATTTCTATATCTTTTCTTGAGTTTTTCCAAGTGTTTTTCTTTGTGTTTTCTTTTTTAAAAACTTTGTACACTCACATACTTGAGCTTTTCTTTTAAAACCTATCATCTAGGATCTTGTATTGTGAAAAATGTTTTATTTGTGATCTTTGTGATCACCAAGTTATTGTTTGTGATTTAAGTGATCACCAAGTTGTAATCTTTCCTTTGCCTTGTGTTTGGCTTTGTGCCTACCCTCTTGTGTAGAGGTGTGAGAGTTAGAGTTGTGTACTCCTTATTTGTATTGTTGTAATTCCTCAGTGGAGGTCCCTTTATGAAAGGTCCTTGGTGGACATAGTGAAAATCCTTCCGTGTGAAGGCGGGGACGTAGAGCGCTGGCTCGAACCTCGAAACATATCCTTATGTTTGCGTTTGGATCTCTCATCTCTCAACTCTCTCTTTTTATATCTTGCATTGTTATACTTGCTCATATATTCATACATGCTTGATATTGTTTGTATGCTCACACTTTTGTTCAACCAAGAGAGCTATTGAAGCACCTAAACTCGTAATTTAGAGGAATAGTGAGGGGAAGTTCCAAAACCCTTCACGGAGAATTCAGACTCACTCTTGGTTACACATAATGTGTGTTTTTTAGTTTTAATTCTGCATTATTTGTCCTAAATTAGTACTATATCTATTCACCCCCCTCTAGGTGTACTTTAAGCGCCACCCATGGCCGGCGAGCCATCGATAGACGAGGCCAAACCCGGCCACCAATTCCATCACCTCCAACACCATTATCTTCATATACATCTCCATCTTCATCATCCCACCACTATCTCCTCCTTCATCAAACCACCACCAACTCCATCCCCACAATTTCCTCCCCCAATCAACCACCAAAAGCCACCTCCAACCTCATCTTCATCATTACCTTTTTCCAAAATCTCCACCACCCCTAAATCCAACTCCACCTCCTTTAAAAATAATCTCCACCCATTAAACCCCCCTTTACCTCTCTCTTTTGTCCTTAGGGTGCCGGCCACCCCTGGCCACGGCGGCCGACGCCGCCTGGGCCACGGCCAGGCCCTCTGGCCTGGCCGTGAGCAGCAGGGGGTGCCCCTTCTTTTCTTTTTCTCTCTCTAGTTGTCTCTCTCTTTCTCTCTTGATTCTCTCTCCTCTCTCGATTCTCTCTCCTCTCTCTTACTCTCTCTATCTCCATATTTATATATATATATATATTTTATTATATATTGGTGGCGTGCACGTGTTCTTGGGATTCCAGATTTCACGGCATTTTCTGAGATTTAGGTGAGTGTCCTCGCTTCGTTTTGTGTTTTTTCGCTTCGTCGGGTGGACTATATATTTTATTCTATATTTGATTATATTTGTATTCATTCGCATATATACCTATATTTGTATATGGCCGAGTGCCTAAGACTGTATGTATAGTGTACCTGTGACGGATGCTTGTACTAGTGTAGTTTCATTCTTGTACATATACCATGTCTGTGATGTGTTATATTACTGCTTTAATACCATGTGTGGCCGACCATTCGTGGTTGTTGAGCCTTCGGGCCCTACACTCAGCCTTCAGGCTTCACTACTCCACGTAGCCTAGATATTATCACGTTTATATGTATGCTCGTGCGGTACTAACATCTTATGCAGGTACCCTTGTATAGACTCTGGGTTTCTGCCCACTCCCAGAATGGCTGCCCAATAGGTTTCAGGCCTTGCACCCTTATGGGTTTCATGATAGCTACTGAGAGTGCGCTTAGACCCCGAGTGTACTCTAGCCTTCGGGCTTTCGCCCACTTCCTTGAAAGAGGAGTGCGCTTAGATCATTAGGTCTCTCATGCTCCACCTGGTAGGCATGCTTAGCGCTCAGCGATTTATCACTAGATTCGCCTAGGCAAAACTCTGTCAGATTTTAGGCTCGCCTTTTAAGCTGAGTCATTCCAGTAGCTCTGTTAAGCGCTCTAGTGATTAAACACTATTTGTTGTCCATGCCTCCAGCTTGCTTACTCCGTCAAGATGTTCACTTGCTTGCTAATTGCCTGTTTGATAGTTTATCTTTTCTTCTATTAATGGTTGTGAAGAATTTAAAATCTTACTTATACTGTTTTCCTAAGACTCATGTGTAACCCTCGGTTCCTAATATACGTATGTTAATACTGGTATCTGGTAATGATTTAATCATCCTGATAGTCGAATTGAGGCAATTTCAACTCAAGATATTATTTCCCATTATTTATAATTTTTCTAGATTTTTGGAATTTTTTTGGGAATTATTGGAGAAGAATCTCAATTTGGGGTCGATCGGTGACATAGGCTGACTCTGAGATTTTTAATTAACAATCGGGAATGAATTTTAGAAATCTGACTTCACAACAATGTTCAGCATGACATCTTCTATTTTTGAGAATTTTTGAGGATTTTTCTGAATTAATAGAGTTTAATCCAATAAAATAATGCTTAAATATTTAATTTCAAAAGAAAATGAAATTAAACTAAAAAAAAAAATTAGAAAAAAAAACCCGCATGTGTAATTACAACCAGGTTTCGAACCCCAGGTGCCCCCATATGAATTGAATGCTCTAACCACATGGCCAATTTCGCATTGATTATCAAAAAAGGTAATCATTTTATTTAACCTTGATCTTTACCCTTTAATTATTCTAAATACGAATATAACCAAACTCCTCCATTGCTCGAAGTTTCAAAACCGTGACTCTCTCCCAAGCATCCTAATGCCCAGACCAGCATCCCACTTTGGCCTGTGGTTTAGGATGAGCTTATTTATTATTAACCATTGGCTACTTCATCTTCTTCTCCACCACACGACCTGCTCCCTCTTCTTCTCCCCACGTTCTCCACTCCTCCCAACTGCAGCCACGTCCCCCACGACCTCCACCTGCGTCCTCTCCTCTCTCTCACGTTCTCTCTCCCCCTCTATCTCTCACTCATGTTTTCTCCCCCCTCCACTATATAAACCCAAGCCTCCTCCTCCATACATCACTCCATGGTTTCCCCTCCTTCCTCTCCCTTTGGCTTGCACCACTGTCAGAGGCCAGCAGCTCTTTAGGCCGAGCTATGGCCGTCCATGCTCCGCCGGCAAGCGCGAAGAGACCTATATCCTTTATGGCGAGCTCCATGTGAAAAGTCACCTAGAGGGGGGGTAAATAGGTGACAATGCTAATCTATGAACTAAATGCGGAATTTAAAAACTTAATGCAAATTACACTCAAGTGCTATCAACAAGTGACGCACACAACCAAGCCAAGCAAATATGAATGAGCAATGTAAATAAATGCAAGGCACAAAGTAAAGAGAGAGTAGAGAGAGAGCCAATGGATCAAGCGCAAACACAAAGATATGTTATCGAGGTTCGAGCACCCAGCTCTACATCCCCGCCTTCGACACACGAAGGATTTCCACTAGCTCGTCCACCTAGGACCCTTTACAAGGAGTACCCAACTCCTCTCTTTACAACCTCCTCCCTGAGGCACAAATCCAAGCCAACCAACACAACCTCCTCCTTGAGGCAAACTCCAACAATCACAACCTCCTCCTTGAGGCAAATTTTCAAACCAATACAACAAACTCCCAATCACCAACCAATACAAGGATCACCTCTCAACTAGAGGGATACAACCCAAAGCACAAAGCTAAGAAAAGATTGGGTTACAACTTGGTGGTCACAACAACAACCACAAACAACTTCTTCTTCCACACAAATAACCTATAGATATAGATAGTAGATTTTTGCTCAAGTGTGGAGAAAACCAAAGGAATGGAAATCAGAAATCACAAAGAAAATCCTTGGAAAAAATCAAGAAATCAAGATAGAATAGTTCAATCAAAATTCTTTCCCAAAAACCCTTTCTTTGATTTTCCAAACCCTAATGAAAACACCAAATGGATTGTTCAATTCAAGCTCATAAATCCTTTTTGATTGCTTTGAAAACACCAGAGAATCAGCAAAAATTCGCACAAAAAAAATCTTAGAGAAAACCTCTCTCAAATGGGGTATTTATAGGCAATTATCAGAAAATAGCCGTTGACAGAAATTTAGCCAGAATTGCCCTGCCGGTCGACCGGCCGGTCGACCGTGCAACGGTCAAATTTTGAACCGTTACAGCTACCGGTCGACCGCCTCGGTCGACCGAAAATTCCTGAGAGCAAACAGCTCTACGTCGGTCGACCGCTCGGTCGACCGGCTATAAGTGCAGCCAGCGTGCACGTTCTGTGCACGTCGGTCGACCCGTGCGGTCGACCGGCTACAGGGTGCGGTCGACCGCACGGTCGACCGAACCAGCCTGGCAGCCACTTTACAGGTCAATAAAAACAGGGAAAAATATATTATAATAAATCCCACAAAATCTCTAAAATTCCACAAAAATAGTTTTATCATTTTATATTGAAATACAAACTTGTGTTAAAAATCCCAACACAAATTTCAAACATATTTGACTATTTTTGTGTCATAGAAATTTTGCCAAGAACCAAAAACCGTATTTTCTAAAACCATGTATTTTGAATAGAAAATACACATTGTCTAAAACTCATCCATGATACAAAAATATGATATTTAAACACTTTGAAGCATATTGTATATGAATAGAAATTCAATATACAAGAAACATATATATATATCAGGATTTTTGTCATTAAGTCCAAAAATATGTTTTGTTATAAATACCAAAACATAAAACACATGGAATAGATTATCAAACAAAGTTTGTCTAAACAATTGAAGCATGCATGTATATAGAACAAATCTAATATACATAAACCATGTAAACTTGTTTTGATAAAAAATCTATTCATGAAAACCAAGATCGGTTAAACCTAAAACCGAAAATCAAAACATGAAAGGTGTGTGTTGTGAACTTGAGCTTATCATACTATTCTAATCTTTACAATTAGGATCTAAACCCAAACTAAAACTATGGATACCTAAGTCTTCTTGTAGAGCGCAATCTCCAAGCTAGAGCGCAATCTCCAAGTCGGCTCGATCCAAAAACTCTTGATTCACCGAGCAAGTGCAATGTATGATCTTTGATGCGCGGGCTCTTGAATCAACATGTGCAAGCTTCCAATTCATCTTGTTGAAGCTAAACACCAACTAATATCTTGATTAATAATCTGAAACTAAAATCACAAGATAATTAGTACACATAACTACATGAGTTAATCATCATCAAAACTAGAGTGAAAGGCCTTTGGGCCAACAATCTCCCCCTTTTTGATGATGACAAAACTCATGGAGTTATATATGCATGGATTAAAGTAAAGCTTCAAAGAAGATCCCCTTTAACTCATGCATAGGAATAAACAAACAATAAGATGCATATAAACAAGGTTCTTGACATAAAATGAATATGCATATGAAACATGCTATTGATTCCAATTAAAACAAAACAACTAAATTACCAAAACATGCTCTTGATACCAATGGATACTAATAAAAACAAAACTCATAATGCTCTTGATACCAATACCAATGGAGATGAAATGAACATAAAACTGAAAACTCATGCATATCAACTCCAATAAATCTTCTCCCCCTTTTTGTCAATCATCAACAAAGGGTTAAAAACAAAATAGATATGAATTCTTCTCCCCCTAAATATATGAAATAAAGAATAAACAAACTACTTCAAGGGGTGAAACCAAAAATGATACCAATTAAAAAAAATGTGTCAAAGAAGTGCATTATGATATCAATAGAAAGTGATCATAAAAACATTTAAGAAATGCCTACCAATTACCAATTGAAAGTAAGAGGGGCATTGAAAACAAATATGATCCCAATTGAAATTAAAACATATTGAAAATAAAACACATGATACCAATTGAAAAACACATTGATACCAATTTGAGTGAACAAATGCATCTTGATACCAATTGAAGATATATATCTTTATAAGCATATGATACCAATTAAAAATCAATAATCATTCTTAAATCATTTTTTTTTTCTCATAAAGTTAGGGAGTGGGAAACAAAACCAATGGTAAACTAAATACCAATTGAAAAATTAAAATGTGAGTTTTCTCCCCCTTTATGAAATACCAACTAAACATATGCTTAAGCTAGAAATAAGATACCAATTGAAAACTAAGTCAATTGAAATAATGTTAAAGCTCAAGCTTAGCATAAGCAAGATAATGATAATGCTTGTATAAAGAAACCAATTGAAAATTGAATCAATTGAAAATGATGGTCATTTAAAAAAAATCAAGCTTATCATAAGCAAAATTTGTGCATATATCTTGAAGCACAAATAAATCATCTATATATGTATGTAAGAAATAGATACCAATTTAAAATTTGATACAGAGATACCAATTGTAAATTGATACTATATGAAGTGTATGCATACATATATATAAGACAAAACATATATGAGTATACAAAAGGATGTCAAGATTTGATACCAATTGAAAGAATTCAATGATACCAATTGAAACAACAATAAGATCAAGTGTATATCTCATATTCACTACCACCCAATCATGTGCAAGTTTAAAATGATTTTCATTATAAAGCATACATGAACATGATCTCCCATCCAACCACCCTTTGATGGTAGGAGTTTTCAAAAATAGATTTGGAAATATAGTTTGTTGAAAATCTCTACCTCATGAAGAATATCACAATTAGTTATATGAATCAACTAATACGAAATTCTTCAATAAATCAAAATATATTTCATGAAGGACATGTAAATCACATGATCATCAACACTCAAAATCCATAAAGCCCATCTAATACTCATGAAAACAAGGTCATGAGAAAACTAATAAGGTGAGTGTATAGGATATATGTGAAACACACTTATCATGAAAATGGACAATCAAGCTCAATATTGAAATTCCTTTAAAACATTTACACATGATAAATTAAATTACTTTTACCAAAAGAAATTTCCAAAAACATGAAACCCATCAAAACGATTTAACCTTCAAGGCATATGTATGTCATGTACAAACTAAAGTATACATACATATCCCAAACAAAAGGAGTCCACAAAGGTATATGCATGAAGGCACGTGGCTCAAGGATGTATATGTATAATCAATAGTTAAGACAAGATAGACATATACATGAAGTTAAAACTCACTATCATAAAACATTTCCAAAATGGGGAATACAAGTTAGAATGTACGAATCATCAAAACTAGACTATACTAGCACATCTAATGGATACAAATAGGCATTCAAGCACAAATATTACAAAGGTTTACTTGTAGCCCATTCTATGTACAAGTATGAATCCTAGTTTTAATGAAAACAAACTTCTAAACATATATTCAAATCACGAATCATAAAACAAGTCATAATAATGTCATGATAGACAAAATTGATCATAATTCAAATCCACATGTTCTACTAATCATGGCAATAAACATACTAAACAACACATGAATTATTAAAACAAAAATCATAGAATCGTAAACATCCAAATGATCATTATGCATATGCATGTGCAATAGATCTAAGGCATACATGTTAGTATAAACAAAGTGAGAACACTAAATATAGATCCATATGAAACATGGGTGCTCAAGGAACTAAACATGTATAACATTAATCTAATGAACAAGGCACAAGCATAATGAACAACAAAACATGACATGCTATAAAAGATGAACATGGAAAGTATGCAAATAAAAAATTAGGAGTTAGAGATGATACCAAAACCAATGAAGTTGTACCTCTAGTTCTCCAAAACACGGTGGTCCTCCCACCAAATTTCCTTGAGTGTGAAACATCCAAATAATTCTCTTTTAAGCTTAGAATGCATCCACATCAAGGCACCAAATCTCTCACGTGATGCGAGAGCCTCCACCTACATCAAACATCAAAGAGGTGGATCTTGGTACCCATTTTCTTGTGGATCCACGGGGGTTAACATCTTTTCTAACCCAAACAAAATTAGTTGCTAAATTTTTAACATGTAAAAGATCATAACAAAATCTAGCAAGATGGCCTTTTCGACCACAATGTGTACATGTGTACACGTGAGCATACATATGATGATGGTGATCATGAGAAACATGTGTATGCATAGATGGGTGTGCATGCAAGGTTGGAACTTGTTTCTTGCGAACCAAGGATTCCAAACGAGAGTGATTCATGGCACAATGGCTCAAAGTGGAGCCCAAACAATCAACACTTTTCTTCAAATTGTTTATATCATTTTCTATGCTAGAAGACAAAGTGGAACATACTATAGGAGTGCAAGAAGTAGAAGCTACACTAGCATGACAAACATGAATATCAATCTCATTTTGTAAAGATTTATTTTTAATCAAAACCAAATCCAATTCTTTTGTAATTGAATCAATTTTATTTTTCAAAGTAAGATTTTCTTTGAAAACAAGATCCAATCTAGAAGACAAAACCTCATTGTGTTCTACAACATCATCAAAACCATTTTTGTTTTTCAAATCTTCAAACTCTTTAAGTGCAAGTTCAAGTTGAGATTGTTGTGAGTCACGTTCACTAGTGATCTCTTCTTTTTCTTGCAAAATCACTTCAAAATTAGAACATAAATCCTTTAATTCATTTTTCAAAACAAGATTATTCTCTTTCAAAATGTAACGCCCCGATTCCACGGATACGGGGACGTCACTGCAACGTATATACGTAGGTCAGAAAGTGCCCCCACGTATATACGCTAAGCTTAAAAGTACAAGCATGGGATCAGAGTACAACACAAAGCGTGGTATACATACATATGCCAACATAAAAGGTACATATACAAAGTCATCTCAGGATATGATAAACTATACATATTATATATGTCCTTTATCACAACCAAGTCCCAAAAGTAGAATATACAATAAAGATACAAAAAGCTCACGAGTAGGATGAAGATCCCGTGAGTCAAAAGAGGAGTCTGGCGCGAAAGAACTGGAACTAGGCTGCCAGCTTACAAGGAAAAGCTTGATCTACTGTGGACAGCTCCACTGCAATCCAAGCTTCAAGACCTGAACATACAAATCCAAGGGAGTCAGGACCTCCCAACAATGAACCGGCTATGTGCCAAGTGGCTAAGAGACAAGAATAGGGGTTAGAACACAAGAGTGGTATACAAGAACAGGTATAGCATAATCATGAAACAGGAAATGCAAGGTAAAGCTGATTACAGGCAAAAGTGATTGTATATGCTTAAGTCACGGTCCCATGAGACTAATACATCGAGGGGATAATCCAAACAAGGAAACCCTCATATATATACCTTTGTCTCATGCCACAGAAATCCCAAGCATATAGAATCAGAGTTGCAAATCATATGACAGTCAAAACGGGAATATACAACAAGAATGATAAGAATCGTAACAAACATCAAAACAGGAATCATCACTGGAATCATGACATAACGAGTAGACTAGGAGTCATAACATAACAGGTCTCTATTATTATTATTACTCGTCTGACCCATATATCTAGGTATATGCCCGGGTGTACATCCCATCACACATACATCCATATATAAGCTATCCGAGGTTTGTTAACGGAAGTGGATGGAGAACTGATAGAACTTCTTATAGTGGTTTCCATACACCTGGAACCGGCTTTGGAGGCCCAAAGTCCCCCTAACAGTAATATCATAACACTTACCGCCAGTATATATACATATATATATATACTTTTATATCCCATCACTATAAGCAAGATATCATTCCGGCATCCATCACTTCCTCCCATACCCATACAAGTTGTAGCTTATTAGCATAATTATTAGTTTACGGGAATAAACGGTCATAATAGGGATAGCCCAACAGATTCAAGAGGTGGCCCCCACCGTGTGGTGTGGCACTTTGTTCAATGTGGCACTTTGCTCTGTGGGAATGGATTCTAGAGGTGGCCCCCACCGAGTATGGTGTGGCACTTAGTTCCATAACAATAACAACAATAGGACAGGGTTCCCGTAAACATAATAATCATAAAGTCAAGTATGTCATGCTGGGTGTGAAGTGATAGCATGACAAGTGGTGATATTGCAAACAACCAAACATAGTAAGAGATCGATATAGTCCGGGTCAGTCATGTTATAACAATAGGGTTTTGCCAAGTAGTGGCATGCCAGGTGGTCAAGTGATAACACATTGGAGGTCAGGTGATATACATGTGTTAAAAGGAAACATGAAACTGATAGTTCTGAATTATGGCAAGACAAGTAGAAACATAGGGACAATGCAGAGTTCGACGACCTCGAAGGGTCCGCCACGCATGGTATTCAATAAAGAAGCAAGAACATCACATGCATGGTACAAGCATCATAATGAAACAAGCAAATGTTTGGCAATACATAAACATAGAAATGTGAAGCGACAAGAGGTGATACACATCAAGTAATAGGTCATGAAGTACAAGTCATGAAGTACATGAACCAGGTATAAGATCCAAAGTTGAGAAAGAAATTAACTATAACAAACAGCCTAAGTTAGTCGACTAAGGTCAAGGGAATAGTCGACTAATAGAAGGGTTAGTCGACTAACAGTAGGGTCTAGTCGACTAAAACTGTGTAACAGAGAGTTAGGTTTCTGATTCAGGAAATGTTAGTCGACTAGGTTGGGAGGGGTAGTCGACTAATAGAAGGGTCAAGTCGACTAACAGACACTTAAGTCGACTAAATCTGTGATACAGAGAGTTAGGGTTTTGATTCAGGAAGAGGTAAGTCGACTAGGGTAAAAATAGTAGTCGACTAGTGGTCTCAAGTCGACTAATATCTAAGCTAAGTCGACTGGAGCCGAGAGTTGGGATTCTGGGATCATGGGGAAATTAGTCGACTAGGGTTAAGAGAGTAGTCGACTAGGCATCTCTAGTCGACTGGTAATAGGGACTAGTCGACTAAAACTGTGTAATCAGAAAAGGCTACGTTTCAGCTAAGGGTTTCTAGTCGACTAGGTTCTAGGTCAAGTCGACTAATCATGGTCGGGAAGCAGATTACAGAACAGAATTTGGTGATTGTTCTTGGTGACTAAAAATGTGATTTTTATGACATGTGAACACAAGATATGGAGATACAAGTATACTAGGAATGGAACAAGTCTTGGTGAGTAAAAATACTCACTTGGAAAGGCTTGATTGAAGCTCTACGAGTCCGGGAAGTTTGTGGTCGTCAAATTGATCCACCGTGATGAAATCGACGAAGAAGGAGACGATCCCAATCCAAGAGTTGTTGTTGAGGTGGAGGTGAAGACCTAGGTGATGCCCTTGAAGTTGGTGGTGGTGGAGTTGAAGAAGATGGTGGAGATTAGGGTTCTTGGTGAAGGTTAGATGGTGAAGAGAGTGAAAAAAGGAAGTAGAAATGTAAAGGGAAGTTTAAATAGGGATTTGATTTTGTGAAGGAGGTGTAATTTAGATAGAAGAGATGGGCTTTATTGCAAAAAGGGGAGGTGAGGTGTCTCCTTTGGCCACACTTGGCCGGCCATGGGAGAGAGAGAAAAAGATGGGCATTTAATGAGGAAGTAGGTGAGGAAGTGTGTGGAGTTGGAATTTTTGGAAAAGATTAGAATTTTGAAAAATGGAAAAACTTGTGGTTGTGGAGAAAAGAAATAAAGGAAAAGGAAAAGAAAAGAAATATAAAGGAGAAGATATTTTCTCTTGAACTCAAATGAAACTGTTGAATAGACAGATACCCGGGTTAAGGTCAAAGATGTGGAAATCATTTCGGAAAATATCGAAATCGTCCGAAATTCAAGTATCTCGGAACGACTCGAAATAATTACCAAAAATCAATAATAGTATATAAAGACCAATAGTGAAATCCGTTTGAAGAAATACTTTATAGTTTTAAAACTAAAAATCCCGGAATCAGTTACCTACCGACTCCGTTGGAATTTTCATAAAATCATAAAATTCTCAGAAAAAGTATTTAAGTAGGAAATGTAATTCTAAAAGATAAAGTCTAAAGGACCATCATGAAATTTCAAACAGTTTGAGAATTAAAAATCCGGGAATCGGTCAGCGGCACTGGCCGACACCGGTTTTGAAGAAATTCAATTTAATCCAAGAAAAATCCAGAAAATCACAGAAAATCTAATATATTGGAAAATAATATTTGAAACTGAAATCGATCAAATCTAATCACCGGAAAGGCCAAATCGAATAATATACTATAATCGGGTCTTCGGTTCAGACTAGGGCTGACTCCGAATCCACGAATCCAATTCCAAGACAAAACAATCATACAAGGAATTCATAATACAGATTAAATACAGGAAAACAAATCGAAAAAAATACGATCGAAAATCTGAATACGCAACTAAGTACGTATTCCGGGTACGGGGTATTACAATCCACCCACCTTACAAAAATTGCGTCCTCGCAATTTCATTAAGGGGTGAAATGAACACGAAGGGGACAAAGGCTGGAATAAAGGGCTCATAAAACCAAAACAGGGTATAAGATGAATACAGGAAGGACCAGAATGAACAATGAAAGAATGACAAGAGAAAATATTTAGAATGATAACCAACTCAAATACAAGATCTGGGGTAGTGGTTACCATGATATCCCTAAGGCTCCTGATCTGGATACCGGTCTTCACGTTCTGCTGCATCGTCTGGCGCCTCTGCTGCCATGATGTAACCTTGGCCTCTACTCTGATCTGATCTAGCTCTCATTCCCCTCTGCTGATGATTATATTGTTGAGGTGGAAATGGGGCTCTCGGGTCAACGGGTCCTGGATTCCTCCTCAATGGCGGTGCTGGAAGTGCTGGAGCTGGACGTGCTGGGGCTGGAAGAGCTGGTCTGATCGGTGCCACATGTCCAAACTTCCTGTGTGGGCAATCCCTTAGCATATGCCTCCCTGACCTGCACACTAAACATAATCCCTTGGCCACTCGACAATCTCTCTTATAATGTCCGGGCCTGTGGCAGAAGTTGCATACAATCTGAGACAGAGGAGGTTGGAATGGTCTCTTCATCATCGGGCCATGGGTTGCCCTATCTGCATCCTCCTCATCCATCAACTCAAAAGGCCTCTTCTTGGCCTGGTTCCTCATCTGGTTCACTTTCCTCTTCTCCAGTCCACGCTCTACTTCTCGAGCTATGGTGAGAACTTCTGAATAGGTCTTCAGCTGTTGGGGCATCAAGAATACTTGTATGTCCATCTGTAGGCCCTGCTGGAATCTGCTTGCCCGCTTCTCCTCATCCGTCACCATATACGGGGCAAAGCGGCTAAGTCGGAGAAATTCCGCGGCATACTCATCCACGGGCCTATCCCGTTGCTGAAGTCTGATGAACTGCTCTTCCATGTCTTTCTGAGCTGTGACAGGGAAGAATCTGCTGTAGAAACTCTTGGAGAATGTGTCCCAAGTGACAGGCTTCTCCATTCTTGCCTCCTCAGCTAGCCACCAAGTTCTAGCTATATCCTTCAATTGAATCTTGGCAACCTCCACTTGGTTTCCCTCTGGGACACGGGCTGCATTCAACAAGTCTGATGTGTCTGTCAGCCATTGCTCAGCATCCAAGGGTTTCTCCCCACCCGTGAATATGGCTGGCTGCAGTCTTCTGAAATCCGATATATTCCCCGGCCTTTGTCCTTTAGGTGCTGCTAACTCTTGCCGGAGAAGTTCTGTCTGCTGCTGCTGGTTCTCCATCATCATCTGGACAACCCTCAGTATATCCACATTCTCTCCCACTGCTCCATTCGATGCTGGTCCAGAGTTGCTACGACCCGATCTTCTATCCATGCCTAGTTGATGAAGAATGACTGGAAAGTGATGGAAAAATGGAAGGATTTCAGGATATGAAGGAAGGAACCAAGAAGAACTAGATAATCAAGAAGGACTAGATGACTTTGTACATTGTAGTTGGCATTAGCAAATTACTAGAATTTGCCGCTTGATTGTACTATAGGTGGGAGAGCCCTAGCTCTGATACCAACCTGTAACGCCTCGATTCCACGGATACGGGGACGTCACTACAACGTATATACGTAGGTCAGAAAGTGCCCCCACGTATATACGCTAAGCATAAAAGTACAAGCATGGGATCAGAGTACAACACAAAGCGTGGTATACATACATATGCCAACATAAAAGGTACATATACAAAGTCATCTCAGGATATGATAAACTATACATATTATATATGTCCTTTATCACAACCAAGTCCCAAAAGTAGAATATACAATAAAGATACAAAAAGCTCACGAGTAGGATGAAGATCCCGTGAGTCAAAAGAGGAGTCTGGCGCGAAAGAACTGGAACTAGGCTGCCAGCTTACAAGGAAAAGCTTGATCTACTGTGGACAGCTCCACTGCAATCCAAGCTTCAAGACCTGAACATACAAATCCAAGGGAGTCAGGACCTCCCAACAATGAACCGGCTATGTGCCAAGTGGCTAAGAGACAAGAATAGGGGTTAGAACACAAGAGTGGTATACAAGAACAGGTATAGCATAATCATGAAACAGGAAATGCAAGGTAAAGCTGATTACAGGAAAAAGTGATTGTATATGCTTAAGTCACGGTCCCATGAGACTAATACATCGAGGGGATAATCCAAACAAGGAAACCCTCATATATATACCTTTGTCTCATGCCACAGAAATCCCAAGCATATAGAATCAGAGTTGCAAATCATATGACAGTCAAAACGGCAATATACAACAAGAATGATAAGAATCGTAACAAACATCAAAACAGGAATCATCACTGGAATCATGACATAACGAGTAGACTAGGAGTCATAACATAACAGGTCTCTATTATTATTATTACTCGTCTGACCCATATATCTAGGTATATGCCCGGGTGTACATCCCATCACACATACATCCATATATAAGCTATCCGAGGTTTGTTAACGGAAGTGGATGGAGAACTGATAGAACTTCTTATAGTGGTTTCCATACACCTGGAACCGGCTTTGGAGGCCCAAAGTCCCCCTAACAGTAATATCATAACACTTACCGCCAGTATATATACATATATATATATACTTTTATATCCCATCACTATAAGCAAGATATCATTCCGGCATCCATCACTTCCTCCCATACCCATACAAGTTGTAGCTTATTAGCATAATTATTAGTTTACGGGAATAAACGGTCATAATAGGGATAGCCCAACAGATTCAAGAGGTGGCCCCCACCGTGTGGTGTGGCACTTTGTTCAATGTGGCACTTTGCTCTGTGGGAATGGATTCTAGAGGTGGCCCCCACCGAGTATGGTGTGGCACTTAGTTCCATAACAATAACAACAATAGGACAGGGTTCCCGTAAACATAATAATCATAAAGTCAAGTATGTCATGCTGGGTGTGAAGTGATAGCATGACAAGTGGTGATATTACAAACAACCAAACATAGTAAGAGATCGATATAGTCCGGGTCAGTCATGTTATAACAATAGGGTTTTGCCAAGTAGTGGCATGCCAGGTGGTCAAGTGATAACACATTGGAGGTCAGGTGATATACATGTGTTAAAAGGAAACATGAAACTGATAGTTCTGAATTATGGCAAGACAAGTAGAAACATAGGGACAATGCAGAGTTCGACGACCTCGAAGGGTCCGCCACGCATGGTATTCAATAAAGAAGCAAGAACATCACATGCATGGTACAAGCATCATAATGAAACAAGCAAATGTTTGGCAATACATAAACATAGAAATGTGAAGCGACAAGAGGTGATACACATCAAGTAATAGGTCATGAAGTACAAGTCATGAAGTACATGAACCAGGTATAAGATCCAAAGTTGAGAAAGAAATTAACTATAACAAACAGCCTAAGTTAGTCGACTAAGGTCAAGGGAATAGTCGACTAATAGAAGGGTTAGTCGACTAACAGTAGGGTCTAGTCGACTAAAACTGTGTAACAGAGAGTTGGGTTTCTGATTCAGGAAATGTTAGTCGACTAGGTTGGGAGGGGTAGTCGACTAACAGACACTTAAGTCGACTAAATCTGTGATACAGAGAGTTAGGGTTTTGATTCAGGAAGAGGTAAGTCGACTAGGGTAAAAATAGTAGTCGACTAGTGGTCTCAAGTCGACTAATATCTAAGCTAAGTCGACTGGAGCCGAGAGTTGGGATTCTGGGATCATGGGGAAATTAGTCGACTAGGGTTAAGAGAGTAGTCGACTAAGCATCTCTAGTCGACTGGTAATAGGGACTAGTCGACTAAAACTGTATAATCAGAAAAGGCTACGTTTCAGCTAAGGGTTTCTAGTCGACTAGGTTCTAGGTCAAGTCGACTAATCATGGTCGGGAAGCAGATTACAGAACAGAATTTGGTGATTGTTCTTGGTGACTAAAAATGTGATTTTTATGACATGTGAACACAAGATATGGAGATACAAGTATACTAGGAATGGAACAAGTCTTGGTGAGTAAAAATACTCACTTGGAAAGGCTTGATTGAAGCTCTACGAGTCCGGGAAGTTTGTGGTCGTCAAATTGATCCACCGTGATGAAATCGACGAAGAAGGAGACGATCCCAATCCAAGAGTTGTTGTTGAGGTGGAGGTGAAGACCTAGGTGATGCCCTTGAAGTTGGTGGTGGTGGAGTTGAAGAAGATGGTGGAGATTAGGGTTCTTGGTGAAGGTTAGATGGTGAAGAGAGTGAAAAAAGGAAGTAGAAATGTAAAGGGAAGTTTAAATAGGGATTTGATTTTGTGAAGGAGGTGTAATTTAGATAGAAGAGATGGGCTTTATTGCAAAAAGGGGAGGTGAGGTGTCTCCTTTGGCCACACTTGGCCGGCCATGGGAGAGAGAGAAAAAGATGGGCATTTAATGAGGAAGTAGGTGAGGAAGTGTGTGGAGTTGGAATTTTTGGAAAAGATTAGAATTTTGAAAAATGGAAAAACTTGTGGTTGTGGAGAAAAGAAATAAAGGAAAAGGAAAAGAAAAGAAATATAAAGGAGAAGATATTTTCTCTTGAACTCAAATGAAACTGTTGAATAGACAGATACCCGGGTTAAGGTCAAAGATGTGGAAATCATTTCGGAAAATACCGAAATCGTCCGAAATTCAAGTATCTCGGAACGACTCGAAATAATTACCAAAAATCAATAATAGTATATAAAGACCAATAGTGAAATCCGTTTGAAGAAATACTTTATAGTTTTAAAACTAAAAATCCCGGAATCAGTTACCTACCGACTCCGTTGGAATTTTCATAAAATCATAAAATTCTCAGAAAAAGTATTTAAGTAGGAAATGTAATTCTAAAAGATAAAGTCTAAAGCACCATCATGAAATTCTAAACAGTTTGAGAATTAAAAATCCGGGAATCGGTCAGCGGCACTGGCCGACACCGGTTTTGAAGAAATTCAATTTAATCCAAGAAAAATCCAGAAAATCACAGAAAATCTAATATATTGGAAAATAATATTTGAAACTGAAATCGGTCAAATCTAATCACCGGAAAGGCCAAATCGAATAATATACTATAATCGGGTCTTCGGTTCAGACTAGGGCTGACTCCGAATCCACGAATCCAATTCCAAGACAAAACAATCATACAAGGAATTCATAATACAGATTAAATACAGGAAAACAAATCGAAAAAAATACGATCGAAAATCTGAATACGCAACTAAGTACGTATTCCGGGTACGGGGTATTACACAAAAGTTTGTATTTTTCTAAGAATTTTTCAAGCTTTTGAGTAAGTTCCATATTTAAAGTTTGAACCTCAAAACAACCATGGCAATAAGAATTAGAGCTATCATCAAGAGGGGAATCCGAGTGTACCTCAAGGGAGTCTTTCCCTTGGACCATGAAGCATTTATCTTTGGACATGTCTCTCTTGGATCTCCTCAAATTGTTGATTATCCTTGGAAGCTCGGGAGACGTTAAGATGCTCCAAACTGCAAAAGCCGAATCATAGCGATCAAAAATAGGTAAAAGATGTTCATTTAGAGATGCTAGAAGTGTCCTAAGGGCTAATGCATTGGCCTTCTTATGCTTGCTACTATTAGGGAGGGATTCTATAGTGATGGCTTGATAAACTAAATGTCCTAGTCCTTTTAGATGTCTAATCATGTCAACCTTCCAAGAGTCAAATCTAAAATGGTCAAACATAGGAGGGCTAGCCATGAGTGCAAACTAGTATGAGTGCAAATGAAAATGCAAATGAAGATTAGCAAACCAAGATCTTGACTCCTAGGTGGTTAAACCTAAATATCAGGAGTACTAGCTCTGATACCAATTGAAAAGTCACCTAGAGGGGGGTGAATAGGTGACAATGCTAATCTATGAACTAAATGCGGAATTTAAAAACTTAATGCAAATTACACTCAAGTGCTATCAACAAGTGATGCACACAACCAAGCCAAGCAAATATGAATGAGCAATGTAAATAAATGCAAGGCACAAAGTAAAGAGAGAGTAGAGAGAGAGCCAATGGATCAAGCGCAAATACAAAGATATGTTATCGAGGTTCGAGCACCCAGCTCTACATCCCCGCCTTCGACACACGAAGGATTTCCACTAGCTCGTCCACCTAGGACCCTTTACAAGGAGTACCCAACTCCTCTCTTTACAACCTCCTCCCTGAGGCCCAAATCCAAGCCAACCAACACAACCTCCTCCTTGAGGCAAACTCCAACAATCACAACCTCCTCCTTGAGGCAAATTTTCAAACCAATACAACAAACTCCCAATCACCAACCAATACAAGGATCACCTCTCAACTAGAGGGATACAACCCAAAGCACAAAGCTAAGAAAAGATTGGGTTACAACTTGGTGGTCACAACAACAACCACAAACAACTTCTTCTTCCACACAAATAACCTATAGATATAGATAGTAGATTTTTGCTCAAGTGTGGAGAAAACCAAAGGAATGGAAATCAGAAATCACAAAGAAAATCCTTGGAAAAAATCAAGAAATCAAGATAGAATAGTTCAATCAAAATTCTTTCCCAAAAACCCTTTCTTTGATTTTCCAAACCCTAATGAAAACACCAAATGGATTGTTCAATTCAAGCTCATAAACCCTTTTTGATTGCTTTGAAAACACTAGAGAATCAGCAAAAATTCGCACAAAAAAAAATCTTAGAGAAAACCTCTCTCAAATGGGGTATTTATAGGCAATTATCAGAAAATAGCCGTTGACAGAAATTTAGCCAGAATTGCCCTGCCGGTCGACCGGCCGGTCGACCGTGCAACGGTCAAATTTTGAACCGTTACAGCTACCGGTCGACCGCCTCGGTCGACCGAAAATTCCTGAGAGCAAACAGCTCTACGTCGGTCGACCGCTCGGTCGACCGGCTATAAGTGCAGCCAGCGTGCACGTTCTGTGCACGTCGGTCGACCCGTGCGGTCGACCGGCTACAGGGTGCGGTCGACCGCACGGTCGACCGAACCAGCCTGGCAGCCACTTTACAGGTCAATAAAAACAGGGAAAAATATATTATAATAAATCCCACAAAATCTCTAAAATTCCACAAAAATAGTTTTATCATTTTATATTGAAATACAAACTTGTGTTAAAAATCCCAACACAAATTTCAAACATATTTGACTATTTTTGTGTCATAGAAATTTTGCCAAGAACCAAAAACCGTATTTTCTAAAACCTTGTATTTTGAATAGAAAATACACATTGTCTAAAACTCATCCATGATACAAAAATATGATATTTAAACACTTTGAAGCATATTGTATATGAATAGAAATTCAATATACAAGAAACATATATATATATATCAGGATTTTTGTCATTAAGTCCAAAAATATGTTTTGTTGTAAATACCAAAACATAAAACACATGGAATAGATTATCAAACAAAGTTTGTCTAAACAATTGAAGCATGCATGTATATAGAACAAATCTAATATACATAAACCATGTAAACTTGTTTTGATAAAAAATCTATTCATGAAAACCAAGATCGGTTAAACCTAAAACCGAAAATCAAAACATGAAAGGTGTGTGTTGTGAACTTGAGCTTATCATACTATTCTAATCTTTACAATTAGGATCTAAACCCAAACTAAAACTATGGATACCTAAGTCTTCTTGTAGAGCGCAATCTCCAAGCTAGTGCGCAATCTCCAAGTCGGCTCGATCCAAAAACTCTTGATTCACCGAGCAAGTGCAATGTATGATCTTTGATGCGCGGGCTCTTGAATCAACATGTGCAAGCTTCCAATTCATCTTGTTGAAGCTAAACACCAACTAATATCTTGATTAATAATCTGAAACTAAAATCACAAGATAATTAGTACACATAACTACATGAGTTAATCATCATCAAAACTAGAGTGAAAGGCCTTTGGGCCAACACCATGGGCCATCATCATCCTCCGCGAGCTCCATTGTCGACGGCAGCCCCCTCAGCCGAGTCGAACCCCCGGAGCTCCATCTCCCTGCCGGCGATTCAGACTGAAGGTTGGCGTTCCGGGTAAGTTACTTTGCGTTGTCGTCGATTTTTGTTATTGTTGGCATTTCGTCGAACACGTAGTAAGCATTATTAAATCACTAATTTCATTACGACAAACTTCTTTTAAAATTCTAATGAAAATATATAGGGACACCCAATACATGTCTCCTAATTATCATATTTTTTAAATTATTTTTAAATTTTATTTTAACCAAAAAAAGGGGGAAAACTCTCGGCCTCTGGCCGAGAGCAGCAGCTGCTGTTGCTGCTCTCGGCCAGGACCTGGCCGAGAGCAGCCAGGCCAGGGCCTGGCCGAGCCAGGCCAGGTCAAGACCTGGCCTGGTCTGGCCAGCCCAGCCAGACCTGGCCCAGGCCAGGTCTGGTCAGGCCAGGCCAGCGGATCTGGCCAACAGACCCGGGTTCGGGTCTATTTTACTGACTCGGGTTCGGGTCTGTAAAACAGACCCGAACCCGACCCAAAATTAATAAAAAAAACAAAAAAAAGTAAAAGTAAAAGAAAAAGAAAAAGAAAAAGAAAAAGAAAAAGAAAAGGAATAAATAAAATAAAAATAAGTAGAAAAATAATTGTAGCATTTACTGTAGCAAACTAGACCCAAACCCATTACTGTAGCAACAGACCCGTTAAGCTTTTTATTTATTTTTATTGATTTTTAGTTTTATTTTAATTTAGAAAATTCCAAAAAATTCACAGAAAATTTCAGAAAATTCACAGAAAATCAAAAACTAAATTTGAAACTCTATAAAATTATTTTATATAATATTACTTAGAATAACATGAAATTAAAGATTTTTGTAATCATTATTCAATGATAATTCATTTAAAAATTACCAATAAATTTCTAAATAGCACAAAAAAATGAAATTCATAATTCAGTAATATGTAAATATTATACATTAATTTATTATTTTATGCATATATTTTATCATGAAAATATATTTTTAAATAGTTTCTATAAATTCAGAAATTGAATTATTTGGAAATATTAATCAACAAAAATTATAATAAATAGTAAAAAAATTACTTTCTTATTTAACTTATTACTGAATAAGAATATATCAAGTCTCTAATTAATTCACGCAATATTTAGGCCGCGAATTTTACCCAGAGCCGGTTGCAGTTACGGGAATTCAGACTCCAATGACATCAGGTAAGTGTACACGATTCTCTTCTTGTTGACTTTCGTCTTGATCTTAATTCTTCCTCTTAAATATAAATCATAGTTATCATATCGCATGATCGTTAATACTATCCTGTGATCATATTTACATATCAGCTTTTCTCTTCCGATTATATAACAATTATTCTTGATATTATTAACTGTACCGTCTCGTGATCATGTTACATTGCCTTACATATCGTATTCTCGTCTCGTTCCTGTACATACTGCATTTAACTTAAAGTTGCATGATTGCTTGTGTGTGGTAGACTGATTTATTGACATGAAATCTATACTGATTAGATAAATACTTTGATCTGGATCTTGAAGATAACTGGAAATTAATCAAGGAAATTAACCATTATATTCTGAGTAATTATTCGAGGATATCTTATTGGATTATGGACAGATGATCCTGACCGTTTTACTTTGACATTTGGATTATATGTCACTGACATTACTTGCACTATTTTGCATGCCTCTGGTATCACTTGCACAACTATATATTTGTCACATGATATTATCACTGTCTACATCGTCCCATGATTTTGATACATTGTGTTCACCATCTAATGCTAATATTCTTGGTACCGATTCATGATCCTATAACACTGAGTAACACACTATTTGCATTTGCATTTAATTTATAAAATTAATCAAGTCGGGGTTATTGGGGGAGACTGTAGCAGGGGAAATCCAGGGAGGTGTGCTTGGAAGGGCGACCCCTTGTGGGTTTGGATGCCACACATGATCTTGTTATTTATGCGCGCTCTTGTTATTACATGTTACATGATTCCTGAGTACAGTGAACTGTTTCTCCTTGCTATCAGGATCCACTAACGCATTTCTTATTTGATATGCAGTTGTCCTGTGGGATGGGGCACAGGATGATTGCATTAGTTAGAGTAATAAAATATGCTAGACATATGCACTTGTATCATATCCTGCATTGTCTTCAGTGATCTAGTACCTGAGATATAGTTTCAAGATACTGATACTTGAGACTCATGTGACATGCATTGTCATGACTACATGACATTCCTGGACATACCATGTTATTTTATCTTGTGATCTTGAGTTCTTGTGATCTTGTGATTATGTGACACGATAGTTACTTGTCCAGGACATCTCATGTTCATTATATATATGTCACACCCTGCATGCACGATTTTATTGTACATGATCTATCTTCTCGATTATTCCTGTTACTGTTATTACTTTCAGTTCTCAATACTGCCAAACATATTGTCCTTATGTCCTACTTATTGTTACTACATTTTCATATTCTCTCTTTTATCATTCTTTTTCCTTCGTGTACTCTTGCTAATCCGCTTCTGACGGACCTTTATTATATTTTTCAGTATTTAGATCTGGGAAGCTGGTATAGAGAGTTGTCCGTAGATCATATTCTGGTTTCGCTGTTCTCCGGTGAGTTCAGTTTTCTTCTTGACTTGTTTTATTCAGATATAGTGGATGATATTGTTTATGATTCAGTTTTTCATATATGTGAATTTTATCGCTGTGCTTGGTTGTATGTGCATATATGTGTGCTATACTGCTTGTTATTGACAGCCTAAGATACTCATAGAAGAGATTTCACTCTTCGTGAGTATCTGCTGGCCATCGTCACGTACCTATATTCCGTATTTTGGGAAGCGGGGTGTGACATCATGATTTTTCGGTATTCGTACTGATCTCTTATATCGCTACTATTTTCCTGTATCGCTTGACATGCTTTCACTTGATGTACTAATATTTACCATGTGTCTCTTGTCACCTGCCTCATATCACCCTCATGTCATGCTATCACCTGACATCCGGCATGACATACCTAACTCTTATAATCATCGCTATACAGGAATGATGACTTGGCATCTTATTATATCCTGATATATTCAAGTACAAACTGTACTCCTGACTTGTTCCTGCTCATTCCCATAATTTGATAATTATCTAATAAACTATAAAAGAGACAATTTACATCGGGTCGGGAAAAACTTACGAATATCAATATATGTTCGTGTATACAGTGGTATTAGATATGTTGTGCAACTAAAACTTCCGGTTCTTCCTGAGAGAGCGTTGGCTCTCTACCTTCCTAGTAGCATCCTGAAAGGCATCCTATAAGACCCTCCGTACGCCTTGCGACCGATTTTGCACACCAGCAACGAAACACCATGGATTGTTGTCCCGGGCATGCACGGGATCCACAGTAAACATTATTCCTTAATACCCCCATTGGTTTCCAATAACAACCTTGCTTTACTCAGATGTGGATGTATTTATGCTAGGACGCTAGTTCACATACCTGACATCTGATTAGGACAAGTAATAATAATAAAAGATGTCAATTAATAATTTGTTGTGTATTTTACAATTCGGGTCGTATAGACTTAGTTTACGATGATGTGAGATATATAGTATATAGTGAGGGTTTTCTTATTTGGATTATGTCTTTGACATACTTATCTCATTAAGCCGTAATGTATCGCTAGCTTTGCCGTATTTTTTTCATCGGGTTTTACTTTGAATTTCTGGCTTAATTATTATTACTATTATTATATTATATATGTATACATCTTGGCATACCACTAGTGTTCTATTCCACTGGTCTCCTGTTCTTATCATGTTATACCATGCATGTTCCTTACTTGATATCACTTGCTATATCTCTGTCTGCTCTTGTATGCATGTGCTCACGTACGGTTTTCAATACATGCTCTTTTGTTTCAGATTTATTGATACACGTGTGCTTGTCTCTGCACGCCACTTGGCATTCACCACACCACTCGTTAGGTAGTTTCTGACTCCCCTGAATCCGCATGTTTAGATCCCGGAGCTTAAAGCTGATGGATTCTCCTTGTTGCTGATCAGAGATGCGTAGTGTTAGTGTGATTCATTGGCAAACTGTCTGAGGTTGTATCCTTCCAGGTTCCCTGCTCAACTCTCAAGTTTTTCTTTTGTGACTCGTGAGCGCTTTTGTACTATTCATACTTGTATATTTCTTTGTATTCTCGCATTAGCACCTATCGATGATGTAATATTCCTGTAATATTTGTCACATCTTGTGATAATTTTGTAATTGTACTCATATATTGAAATGTATAATGCATCACGTATTTCTAAACTCTGATTCTTACTTGTACTGATGCTTAACGTATATATGTGAGGGTATTTTTGACCTACGTATATATGTCACAGTAACATCTCCATAACTGTGGGATCAGGGCTTTACAGGGTGGTATCAGAGCCTAGGCTCTCACATCCTCAGTACGTCCAGACGACAAATTAATGGTAAAGAAATTTACAAGTGGAATGCATGAGTCCTGGTTATACAATCCAACTACAAGTACAAAGTTATCTATTTTCTCTTGATAATCCTTCCCTTGAATTCTGAAATTCTCCCATCCTTTCATACTTCAGTTTCTTGTTATTCTTAGACCAACTCGAACATGAAAAGATGGGGAAATCATAACAGTTCTGATTCTTCGTAGGGTGGGCCTAATGGAGAAAGCGTTACCTTGAGGCGATGCAGAGTATGATGGAAAATCAATAGAAACAAACGGAGATCTTGCACCAAAGATTATTGATGGCACTCAGCGAGCAGAGGCCAGGGAACATCTCTAAAATTAGGAAATTGTAGCCGGTGGTATTTACTGGTACCGAGAAGTCGTTGGATGTAGAATAATAGTTGATAAAAGCAGCAAACTTTATAAGGGTAGTCAGAATCCCAGATGAGGACCAGGTGAAAGTGACTGAGATACAACTAAGAGATGTAGCAAGAACCGGGTGGTTGGTAGAGAAAGTGAAACTGGAAAAGCCCATCACTTGAGACCAGTTCTCGAAGAGTTTCTACGAGAGGTTCTTCCCAGAAGACATAAAGAGTGATGAAAGAACAATTTATCAGATTGCAGTAGGATGATTGAATTGTGGACAAGTATGCTGCAAAGTTTCTAAGACATAGTCGGTTTGCGCTGTACATGGTGGCTGACAAGGAGAACCGAGCAAGTGGACTCCAGTAAGGCCTGAAGATGAAGATCAAGATGTTCCTTATACCCCAGCAGCACAAGATGTATCCTCAGATTTTCACCATCATTGGAGAGGTAGAATGGGAACTAGAGAAGAAAAATCAGGATAAAATGCAGATGAAGTCGGCAAAGAGACCCTCTTAGTTGATGGAAGGTAAAGACTCAGACAGGCCCATGGATATCCCGCTAGCCAAGCAACCCCTCCAACCTCGCCCTCAACATATGATATGTGGATACTGTCTTAAGCCGAACACTTATAACGCAACCGCCAGAAAGCTTATGAATTATGTTTTGTGTGCGGGTCTGGAGATCATTTGAAGAGTGACTGTCCGTTCAAGAAGGCAAAGAACACTGCACTGATCCGATCAACACATCTAGTAACACCGTTGGGAGAGAATCCATGACCTACTGGCAAAGGAACCTCACTTCATCCATAGCAACAACATATAGTCAGGCACAAAGAAGTCCAAGAGCTAGGACAGAAGACAGAAGGAGGCAAACATATAATTTGATCAAAGAAGAAGTCAAGATATTGAACAGAGTAAGAACAGGAAGGGATGCCTAATATCTGGAACAGAAACCCTAAAGGTACCACCCATAACCATTATCCCCATTTTATCATGCCTTTGAGTTGGTAAGTTTTCTATATTATATCCTCCTTATTTCACTATCATCAACAATCTTAGTTTTTCCGTGTCCACCTCCCTTTTCCATGTTTTGTTCCTATCTCTTCCATTTTGATTATTCCGATTTTCGTAGCCTTTATACCATCTTAAGATATAGGTAGACTAGAGAGGTAGCAGCAGTACAAATGTGGTTCGTTCTCATCCTACTCCGGCATTCTTCGATTCTAGTGCATCATATTATCTTATATCGAGCAGTTCTTCGGCTTCACATTCTATATATATATATATATATATATATATATATATATATATGGGTATTCTATGGGGATTATTACACAAATTGAGGATCAGTACAGAAAGTAGGGTAGTCATAATATATATAATTAGACAGATTGTGCCACTACATGAAAAGCGTCAGTATGAAATAAATTCTCAGATTTAGAATTTTTGTCAGGCAGAGCTATTGTATTTTCTATAGTATTCCAGTAGCAATCATAATCTCTTCTATCGACTTCACTGAGCTCAGAGCTATAATATTTAGCAGTCTTCATGGATTTGATGAGTCACGAACACCACTAGCCTCGCCAATCTAGAGTCGTGTTCTAACCACGTGAGCTCAACCAGGTGTGGACCTTACTGCACCCTAGCGCTTAGCATTTAGCGATGTGTTACGTGCTGGCTTTGTCGCGTGAACTCCGCCAAGTGTGAGCCTCGCAAAGTGTTAGCTCTGCCGCATCCTAGTGCTAAGCACATGATGTTATCTTACACAATGGTCCCACCTGAGTTTAGCTTCGCTTGTGGTAGTTCCG
This sequence comes from Agave tequilana, assembly GCA_038442645.1. Classification (NCBI taxonomy): domain Eukaryota; kingdom Viridiplantae; phylum Streptophyta; class Magnoliopsida; order Asparagales; family Asparagaceae; genus Agave; species Agave tequilana. The sequence goes on along the minus strand of JAVJIF010005274.1, from coordinate 46,635 downwards.
ACAGTGTTTAGCACTCTAGCCTCATTTCCCAGATTTCTCCCGCCAAACTTGTTTTCATGGATTTAATGAATTGGGTTTCTTACTGTATCTAAACAAGCTTGTCATAATCTTTCTTGATGATCTATTTGGCCAATATTGTAGGACTTGGGTATTCACTAGATATTTAATTTAATGTAGTGTTAGCATTCAGCGGGCAGTTTTTATGAGTTCTTAGTTATGCTTTTCAGAATAATTGACATCTAGCATTTAGAACTCGTTACTATCGGTTGTTCGTCATTTATGTATCTGCGGTCAGTTTATCAGGTTTTCTTTATCTATGATATAATGATCTATTTTCAGAGTGGCAGAGAAAAGATAGAATATCTAATAATCTTATTACAGACTCTTCGCTGGGAACAACTTCGTGCCACATAGAGTAAGTATGAATTCTGAACAGGTAAGTATCATATTTTTGGGTCATGTCTATTTGAAAGAAGTAATCTCCATCGATTCTAGCAGAATTCAAGCAGTGAAAGTTTGGCCAGTTCCTAAGTCAGCTCATTTCATATTATCCAGAGTGAGTCAGTCTACAAAAGTTCTGGCAGATAATTATATGAGAGATAGTTCAGCTACACAGTATTCCAGTTATTATTGTCTCGGACAGAGACATAGGATTCAGATCGCAATTTTGTTAAAGTCTTCAGGGAAGTTTGGGGACTCTGCTTATATTCAGCTTATCTTATCACTCTCACAAAGACCGGGTAGTCTAATCGGATCATTTAAAATCTTAATTATCTTCTTTTAGTAGAATTCTCTTATTAACAGTTATCAGATCTGTACTGATATGACACCGTCTGAAGAATATACGGTGGAAAATACAAAAGATGTCTAGGCCCAAAGTTATTGATCAATCGGTTGTGAGCATTACTCTTAGTTATTCATTTTTTAATTAGTATAATCCTTATCCCTGCCTTTCCTGTGATCATTTTGACTTTTTCGAAATTTCGAGAACAAAATTTTTGTAAGGTGGATGGAATGTAACGCCCCGTTCCTAGAATACGTACTTAGTTACAATACGTACTTAGTTACATATTCAAATTTTTTGATCATATTTTTGATTTACTTTCTGTATTTATTTTTATTTTATGATTATTTATGAGATTGTTTTGCTTGGATCTGGATTCGTGGACTCGGAGTCAACGCTAGTCTGAACCGGGACCCGATCCTAGTATATTGCTCGATTTGGTCTTTTCAGTAATCAGATTTAATCAATTTTAGTTTCAAAAATTATTTTCTAATATTTTAGATTTTTCATAATTTTCTGAAATTTTCAGAATTATTCTGCAAAACCTTCAAAACTGGTGTCGACTAGTGCCGCCGATCGATTCTCAGATTTTTAAATTACAAATAGAGTTGAATTTCATATTATTTCTTAAAATCACAATTTTTACTTTAGTGCATTTTTAGGGTTTTTTCTGAATTTATCGAAGTTCGATCGGTTTTGGTGTCGACCGGTATCGCCAATAGATTCAAGGATTTTTATTTTGAAAACGAGTTTGAATTTCTTGAATTCAATTTCTACATGAACCTTAAAATAATATTTACTATTTTTGAACATTTTTGGAGAGCTTTCCGGGTTACTACATTTTTCCTGCATTTTTGGTTTTTTCAGTATTTTTCCCATATCTGGAATATTTATTCGGATATTTTCTTTTCTTTCTTCTTTTTTTCTCTTTTATTCTCCTTCACATCTTTTCCCTCTTTTCCTTTTCTTTTCTTTCATTTTTCCTTTTCCTTTTTTTCTCCACCACAAAGAAAACCCTTTAAAATATCTTCTCCCCTCTCTCCTTATCTCTTCCTTATTTCTTCCCTTTTCTTTTTTTTTCTTTTCCTTTCTTTCTTCTTCTTCCTCCAGCCCACATTCAACGCCAGCCCCCTCCTCTCTCTCACTCATAATCTCCATCTCTCTCCCCAAATCCTCATTCTTCTGTTCATCCTCTTTCTCTCTCACTTCTCAATTTCCACACATACACACTCTCTATCATCTTCATCCGACCACACTTCCACCACCGGCGCACGCAACCCACTTCTGGCGCCACCTATGGCCGGCAAGCCATCCATGGCCGAGCCCTAACTCTGGGCACCCATTTCATCACTCCAACACCATCATCTTCATCTACATCTCCATCTTCATCATCTCACCAACATCTCCTCCTTCATCAAACCACCACTAATTCCATCACCACCACTTCCTCCTCCTAATCAGCCACCACAAGCCACCACCAACCTCATCTTCATCATCACCTTTTTCCAAAATCTCCGCCACCCCCAAATCCAACTCCACCTCCTTCAAAAACCATCTCCACCCATTAAACCCCCTTTCCTTCTTTCTCTTCTCCTTGGGGTGGCTCGCGGCCACCCCTGGTTATGGCGGCCGGTGCTGTGATTGGTTGCTAATGTTGCATATTTAATGTTACATTTCCATACTTATTTTAGAATAAAAGCCTGCATTGTCCTAATTATTTGTTTAATTTATTTGCAGGCCCAATCCTTAAGGAGATGAAGAGAAATGAGCCCAAAAGCCCACCAGAATTCTGAATTAAATCAGAGTTAATTCGTACACATAAAATCAGGGCAAAATCAAGAGGTTGAAACCGGTTGAGAAGAATCCTCTCAGAATCGATCGGTTAAAGCCAAGAATCCAAGGCCATTTCGTCAGAATCCAGAGCTCAAACGACAAAACCAATAAAGGATAAAGCCAGAAGAAACCCCCGGAGAGACCCACCAACAGGGTGTGGCCATCTGGCCACACCCTGGCCGCGGAAACGCGGCTTGGGCCGCGTTTCCGTGGCAATCTTGGGGAGTTAGGGGGAGCGTGAACTCCCCCGACCTCCCCGGGATCCTGGTTGTTGGGTTTATGCCTATAAAAGGCCTGTACTTACGCTGAAAATTGGACGCCAAGGCAGATTAGGATTTAGCCTAGTTTTAATTCTTTGTAGTTTAGGTTTTTCTTTTCTTGTTATGTAATTTGTATGTAACTTAGGGTAGAAGAAGATTCATGTAAGTAAGAGAGAGAGGCTGAAGTTGAGAGTGACACCGACGATGTACCCTCCTCCTTTCTTCCATTGTCTCTGCAATTAATAAAGGTAAAAGTTCTTTTTATGTTTGTATTTTCTTTTGTTTCTCTTCCTCTTCTACTTTACCTTGGTTGTTGTTGTTGAGTGTACAAGTGAATTCCAAAGCACGTATAACTAAGCTACATGAGAGCCAGCGATAGTTCATGAAGACGTTCTCCTCTTCCAAGATCCGCATCACTTTGTTCTTCTTATGCTTGACGATATAATGTGCACGGGGACCGAGCTCGAGTTTATGATCTATGCGTTGAACGCCTCCGAAGCAAAAAGGTAGAACTTGCATAAAGGTTTCCAAGTAAGTCATCAATCAACCTAGGTAAGTATCTCTTCACTTTTCTTTCTTTCTTTTCTTTCTTAGTTTAGATCACCAACCACTTCTTCCAAATCGTTTTCATTCTTCTTTCCACTTCATTGTACATAATCGCTTTCTTTTGTTTTCTGAATTTTTCAACTTCTTCATCTTCCATTTTCTACTAACTTTAACTATACTCTCTTTTTCCATTTTTATAACTTTAAAACAGAGAAGAACTTCCGCTTATTTTCTTAACGATTTCAATAAAGAACTGTAAAGCTTCCATCGCAAACCCTCCTTGTGGATCACGACCCGCATAGCCACTTGCTATAGCGGAAGAATTGAGCACTTGCACACTTTTATTATAAGTTCTGAAATTTCGTATTTTTTGTGCAGGTTTTGCTTCAATCAAATTTTGGCGCCGTTGCCGGGGAGGGTAAAACGATTTTTATTGAAATCTGAATTTTTATTGAAAATTTTTTAGAACTAAACGAATTTTCTTCTCTGTTGCAGGTTACAGGGCAAGCAAAGCAGGAAAATAAGTTTGCAGTGACATACAAGTGGTATTGGGCCTCTGCTCTAGAAAGCAGAGACCCATTGCCCTCTGAATTGCCGCGTTTCCACGGCAAAAGTCGCGGATCCGCGGCAATAAAGAGCTGACTACTAACAGATTTTTGCAGGGCTGCTAGCTTTGCAAATTCTAGTTTGCTGCAATTATTTATTTCTTATATGCCATCACAAAAACCTGCTAATAATCAACAGTAAAAAGTTTGTTGCAAAAGTTAAAAATTGATTAGATGTTTGCATTTTAGGCACGTGTCTTTTCAATTCATTTACTTTTACTGTTGAAGAGTGCTGGAGCAAGGTACGTATGCATTGCATTTAGCATAGGACTCACTTCTTGGTTGATTTATATCGCTTTGAGTGAATCTTACATATCTTGTACACTTGCACAAATTGATCTTAAGGGCACTAACCCATTAACAAGATAAGGTGGGGATTTGATCACCCTTCCTTAGCCCAAAAATCACATTCCAAGCACTCACTAACCCAAGCCTAACTAAAATTGAGTAGACGTTGACCCTAGGGACATCTCGGACTCAATTAGGAGATTATCCTAAGGGGGGAAAATGTTGGAATCTAACTCCTGCAAAATCAGTGTCTAGGAAAGGGATTGAGGGCCGAAAGCCCGAAGGTTGGTGGTTATTTAATTAAGGAACATCTTTGACGGAAAACCTCCCACCAACCTTGCCCTGACCTGGCTGATTAGCTTGTGGTTAAAGTCTACATTAGACCTCCCGTGGACAGTGTAACACCCCGCTCCCAGAATACGTACTTAGTTGCGTATTCAGATTTTACGATCGTATTTTTCGATTTACTTCCTGTATTTGTTTTGTATTATGAATTCTTTATATGATCGTTTTGTCTTAGATCCGGATTCACGGACCCAGAGTCAGCCCTAGTCTGAACCGAGGACCCGATCCTAGTGAATTGCTCGATTTGGTGTTTTCGTTATTTTGATTTGACCGATTTCAATTTTAAACATCATTTTCCAATATTTTAGATTTTCTATGATTTTTTGGAATTTTCCTGAATTAAGTTGAAAGTCTTCAAAACCGGTGTCGATCAGTACCGCTGACCGATTCCCGGATTTTTAATTTACAAACGAAGTTGAATTTCAAGAAACGGCTTTCCCATAACTTCTTAAAATTATATTTTCTATCTAAATACTTTTTCTGAGAATTTTCCGATTTTATCAAAATCCGGCCAATCCGGTGTAGACCGAGATTGACGGTTGACTTCAGGATTTTTATTTTGAAAATGGGATTTTATTTCTGAAAACCGATTTCACCAAAAATCTTTTTATAATATTTATTATTTTTGAGAATTTTTGGGAAGCTTTCCGAGTTACTCCATTTTTCGGGCTTTTCTGGAGTTTTCGGTGTTTTCCCCGAATACCGGAATCTATCCAGATATTATATTTATTTATTTTTCTCTCTCCCTCCTCAGACGCGAGAATCCTCAGTCCCGGATCTGATCTTAAATGCGGAGATTCCATTTCTATCTGCATTTAATGCACTGCTAATCAATTCCAATCAAGTCATTATGACTTTTGTCCTTTTGTTAAACGCAGCTTTTTGGCTTCTTCCCTGGACGCGGCTTTAAATTCCGCGTTTGGCTCATTTTGGCCTAAACGCAGGCATAAAGGCTGCGTTTGGAGAGGGAAACACAAGTTCTCTTTTTGTGTTTCTTTGCTTTGAAAAGTATGCACATTATTATATTCATTCCCATCCTTTATATAAATGCCTCCACTCCTTCTCTCTCATTCATTTTTCCTTTCTTTCTTTCTTCTTGTTTCCTGCAACCACCAACAGAGAGCATGGCAGCCCATTTCCATGGGTTTGAGCCATGTCCCCTCCTTTGGCTAGCCATTTCTCCACCATCTCCTCCTCCATTTCCACCACCAACACCACCACCTCATTCTCCTCCATCTCCTCCTCCATTTTAACCACAACACCACCTCCACCATCATCTTCTTCCTCTTCTTTTCCACCCAAATGACCCATTAACCTCCATAGCTTCATCACCATCTCCACCACCTCATACTCCATCTTAGCCACCAACGACCGCGCCGTCTTCATCTCCTCGTCGTGCTCTTTCCGACGAGCCATAGCTTCGTTCTCCGAAGCCTTGTTTTCAAAACTCCAATCTTTCAAATTGAACTATACTTGCACCATCAACCTCCGTCCCTTGTGAAGGCCGGCCACTCCTTTCGGATTGGGGCCGTGCTCTTCTTCGTCGACAATATCGCCGTAGATTATTCCGGTAATCATTCGCGATTATTCCGGTAATCGTTTTGGTGATAATTGACGACAACGATTATTCCGGATGCACAAGGCTTCAAAGTAACATTTTTAGGCGAGTGGTTTTCCTCGCCAAAGACTTGGATAACTTATTCTCATACTTAACTTTTTATATCATGCAAGATAATCAACAAACACAAACCCTCAAGAGTCAAGTTCTGCTCTCTGTTTGCACTCTATTAGTCGACTTGACCCAGTCATTAGTCGACTTGAACCCTTTATTAGTCGACTACCCCCTTATCCTAGTCGACTAACTCATTGAAACGCAACCCTTTTTCTGAAGACGCGACCTTATTAGTCGATTACCCATTTATCCCTAGTCGACTAACTTTTTCCTGAAGACGCAACCCTTTGAAATGCGGCCTTATTAGTCGACTACCCCTTTCTCTATAGTCGACTAACTTTTTCCTGAAGACGCGACCCTTTGAGACGCGACCTTATTAGTCGACTAACCCCTTTTTCCTAGTCGACTAACTTTTTCTTGAAGACGCGGCTCTACGAGACGCGACCTTATTAGTCGACTATCCCTTTCTCTAGAGTCGACTAACTCCTTTATAAGTCGACTACTTGCCTCTCCCTAGTCGACTAACTTTGGCTGTCTGCTGTGGTTAATTACTTCTTTGAATATGGACCTCTCTCTCTAGCTCTCACGTTCTCTCTCCTCCCTCTCTTTCCTTTCTCTCTCTTGATTTCCTCCTCTCTCTATCACTTTTCTCTAACGCGTTGACGCGTTGATTCCCTGGATTCCGGATCGAGGATTTACTATGTCTTCTAAAGACTTAGGCGAGTGTTCTCGCTCTCGCCTCCATTTGGGTTTCCCCGCTTCGTCGGGTCGACATGTGTTTTACTCCATGTTTTCATGTATTATGTATTGGGCTGAGTCCCTGTATTTGTGTATGGCCGAGTGCCAATGTCTGGACATGTATTGCTCTGTGACGAATGCCTGTATTATGGTAGTTAATTCTTGTTCATGTGGTACTAACATTGCAGGTCTCTCAGCCTTTAACCTCCGGTCACTCACTATCTCGAAAGGGAAGTGATTGGGACCGGCAGGTCTCTCCGTTCTTCAGCCTCCGGTCACTCACTATCTCGAAAGAGAAGTGATTGGAACCGGCAGGTCTCTCCATTCTTCAGCCTCCGGTCACTCACTATCTCGAAAGAGAAGTGATTGGGACCGTCAGGTTTCTCAGTGCAGCCTCCGGTCACTCACTATCTCGAAAGGGAAGTGATTGGGACCGTCAGGTCTTCGGCCCCGCCTGGTTGTCATGATCAGCGTTCAGTGCTTTACCACTTGATTCGTCTAGGCGAGATGCTGCCGGATTTTCTACTCGCACTTTAAGCCGAGTTGTCCCGGTAATCTTGCCAGACGCTCTAGTGTTAAATACTGGTTGCTGTCTATGTCTCCAGCTTGCTCAGCTCCGCTTGGTTGTGCTCAGCTACTGCTTTACTACATGCCATTACTTCATACTTGTCATTTACATGCTACTATTTAACACATGTATATCACCTGACAACTGATTTGTTATCACCTAACATCAGACATGCTACTGCTTAGCGAGACCCCTTGTTATGACATGACTTGCCACCGGACTAATATCAATCTCTTGACATGACTTGTCACCTGCCAATATCATCCTCCTGTCATGCTATCACTTGACACCCAGCATGATATACTTGACCTTGTGATTATCACGTTTACGGGAATCCTGCCTTGTTATCCTGTATTGCATACAGTGACCTGTTATCCTGAATGGAACTAAGTGCCACATGGAACAAAGTGCCACACCACATACGTGGTGGGGGCCACCTCTTGAATCTGTGGGGGTCACCTCTAGAATCCATTTCCCTCAGAGCAAAGTGCCACATGGAACAAAGTGCCACACCACATACGTGGTGGGGGCCACCTTTTGAATCTGTGGGGGCCACCTCTTGAATCTGTAGGGCCATCCCCTGTTATAACCAGTTATATTCCTACTCATTCCCGTAATCTGATAATCTTGTTAACAAGCCATAAAAAGGACCAACTTGCATCGGGTCGGGGGAAACTTGCGGCTATCAATATGTGTTCGTGTTTACAGTGGTATTAGGCATGTTGTGCAACTAAAACTTCCGGTCTGACCTGTGGGCCTCCAGGGGACCGAGGGGAGTGCTGGCTCCCTCCTTCTTGGTACCATCTTGATAAGGGCATTCCATAAGTCCCTCCTGTTAGCCTTGCGGCAGGTTCCGTCCTCCAAGCAACGGAACAATCCTGGGCCGTGGTCCCGGGTATGTACGGGACCCACTGTAAACATAGTTCGTTGATACCCCCGCTGGTTTCCAATAACAATCTTGCTTTACTCGGATATGGATCTATGTGTGCTGGGACGCTCGTTCACATAGCTAGATATCAGGGTAAGACGAGTAATAATAAAGCGTCAAGATAATAACCTGCTCTTTAAGTTGTAAGTAGAAGTATGTGGAATGGGACGCATACTGAAGCCTGCAGCTTAAACGGCTATGAATCTGTGATATGCCTTACCATATTTGCTTGTCCGGGATTTTACTTCGGATTTTCGGCTTTATGAGTATTATAGTATTAACTGCTCATGCTCTGCTTTATCCCTTGTATCCACCTGCCTCCTGTTCATTATCTTATCATGCCCTGAGTACAGTCGGGTTGTATGTGCTTGGATTATGGTGACATGAGATAAAGGTATATAGATGAGGGTTTCCTTGTTTGGATTATTCCTTCGACGTACTAGTCTTATGGAGCTGTGATCTGAAACCATACAATCAGATTTGCTCGTCCTCGGCTTTATTGGTTTATTGCTTTATATATACTTACCCTTGCTCGCCACTTGGCTTTTGCTTCACCACTTGTAATACCCCGTTCCCGGAATACGTACTTAATTTCGTATTCAGTTTTTTGATCGTATTTTTCGATTTACTTTCCGTATTTGACTGATTTCAATTTTAAATATCATTTGCCAATATAATATATTTTATATGATTTTCTGGGATTTTCCGGAATTAAAAGGAATTTCTTCAAAACCGGTGTCGACCAGTGCCGCTGATCGATTCCTGAATTTTTATCTTACAAACTGTTTAGAAATTCTAGAAGATTCTTTAGACATTTCTGCTTAGAATAATATTCCTTGCTTAAATACTTTTTCTGAAGATTTTACGAATTTATGGATTTTCCGCCGGAGTCGGTAGAAGACTGATTCCAGTATTTTTATTTCACAAACAGCTAGGAAATTCTAGATGGTCCTTTAGACTTTAATTCTTAGAATCACATTTCTTACTTAAATACTTTTTCTGAGGATTTTATGATTTTATGAAAATTCTTTCGGAGTCGGTAGGTAACTGATTCCGGGATTTTTAGATTTAAAACTATAAAGTATTTCTTAAAAAGGATTTTACTACGAGTCTTCATATATTATTATTGATTTTTGGTGAAAATTGCGAGTCGTTCCGAGATACTTAAATTTCGGACGATTTCGGTATTTTCCGAATTGTTTTCCCGCATACTCGACTTTATCTCGGGAAACTGTGTTTCCGATATTTTCATTTTGGAGACCAAGAAAATATCTTCTCTTTATCATTTCTTTTTCTTTTTCCTTTTCCTTATTTCCTTTAGCTTCCTCCACAAGCTATTAACTTTTCCAATTTCCAATAATTCCAATTTTCTCCACCACAAAATATCTCCACCTCATTTCTTCCACACACTTCCTTTAATCCTCCACCCCACAATACCTACACCTCATCCCCCTCTTTGGCAAGCTTTGATTGGCCAAGGAGAACACCTCACCCCCCACTTTACAATTAAGCCCTCCCCTTTTATTTAATTGCATCCCCTTTACAAATCCAAAACCCTATAAATACTTTTCCTTTTCATTTCTAACCCTTTTCTTTCTTCACTTCTCTTCATCAAAGAGAATTACCTTCACCAAAATTCCTCTTTCATCTCCTCTTCAACCTTCAACTCCAAGACTTCATCAAGGCCATCACTTCAACCTCTTCTACCTTGGATTGGGGATCCTCTCTCTTCGTCGATTACATCTCCGTAGATCAAGCCGTCGACCACAACCATTTCGAGTTCGTAAAGCTTCACATAACCATTCAAGGTGAGTATATTTACTCACCAAGACTCGTAAAATTCCTTGTATACTTGTGTTGCCAAATCATGTCCCCTTAAGTCATCAAAATCATATTTTTAGCTATCAAAAATAACCACCACAAAAATCTGATTTTTGACCTAACAGCAGCAGATTTCAGAACTTCGGTCGACCGGCCCAAGGGGGGCAGTCGACCGATGTGCACAAACGTGCACAGTTTTGAGTAGGCGGTCGACCGGTTCACCAACCAGTCGACCGGTAGAAAACCTGGAGCTCACGGCCCTGTATCGGTCGACCGGCAGTCGACCGACGACGACCGTTAGTTATGTCTCCGGTCGATCGGCAGTCGACCGGAAGTCGACCGACCAAACCTGGAGGTCACGGCCTTGTATCGGTCGACGGACGTCGACCGTTAGTTAGGTGACTGTCCCGTATCGGTCGACCGGCCATTTAACCCAGTCGACCGATAGGCTAATTCTGGGCCAAAATTGCTGATTCTTCTCTTTTCTGAATTTAGATCTTATCGTTGATACATGTGTTATATATAATCATTGCTCATGCTTCATGACTGATACCACATGACATGTTATGATATATTCTTACCCCTTGACTTGTTACCTGATATATATCACTCCTTGCCATGCCATTACTTCATGCATGTCAATTACATGCTATTGTTTCATATCTGATTATATCACCTGACTATTATCAATCACTTGATATGACTTGTTAATTAACACTATCAATCTCTTGTCATGCTATCACTTAAAACCCAGCATGATATATTTGACTTTGTAATTATCACGCTTACGGGAATCCTGTCTTGTTTATGGAACTAAGTGCCACACCATACTCGGTGGGGGCCACCTCTAGAATCCATTCCCTCAGAGCAAAGTGCCACACCACACGGTGGGGGCCACCTCTTGAATCTGTTGGGCTATTACTGTTATGTTTATTCTTTCCCGTAATCTGATAATTCTTATTAAACTACAACTTGTACGGGGAATGGGAGGAAGTGATGGATGCCGGAATGATACCTTGCTTATAGTAATGGAATAAAATATTGACGACTTGTGGTAGTGGAACCATGAGTTCCACAGAAGACATGTGACTAGGGGGACTTTGGGCCTCCAATACTGGTTCCAGGTGTATGGAAACTACTATAAGAAGTGTTATCAGTTCTCCATCTACTTCCGGTAACGACCCTCGACTCTCTTATATATGGATGTATGTGAGTCGGGATATATACCGAGACACATACCTAGATATATGGGTCAGACGAGTAATAATAATAATTAGATGCCCGTTATATTTCAATCCTGATTCCAGTGATGATTCCGGTTATGTCTTAGTTATGTTTCCTGTTATAGTTTCCGTTATGTGTACCTGTTATGACTCCTGTCTTAGTTCCGGTTATGACTCATATTACACGTGTTATGGACCTATGATTATTATTGTTATGTATTCCTGTTTTGACTATCGTATGAATTGCAACTCTGATTCTATACGCTTGGATATTCGGTGGCATGAGACAAAGGTATATACATGAGGGTTTCCTTGTTTGGATTATTCCTTCGATGTACTAGTCTCATGGGACCGTGACTTAAGCGTATACAATCACTTTTGCTTGAAATCAGCTTTACTAGTGTTTTCCTGTTTTATGATTATGTTATACCCGTCCTTATATACCATACTTGTGTTCTAACCCCTATTCATGTCTCTTAGCCACTTGGCTGTAGTTCACTTATTGTTATATGTCTTGATTCCTTGGATTTGCATATTCAGATTCCGAAGCTGGATCGAAGTGGAGTTGTCCACCGTAGATCGAGCTTTCCTTAGCGAGCAGGCATCCTAGCTCCAGTTCCTCGTGCCAGACTCCTTTGACTCACGGGATCTTCTTTCTACTCGTGAGCTTTTTGTATACATATTTGTATATTTCACTTTTGGACTTGGTTGTGATAAAAGACATATGTGTAATATGTATGGTTTATCATATCCTGTGATAGCTTTGTATATGTACCTTTCATGTTGGCATATTAAGAATACCACGCTTCGTGTGTACTCTGATTTCTTGTTGTACTTTTATGCTTAGCGTATATACGTGGGGGCTTCTTTTGACCTACGTATATACGTTGCAGTGACGTCCCCGTATCAGTGGAATCGGGGCGTTACAGGTTGGTATCAGAGCTTAGGCTCTCACACCGAAAGTACAATCAAGTAGCAAATTCCTGTAATTTGCCTATGCCAACTACAATGTACAAAGTTATCTAGTCCTCTTGATTTGTCTAGTTATTCTTGATTCCATTCCTCATATTCTAAACTCCTTCCATTTTTCCAACTCCTTCCAGTTATCTTTAGCCATCCTCGTATGGAGAGGAGATCGGGTCGCAGCAACTCTGGATCAGCATCGAATGGACCCACAGGAGAGAATGTGGATATCCTAAGGGTCATTCAAACTATGATGGAGAACCAGCAGCAGCAGACGGAACTTCTCGGCAGGAGTTGGCAGCTCCAAAGGAACAGAGGCCAGGGAATGTATCGGACTTCAGAAGACTACAGCCTGCTATATTCACGGGAAGCGAGAAACCATTGGATGCTGAGCAATGGTTGACGGACACTACAGATCTACTGAACGCCGCCCGTGTTCCAAAGGAGAACCAAGTTGAGGTTGCCAAGATTCAGTTGAAGGACATAGCCAGAACTTGGTGGCTTGCAGAGGAGGCCAGATTGGAGAGACCTGTCACTTGGGACACGTTCTCCAAGAGTTTCTACAGCAGATTCTTCCCTGCTACTGCTCAGAAGGATATGGAGGAGCAGTTCATCAGACTCCAGCAGTGGAACAAGTCTGTGGACGAGTATGCTGCAGAGTTTCTCAGGCTTAGCCGCTTCGCGCCGTACATGGTAACGGATGAAGAGAAGCGAGCAAGCAGATTTCAGCAAGGCCTACAGATGGACATCCAGGTCTTCCTAATGCCCCAACAGCTGAAGACTTATTCGGAAGTTCTCACCATAGCTCGAGAAGTGGAGCGTGGGTTAGAGAAGAAGAAAGAGAACTTGATGAGGAACCAGGCCAAGAAGAGGCCTTTTCGATTGATGGATGAGGAGGATGCAGATAGGGCAACCCAAGGCCCGATGATCAGAGGACCATTCCAACCTCTTATGTCTCAGATAATATGCAACTACTGCCATAGACCCGGACATTATAAGAGTGATTGTCGAAGGGCCAAGGGACTATGTTTGGCATGTGGGAAAGGGAGTCATGCCATAAGGGATTGCCCGTTCAGAAGGGTAGGAAATGTGGCACCAGTCCGACCAGCACATCCAGCCCCAGCTCTTCCAGCTCCGCCACTGAGGAGAAACCCTGAACCCGTGGATCGAAGAGTTCCATTTCCGCCTCAGCAATATGCTCATCATCAGAGAGGAATGAGGCCTAGAGCAGATCAGGGTAGAGGCCAAGTTCATCTCATGACGGCAGAGGCATCGGACGATGCAGCTGAGTGGGCAGACCAGTATCCAGATCAGGAGCCTTAGGATATTATGGTAACCACTACCCTAGATCTTGTGTTTAAATTGGTTATCTTTCTAGATATTTCCCTTATCATTCTATCATTGCCCATCTCGATTCTTTCTGTGTTTACCTTAACCCTGTTTTGGATTTTTTCGAGACCTTTGATTTCACCCATGTCTCCTTTGCGTTCAATTTACCCCTTAACGAAATTGCGAGGACGCAATTTTTGTAAGGTGGGTGGATTGTAATACCCCGTTCCCGGAATATGTACTTAATTTCGTATTCAGTTTTTTGATCGTATTTTTCGATTTACTTTCCGTATTTGACTGATTTCAATTTTAAATATCATTTGCCAATATAATATATTTTATATGATTTTCTGGGATTTTCCGGAATTAAAAGGAATTTCTTCAAAACCGGTGTCGACCAGTGCCGCTGATCGATTCCTGAATTTTTATCTTACAAACTGTTTAGAAATTCTAGAAGATTCTTTAGACATTTCTGCTTAGAATAATATTCCTTGCTTAAATACTTTTTCTGAAGATTTTACGAATTTATGGATTTTCCGCCGGAGTCGGTAGAAGACTGATTCCAGTATTTTTATTTCACAAACAGCTAGGAAATTCTAGATGGTCCTTTAGACTTTAATTCTTAGAATCACATTTCTTACTTAAATACTTTTTCTGAGGATTTTATGATTTTATGAAAATTCTTTCGGAGTCGGTAGGTAACTGATTCCGGGATTTTTAGATTTAAAACTATAAAGTATTTCTTAAAAAGGATTTTACTACGAGTCTTCATATATTATTATTGATTTTTGGTGAAAATTGCGAGTCGTTCCGAGATACTTAAATTTCGGACGATTTCGGTATTTTCCGAATTGTTTTCCCGCATACTCGACTTTATCTCGGGAAACTGTGTTTCCGATATTTTCATTTTTGGAGACCAAGAAAATATCTTCTCTTTATCATTTCTTTTTCTTTTTCCTTTTCCTTATTTCCTTTAGCTTCCTCCACAAGCTATTAACTTTTCCAATTTCCAATAATTCCAATTTTCTCCACCACAAAATATCTCCACCTCATTTCTTCCACACACTTCCTTTAATCCTCCACCCCACAATACCTACACCTCATCCCCCTCTTTGGCAAGCTTTGATTGGCCAAGGAGAACACCTCACCCCCCACTTTACAATTAAGCCCTCCCCTTTTATTTAATTGCATCCCCTTTACAAATCCAAAACCCTATAAATACTTTTCCTTTTCATTTCTAACCCTTTTCTTTCTTCACTTCTCTTCATCAAAGAGAATTACCTTCACCAAAATTCCTCTTTCATCTCCTCTTCAACCTTCAACTCCAAGACTTCATCAAGGCCATCACTTCAACCTCTTCTACCTTGGATTGGGGATCCTCTCTCTTCGTCGATTACATCTCCGTAGATCAAGCCGTCGACCACAACCATTTCGAGTTCGTAAAGCTTCACATAACCATTCAAGGTGAGTATATTTACTCACCAAGACTCGTAAAATTCCTTGTATACTTGTGTTGCCAAATCATGTCCCCTTAAGTCATCAAAATCATATTTTTAGCTATCAAAAATAACCACCACAAAAATCTGATTTTTGACCTAACAGCAGCAGATTTCAGAACTTCGGTCGACCGGCCCAAGGGGGGCAGTCGACCGATGTGCACAAACGTGCACAGTTTTGAGTAGGCGGTCGACCGGTTCACCAACCAGTCGACCGGTAGAAAACCTGGAGCTCACGGCCCTGTATCGGTCGACCGGCAGTCGACCGACGACGACCGTTAGTTATGTCTCCGGTCGATCGGCAGTCGACCGGAAGTCGACCGACCAAACCTGGAGGTCACGGCCTTGTATCGGTCGACCGGACGTCGACCGTTAGTTAGGTGACTGTCCCGTATCGGTCGACCGGCCATTTAACCCAGTCGACCGATAGGCTAATTCTGGGCCAAAATTGCTGATTCTTCTCTTTTCTGAATTTAGATCTTATCGTTGATACATGTGTTATATATAATCATTGCTCATGCTTCATGACTGATACCACATGACATGTTATGATATATTCTTACCCCTTGACTTGTTACCTGATATATATCACTCCTTGCCATGCCATTACTTCATGCATGTCAATTACATGCTATTGTTTCATATCTGATTATATCACCTGACTATTATCAATCACTTGATATGACTTGTTAATTAACACTATCAATCTCTTGTCATGCTATCACTTAAAACCCAGCATGATATATTTGACTTTGTAATTATCACGCTTACGGGAATCCTGTCTTGTTTTATGGAACTAAGTGCCACACCATACTCGGTGGGGGCCACCTCTAGAATCCATTCCCTCAGAGCAAAGTGCCACACCACACGGTGGGGGCCACCTCTTGAATCTGTTGGGCTATTACTGTTATGTTTATTCTTTCCCGTAATCTGATAATTCTTATTAAACTACAACTTGTACGGGGAATGGGAGGAAGTGATGGATGCCGGAATGATACCTTGCTTATAGTAATGGAATAAAATATTGACGACTTGTGGTAGTGGAACCATGAGTTCCACAGAAGACATGTGACTAGGGGGACTTTGGGCCTCCAATACTGGTTCCAGGTGTATGGAAACTACTATAAGAAGTGTTATCAGTTCTCCATCTACTTCCGGTAACGACCCTCGACTCTCTTATATATGGATGTATGTGAGTCGGGATATATACCGAGACACATACCTAGATATATGGGTCAGACGAGTAATAATAATAATTAGATGCCCGTTATATTTCAATCCTGATTCCAGTGATGATTCCGGTTATGTCTTAGTTATGTTTCCTGTTATAGTTTCCGTTATGTGTACCTGTTATGACTCCTGTCTTAGTTCCGGTTATGACTCATATTACACGTGTTATGGACCTATGATTATTATTGTTATGTATTCCTGTTTTGACTATCGTATGAATTGCAACTCTGATTCTATACGCTTGGATATTCGGTGGCATGAGACAAAGGTATATACATGAGGGTTTCCTTGTTTGGATTATTCCTTCGATGTACTAGTCTCATGGGACCGTGACTTAAGCGTATACAATCACTTTTGCTTGAAATCAGCTTTACTAGTGTTTTCCTGTTTTATGATTATGTTATACCCGTCCTTATATACCATACTTGTGTTCTAACCCCTATTCATGTCTCTTAGCCACTTGGCTGTAGTTCACTTATTGTTATATGTCTTGATTCCTTGGATTTGCATATTCAGATTCCGAAGCTGGATCGAAGTGGAGTTGTCCACCGTAGATCGAGCTTTCCTTAGCGAGCAGGCATCCTAGCTCCAGTTCCTCGTGCCAGACTCCTTTGACTCACGGGATCTTCTTTCTACTCGTGAGCTTTTTGTATACATATTTGTATATTTCACTTTTGGACTTGGTTGTGATAAAAGACATATGTGTAATATGTATGGTTTATCATATCCTGTGATAGCTTTGTATATGTACCTTTCATGTTGGCATATTAAGAATACCACGCTTCGTGTGTACTCTGATTTCTTGTTGTACTTTTATGCTTAGCGTATATACGTGGGGGCTTCTTTTGACCTACGTATATACGTTGCAGTGACGTCCCCGTATCAGTGGAATCGGGGCGTTACAGGTTGGTATCAGAGCTTAGGCTCTCACACCGAAAGTACAATCAAGTAGCAAATTCCTGTAATTTGCCTATGCCAACTACAATGTACAAAGTTATCTAGTCCTTCTTGATTTGTCTAGTTATTCTTGATTCCATTCCTCATATTCTAAACTCCTTCCATTTTTCCAACTCCTTCCAGTTATCTTTAGCCATCCTCGTATGGAGAGGAGATCGGGTCGCAGCAACTCTGGATCAGCATCGAATGGACCCACAGGAGAGAATGTGGATATCCTAAGGGTCATTCAAACTATGATGGAGAACCAGCAGCAGCAGACGGAACTTCTCCGGCAGGAGTTGGCAGCTCCAAAGGAACAGAGGCCAGGGAATGTATCGGACTTCAGAAGACTACAGCCTGCTATATTCACGGGAAGCGAGAAACCATTGGATGCTGAGCAATGGTTGACGGACACTACAGATCTACTGAACGCCGCCCGTGTTCCAAAGGAGAACCAAGTTGAGGTTGCCAAGATTCAGTTGAAGGACATAGCCAGAACTTGGTGGCTTGCAGAGGAGGCCAGATTGGAGAGACCTGTCACTTGGGACACGTTCTCCAAGAGTTTCTACAGCAGATTCTTCCCTGCTACTGCTCAGAAGGATATGGAGGAGCAGTTCATCAGACTCCAGCAGTGGAACAAGTCTGTGGACGAGTATGCTGCAGAGTTTCTCAGGCTTAGCCGCTTCGCGCCGTACATGGTAACGGATGAAGAGAAGCGAGCAAGCAGATTTCAGCAAGGCCTACAGATGGACATCCAGGTCTTCCTAATGCCCCAACAGCTGAAGACTTATTCGGAAGTTCTCACCATAGCTCGAGAAGTGGAGCGTGGGTTAGAGAAGAAGAAAGAGAACTTGATGAGGAACCAGGCCAAGAAGAGGCCTTTTCGATTGATGGATGAGGAGGATGCAGATAGGGCAACCCAAGGCCCGATGATCAGAGGACCATTCCAACCTCTTATGTCTCAGATAATATGCAACTACTGCCATAGACCCGGACATTATAAGAGTGATTGTCGAAGGGCCAAGGGACTATGTTTGGCATGTGGGAAAGGGAGTCATGCCATAAGGGATTGCCCGTTCAGAAGGGTAGGAAATGTGGCACCAGTCCGACCAGCACATCCAGCCCCAGCTCTTCCAGCTCCGCCACTGAGGAGAAACCCTGAACCCGTGGATCGAAGAGTTCCATTTCCGCCTCAGCAATATGCTCATCATCAGAGAGGAATGAGGCCTAGAGCAGATCAGGGTAGAGGCCAAGTTCATCTCATGACGGCAGAGGCATCGGACGATGCAGCTGAGTGGGCAGACCAGTATCCAGATCAGGAGCCTTAGGATATTATGGTAACCACTACCCTAGATCTTGTGTTTAAATTGGTTATCTTTCTAGATATTTCCCTTATCATTCTATCATTGCCCATCTCGATTCTTTCTGTGTTTACCTTAACCCTGTTTTGGATTTTTTCGAGACCTTTGATTTCACCCATGTCTCCTTTGCGTTCAATTTACCCCTTAACGAAATTGCGAGGACGCAATTTTTGTAAGGTGGGTGGATTGTAATACCCCGTTCCCGGAATACGTACTTAATTTCGTATTCAGTTTTTGATCGTATTTTTCGATTTACTTTCCGTATTTGACTGATTTCAATTTTAAATATCATTTGCCAATATAATATATTTTATATGATTTTCTGGGATTTTCCGGAATTAAAAGGAATTTCTTCAAAACCGGTGTCGACCAGTGCCGCTGATCGATTCCTGAATTTTTATCTTACAAACTGTTTAGAAATTCTAGAAGATTCTTTAGACATTTCTGCTTAGAATAATATTCCTTGCTTAAATACTTTTTCTGAAGATTTTACGAATTTATGGATTTTCCGCCGGAGTCGGTAGAAGACTGATTCCAGTATTTTTATTTCACAAACAGCTAGGAAATTCTAGATGGTCCTTTAGACTTTAATTCTTAGAATCACATTTCTTACTTAAATACTTTTTCTGAGGATTTTATGATTTTATGAAAATTCTTTCGGAGTCGGTAGGTAACTGATTCCGGGATTTTTAGATTTAAAACTATAAAGTATTTCTTAAAAAGGATTTTACTACGAGTCTTCATATATTATTATTGATTTTTGGTGAAAATTGCGAGTCGTTCCGAGATACTTAAATTTCGGACGATTTCGGTATTTTCCGAATTGTTTTCCCGCATACTCGACTTTATCTCGGGAAACTGTGTTTCCGATATTTTCATTTTTGGAGACCAAGAAAATATCTTCTCTTTATCATTTCTTTTTCTTTTTCCTTTTCCTTATTTCCTTTAGCTTCCTCCACAAGCTATTAACTTTTCCAATTTCCAATAATTCCAATTTTCTCCACCACAAAATATCTCCACCTCATTTCTTCCACACACTTCCTTTAATCCTCCACCCCACAATACCTACACCTCATCCCCCTCTTTGGCAAGCTTTGATTGGCCAAGGAGAACACCTCACCCCCCACTTTACAATTAAGCCCTCCCCTTTTATTTAATTGCATCCCCTTTACAAATCCAAAACCCTATAAATACTTTTCCTTTTCATTTCTAACCCTTTTCTTTCTTCACTTCTCTTCATCAAAGAGAATTACCTTCACCAAAATTCCTCTTTCATCTCCTCTTCAACCTTCAACTCCAAGACTTCATCAAGGCCATCACTTCAACCTCTTCTACCTTGGATTGGGGATCCTCTCTCTTCGTCGATTACATCTCCGTAGATCAAGCCGTCGACCACAACCATTTCGAGTTCGTAAAGCTTCACATAACCATTCAAGGTGAGTATATTTACTCACCAAGACTCGTAAAATTCCTTGTATACTTGTGTTGCCAAATCATGTCCCCTTAAGTCATCAAAATCATATTTTTAGCTATCAAAAATAACCACCACAAAAATCTGATTTTTGACCTAACAGCAGCAGATTTCAGAACTTCGGTCGACCGGCCCAAGGGGGGCAGTCGACCGATGTGCACAAACGTGCACAGTTTTGAGTAGGCGGTCGACCGGTTCACCAACCAGTCGACCGGTAGAAAACCTGGAGCTCACGGCCCTGTATCGGTCGACCGGCAGTCGACCGACGACGACCGTTAGTTATGTCTCCGGTCGATCGGCAGTCGACCGGAAGTCGACCGACCAAACCTGGAGGTCACGGCCTTGTATCGGTCGACCGGACGTCGACCGTTAGTTAGGTGACTGTCCCGTATCGGTCGACCGGCCATTTAACCCAGTCGACCGATAGGCTAATTCTGGGCCAAAATTGCTGATTCTTCTCTTTTCTGAATTTAGATCTTATCGTTGATACATGTGTTATATATAATCATTGCTCATGCTTCATGACTGATACCACATGACATGTTATGATATATTCTTACCCCTTGACTTGTTACCTGATATATATCACTCCTTGCCATGCCATTACTTCATGCATGTCAATTACATGCTATTGTTTCATATCTGATTATATCACCTGACTATTATCAATCACTTGATATGACTTGTTAATTAACACTATCAATCTCTTGTCATGCTATCACTTAAAACCCAGCATGATATATTTGACTTTGTAATTATCACGCTTACGGGAATCCTGTCTTGTTTTATGGAACTAAGTGCCACACCATACTCGGTGGGGGCCACCTCTAGAATCCATTCCCTCAGAGCAAAGTGCCACACCACACGGTGGGGGCCACCTCTTGAATCTGTTGGGCTATTACTGTTATGTTTATTCTTTCCCGTAATCTGATAATTCTTATTAAACTACAACTTGTACGGGGAATGGGAGGAAGTGATGGATGCCGGAATGATACCTTGCTTATAGTAATGGAATAAAATATTGACGACTTGTGGTAGTGGAACCATGAGTTCCACAGAAGACATGTGACTAGGGGGACTTTGGGCCTCCAATACTGGTTCCAGGTGTATGGAAACTACTATAAGAAGTGTTATCAGTTCTCCATCTACTTCCGGTAACGACCCTCGACTCTCTTATATATGGATGTATGTGAGTCGGGATATATACCGAGACACATACCTAGATATATGGGTCAGACGAGTAATAATAATAATTAGATGCCCGTTATATTTCAATCCTGATTCCAGTGATGATTCCGGTTATGTCTTAGTTATGTTTCCTGTTATAGTTTCCGTTATGTGTACCTGTTATGACTCCTGTCTTAGTTCCGGTTATGACTCATATTACACGTGTTATGGACCTATGATTATTATTGTTATGTATTCCTGTTTTGACTATCGTATGAATTGCAACTCTGATTCTATACGCTTGGATATTCGGTGGCATGAGACAAAGGTATATACATGAGGGTTTCCTTGTTTGGATTATTCCTTCGATGTACTAGTCTCATGGGACCGTGACTTAAGCGTATACAATCACTTTTGCTTGAAATCAGCTTTACTAGTGTTTTCCTGTTTTATGATTATGTTATACCCGTCCTTATATACCATACTTGTGTTCTAACCCCTATTCATGTCTCTTAGCCACTTGGCTGTAGTTCACTTATTGTTATATGTCTTGATTCCTTGGATTTGCATATTCAGATTCCGAAGCTGGATCGAAGTGGAGTTGTCCACCGTAGATCGAGCTTTCCTTAGCGAGCAGGCATCCTAGCTCCAGTTCCTCGTGCCAGACTCCTTTGACTCACGGGATCTTCTTTCTACTCGTGAGCTTTTTGTATACATATTTGTATATTTCACTTTTGGACTTGGTTGTGATAAAAGACATATGTGTAATATGTATGGTTTATCATATCCTGTGATAGCTTTGTATATGTACCTTTCATGTTGGCATATTAAGAATACCACGCTTCGTGTGTACTCTGATTTCTTGTTGTACTTTTATGCTTAGCGTATATACGTGGGGGCTTCTTTTGACCTACGTATATACGTTGCAGTGACGTCCCCGTATCAGTGGAATCGGGGCGTTACAGGTTGGTATCAGAGCTTAGGCTCTCACACCGAAAGTACAATCAAGTAGCAAATTCCTGTAATTTGCCTATGCCAACTACAATGTACAAAGTTATCTAGTCCTTCTTGATTTGTCTAGTTATTCTTGATTCCATTCCTCATATTCTAAACTCCTTCCATTTTTCCAACTCCTTCCAGTTATCTTTAGCCATCCTCGTATGGAGAGGAGATCGGGTCGCAGCAACTCTGGATCAGCATCGAATGGACCCACAGGAGAGAATGTGGATATCCTAAGGGTCATTCAAACTATGATGGAGAACCAGCAGCAGCAGACGGAACTTCTCCGGCAGGAGTTGGCAGCTCCAAAGGAACAGAGGCCAGGGAATGTATCGGACTTCAGAAGACTACAGCCTGCTATATTCACGGGAAGCGAGAAACCATTGGATGCTGAGCAATGGTTGACGGACACTACAGATCTACTGAACGCCGCCCGTGTTCCAAAGGAGAACCAAGTTGAGGTTGCC
Source organism: Agave tequilana (assembly GCA_038442645.1). Taxonomy (NCBI): domain Eukaryota; kingdom Viridiplantae; phylum Streptophyta; class Magnoliopsida; order Asparagales; family Asparagaceae; genus Agave; species Agave tequilana. The sequence continues at coordinate 23,605 of JAVJIF010005274.1, read as the reverse complement.
AAGATTCAGTTGAAGGACATAGCCAGAACTTGGTGGCTTGCAGAGGAGGCCAGATTGGAGAGACCTGTCACTTGGGACACGTTCTCCAAGAGTTTCTACAGCAGATTCTTCCCTGCTACTGCTCAGAAGGATATGGAGGAGCAGTTCATCAGACTCCAGCAGTGGAACAAGTCTGTGGACGAGTATGCTGCAGAGTTTCTCAGGCTTAGCCGCTTCGCGCCGTACATGGTAACGGATGAAGAGAAGCGAGCAAGCAGATTTCAGCAAGGCCTACAGATGGACATCCAGGTCTTCCTAATGCCCCAACAGCTGAAGACTTATTCGGAAGTTCTCACCATAGCTCGAGAAGTGGAGCGTGGGTTAGAGAAGAAGAAAGAGAACTTGATGAGGAACCAGGCCAAGAAGAGGCCTTTTCGATTGATGGATGAGGAGGATGCAGATAGGGCAACCCAAGGCCCGATGATCAGAGGACCATTCCAACCTCTTATGTCTCAGATAATATGCAACTACTGCCATAGACCCGGACATTATAAGAGTGATTGTCGAAGGGCCAAGGGACTATGTTTGGCATGTGGGAAAGGGAGTCATGCCATAAGGGATTGCCCGTTCAGAAGGGTAGGAAATGTGGCACCAGTCCGACCAGCACATCCAGCCCCAGCTCTTCCAGCTCCGCCACTGAGGAGAAACCCTGAACCCGTGGATCGAAGAGTTCCATTTCCGCCTCAGCAATATGCTCATCATCAGAGAGGAATGAGGCCTAGAGCAGATCAGGGTAGAGGCCAAGTTCATCTCATGACGGCAGAGGCATCGGACGATGCAGCTGAGTGGGCAGACCAGTATCCAGATCAGGAGCCTTAGGATATTATGGTAACCACTACCCTAGATCTTGTGTTTAAATTGGTTATCTTTCTAGATATTTCCCTTATCATTCTATCATTGCCCATCTCGATTCTTTCTGTGTTTACCTTAACCCTGTTTTGGATTTTTTCGAGACCTTTGATTTCACCCATGTCTCCTTTGCGTTCAATTTACCCCTTAACGAAATTGCGAGGACGCAATTTTTGTAAGGTGGGTGGATTGTAATACCCCGTTCCCGGAATACGTACTTAATTTCGTATTCAGTTTTTTGATCGTATTTTTCGATTTACTTTCCGTATTTGACTGATTTCAATTTTAAATATCATTTGCCAATATAATATATTTATATGATTTTCTGGGATTTTCCGGAATTAAAAGGAATTTCTTCAAAACCGGTGTCGACCAGTGCCGCTGATCGATTCCTGAATTTTTATCTTACAAACTGTTTAGAAATTCTAGAAGATTCTTTAGACATTTCTGCTTAGAATAATATTCCTTGCTTAAATACTTTTTCTGAAGATTTTACGAATTTATGGATTTTCCGCCGGAGTCGGTAGAAGACTGATTCCAGTATTTTTATTTCACAAACAGCTAGGAAATTCTAGATGGTCCTTTAGACTTTAATTCTTAGAATCACATTTCTTACTTAAATACTTTTTCTGAGGATTTTATGATTTTATGAAAATTCTTTCGGAGTCGGTAGGTAACTGATTCCGGGATTTTTAGATTTAAAACTATAAAGTATTTCTTAAAAAGGATTTTACTACGAGTCTTCATATATTATTATTGATTTTTGGTGAAAATTGCGAGTCGTTCCGAGATACTTAAATTTCGGACGATTTCGGTATTTTCCGAATTGTTTTCCCGCATACTCGACTTTATCTCGGGAAACTGTGTTTCCGATATTTTCATTTTTGGAGACCAAGAAAATATCTTCTCTTTATCATTTCTTTTTCTTTTTCCTTTTCCTTATTTCCTTTAGCTTCCTCCACAAGCTATTAACTTTTCCAATTTCCAATAATTCCAATTTTCTCCACCACAAAATATCTCCACCTCATTTCTTCCACACACTTCCTTTAATCCTCCACCCCACAATACCTACACCTCATCCCCCTCTTTGGCAAGCTTTGATTGGCCAAGGAGAACACCTCACCCCCCACTTTACAATTAAGCCCTCCCCTTTTATTTAATTGCATCCCCTTTACAAATCCAAAACCCTATAAATACTTTTCCTTTTCATTTCTAACCCTTTTCTTTCTTCACTTCTCTTCATCAAAGAGAATTACCTTCACCAAAATTCCTCTTTCATCTCCTCTTCAACCTTCAACTCCAAGACTTCATCAAGGCCATCACTTCAACCTCTTCTACCTTGGATTGGGGATCCTCTCTCTTCGTCGATTACATCTCCGTAGATCAAGCCGTCGACCACAACCATTTCGAGTTCGTAAAGCTTCACATAACCATTCAAGGTGAGTATATTTACTCACCAAGACTCGTAAAATTCCTTGTATACTTGTGTTGCCAAATCATGTCCCCTTAAGTCATCAAAATCATATTTTTAGCTATCAAAAATAACCACCACAAAAATCTGATTTTGACCTAACAGCAGCAGATTTCAGAACTTCGGTCGACCGGCCCAAGGGGGGCAGTCGACCGATGTGCACAAACGTGCACAGTTTTGAGTAGGCGGTCGACCGGTTCACCAACCAGTCGACCGGTAGAAAACCTGGAGCTCACGGCCCTGTATCGGTCGACCGGTAGTCGACCGACGACGACCGTTAGTTATGTCTCCGGTCGATCGGCAGTCGACCGGAAGTCGACCGACCAAACCTGGAGGTCACGGCCTTGTATCGGTCGACCGGACGTCGACCGTTAGTTAGGTGACTGTCCCGTATCGGTCGACCGGCCATTTAACCCAGTCGACCGATAGGCTAATTCTGGGCCAAAATTGCTGATTCTTCTCTTTTCTGAATTTAGATCTTATCGTTGATACATGTGTTATATATAATCATTGCTCATGCTTCATGACTGATACCACATGACATGTTATGATATATTCTTACCCCTTGACTTGTTACCTGATATATATCACTCCTTGCCATGCCATTACTTCATGCATGTCAATTACATGCTATTGTTTCATATCTGATTATATCACCTGACTATTATCAATCACTTGATATGACTTGTTAATTAACACTATCAATCTCTTGTCATGCTATCACTTAAAACCCAGCATGATATATTTGACTTTGTAATTATCACGCTTACGGGAATCCTGTCTTGTTTTATGGAACTAAGTGCCACACCATACTCGGTGGGGGCCACCTCTAGAATCCATTCCCTCAGAGCAAAGTGCCACACCACACGGTGGGGGCCACCTCTTGAATCTGTTGGGCTATTACTGTTATGTTTATTCTTTCCCGTAATCTGATAATTCTTATTAAACTACAACTTGTACGGGGAATGGGAGGAAGTGATGGATGCCGGAATGATACCTTGCTTATAGTAATGGAATAAAATATTGACGACTTGTGGTAGTGGAACCATGAGTTCCACAGAAGACATGTGACTAGGGGGACTTTGGGCCTCCAATACTGGTTCCAGGTGTATGGAAACTACTATAAGAAGTGTTATCAGTTCTCCATCTACTTCCGGTAACGACCCTCGACTCTCTTATATATGGATGTATGTGAGTCGGGATATATACCGAGACACATACCTAGATATATGGGTCAGACGAGTAATAATAATAATTAGATGCCCGTTATATTTCAATCCTGATTCCAGTGATGATTCCGGTTATGTCTTAGTTATGTTTCCTGTTATAGTTTCCGTTATGTGTACCTGTTATGACTCCTGTCTTAGTTCCGGTTATGACTCATATTACACGTGTTATGGACCTATGATTATTATTGTTATGTATTCCTGTTTTGACTATCGTATGAATTGCAACTCTGATTCTATACGCTTGGATATTCGGTGGCATGAGACAAAGGTATATACATGAGGGTTTCCTTGTTTGGATTATTCCTTCGATGTACTAGTCTCATGGGACCGTGACTTAAGCGTATACAATCACTTTTGCTTGAAATCAGCTTTACTAGTGTTTTCCTGTTTTATGATTATGTTATACCCGTCCTTATATACCATACTTGTGTTCTAACCCCTATTCATGTCTCTTAGCCACTTGGCTGTAGTTCACTTATTGTTATATGTCTTGATTCCTTGGATTTGCATATTCAGATTCCGAAGCTGGATCGAAGTGGAGTTGTCCACCGTAGATCGAGCTTTCCTTAGCGAGCAGGCATCCTAGCTCCAGTTCCTCGTGCCAGACTCCTTTGACTCACGGGATCTTCTTTCTACTCGTGAGCTTTTTGTATACATATTTGTATATTTCACTTTTGGACTTGGTTGTGATAAAAGACATATGTGTAATATGTATGGTTTATCATATCCTGTGATAGCTTTGTATATGTACCTTTCATGTTGGCATATTAAGAATACCACGCTTCGTGTGTACTCTGATTTCTTGTTGTACTTTTATGCTTAGCGTATATACGTGGGGGCTTCTTTTGACCTACGTATATACGTTGCAGTGACGTCCCCGTATCAGTGGAATCGGGGCGTTACACCACTCGCCTGGGGAGTTTCATCTGACTCCCCTGGATCCTCATGTCCAGGTCATGGAGCTTGGAGCGTGTGGATTCTCCCAGTTGCTGATCAGAGTGGCGCAGCTGAAGCGTGGATCCCCGGCAGACCGTTCAGAGCCTTATCCTTCCAGACCCCCTGTTCAGCTCCAGAGTTTTCCTGTTGTGACTCTGAGCTTCCATTTGTACTGTTCATACTTGTACATCCTTTGTAATCCCGCAATTGCGCATATCAGTGATGTAATATTCATGTAATATTGGATCACCTCTGGTGATAACTTTGTAATTGTACTCATATGTTGGAATGTATAATGCACCACGTGCTTCCGTACTCTGATTCTTGCCTGTACTGATGCTTAGCGTATATACGTGAGGGTATTTCTGACTTGCGTATATACGTCGCAGTAACGTCTCTGTACCCGCAGGGTCGGGGCGTTACAGACAGTCTAACCAGTTAGGAGTCGTCTAGGTCCTAAGTATACCCTAACTTAGGCTAGAATTTTTCTTTTTTGTTTGTTTATTTGTTTGTTTTTCTTTGCTTGTATTCTATTGTGTGATATAGACTACAATAATAATTTTTTCAACTACAATAATAATCCATATTACACACCGACTTCATTTTCGGATATTACCAACCCGGCATATCATAACTTTGACCAACCTAGTGTGCCGGATTGGTCTTATCCGAGTCAATATGACCCATACCCCCCATCTAATAACTATAATTTCTATAATGATTTCAACTCTTCACCGAGTCAGTGGGGATTCACCTCCCCGAGCATAATTTCCAACCAACTTGTCCTCCTTCTCCCCTAGTCCACAATATTTTCAAGAGTCATACTCAGTTCCACCCGTCCAAAATAGGAAACCATCAATTTTGGAAATGAGTATGCGTGAGTCCAAACACAAATCCAAAAATCTGATGAACTCACAATTTCACTACCACTTCCAAGATAATTCTTCATCTTTTCATCAAAACAATGAACCCATCAACTATGAAAAGATGCTTGAAGCCATGACTCAGGCTCAAAACGCTCGTAATAGTGACATAGATATGATCGTCGAATCTCTACGTTCTCACCGTTGGACCAGTTCTGATGTCACTACCAATTCTGTTGGAGCCGAAGAGTCATGTAGTTTTGGAAATCAAGATTCTATTCAGAACAACCATTTGAACTTGCCCAAAGTCCAAATTTTGAAAAAGATATTGATAGTTTAGCAAGTTTTCCTTTTCCTGAAATAGAACTTGAAAATGAATATGATCCTGAATCCCAACTTAGTGATTCAATTCTACTTCCTGATTCGATTATGACTCCGGTATCTTCACCTGATTTCGATCTTTTTCCGGAGTCAACATTGGATCCTGTACCAATTCATAAAGAAATTGAATCACCCATCTTTGAGGATCATGTTGAACTTGACCAACTTTACAATTTCGAAGATCCTATTGACAAATTGGCAAGTTCTCCATTTTTTGATATTGAACTCAATGAGATATGTGACCTAGATTCTCAAATCTGTGATCCAGTTCAACTTTCTGAATCAATCTTGACTCCCGTTTTGTTACCAAACTTGAGTAATATTTTAGAGTCGGTTTTGATTCCTCCACCTATCATTCCTGAACTGGAATCACCCATATTAGGTCACATTCCATTGTTGGAAAATACATGTGGACTGGAGTTTCAACTTCTTGACTTGGACCCAATTTCTGAACCTATTTCGACTCCTGAACCTTTACTTGACTTAAGTCACCTTCCTGAGTCGGTATTAGTTCCTGTCCTTCCTGAGTCCAAGTCAACTGTTCTATCATTTCATACTCCATTCTGGGACGAGGTGGTTGATAAATTTGACTCCAAAATCAATTATGAAATATGGAAATTAGATGGGGTTAAATATTTAATAAAGATCCTTTATGGATTTATCTTTTTAATGGGTTATATTAAAGATATTTCTGGTGGGTTCCTCCGAGACCCAAGAAAAGTTGATTGGGCCGCGTTTCGTGGACCAATCAGACCACCACCGGAACCACCACCTTAAGGTAACCTTTTCCTCCCTTTCGTCTTTTTCATGCATCTATGCATTAATTCATACATTGAGGACAATGCATGAGATAGGTGTGGGGGAGGGTCTAACATAACTTTTCTTTTTCTTTAAAAAATAAAAAATAAAAAAAAAAAAATATTAACATTTTTCTTTACTTTTAAAAACTTTTTGAAAAATAGAAACAATATTTTGACTTATTTTTGTAAGAAATTAAGTTAATTTTAAGGAATAGGAAAATCCAAATTAGGATTTCTTATACTTGGTCAAAATAAGATTATTTGTTTGATTTTTAGGGTTAGGAAGAAATTTGTCAAAGTAATTTGGTCTTGATCTTTACCTTGATGAAATATGCACACTTCATACACTTACACACTTAGGGTTCAAAAACAAAGATCCTTATGCCTTATAAAAATATATATATATATATATATAAACAAATCTAATTATTGATTAGCTAGGTGCTTTGGCCTAAGAAAGCCTTAGTATTTATGCGAAAGATGATTAGATGAGTTTGAAAAGAAAAAAAAAACAAGTCTAATTATTGATTAGCTAGGTGCTTTGGCCTAAGAAAGCCTTAGTATTTATGCAAAAGATAATTAGATGAGTTTGGAAAAAAAAATGTGTATCCTCTGATTAAGCTGGGTATTTATGCCTCATGAAGCATAAGTATTCACGCCTAAAAGGGGTACATCGTATAAATAAAAACCTTGGTTTCGTGGCCTTATCTGCTCGAGTATTTAAGTCCTTAGGGGTGTTTCTCACCTGGTGCCCTAAAACCGTCGGTTTGGGTGTCACCGAATGAATGCTCGTTACATGGGCAGATCAGAAAGCCTAATGAAATTGAGGAATAAAAAAAAAGTATATATAAATAAATAAGGCATAAGAGTTAGAGTAAATGAACCCTTAGTCAAAAATTTTCACAGTCACAAAATGCATATGACTTAGGGTAAAGTAATAGACTAGATGAGAAGTACAATTTGACTCCTTACTTTGATTGATAACAAATTTTTGAATAGAGACTAAGTTTAGGAATGAAAATTTTGGTTTTCCTATAACTTATAGATTGCTTAGATCTTACAATTATATTTCAAATATTTTTCTCTTTCAAAATGCTTTTCGAAAATACTAATTCTTTATTTCTCTTTCTTTATGGATTTTGTGGGTGTAATCCGCTGAAAACCCTCACGAGACAAAACTTGTCCTCTAGGGGAAACCTAGAGGTTTAACGGCTTGTTGCACATGCTCAGTGTAATCGCGTGACCTGCGAAAGTGGTCTAATAATCCTTAGTATAGTTTAGTTGTTTTGTTCGAGGACGAGCAAAAGATAGGTATGGGGGTGTGATTGGTTGCTAATGTTGCATATTTAATGTTACATTTCCATACTTATTTTAGAATAAAAGCCTGCATTGTCCTAATTATTTGTTTAATTTATTTGCAGGCCCAATCCTTAAGGAGATGAAGAGAAATGAGCCCAAAAGCCCACCAGAATTCTGAATTAAATCAGAGTTAATTTGTACACATAAAATCAGGGCAAAATCAAGAGGTTGAAACCGGTTGAGAAGAATCCTCTCAGAATCGATCGGTTAAAGCCAAGAATCCAAGGCCATTTCGTCAGAATCTGGAGCTCAAACGACAAAACCAACAAAGGATAAAGCCAGAAGAAATCCCCGGAGAGATCCACCAACAGGGTGTGGCCATCTGGCCACACCCTGGCCGCGAAAACGCGGCTTGGGCCGCGTTTCCGCGGCAATCTTGGGGAGTTAGGGGGAGCGTGAACTCCCCCGACCTTCTCGGGATCCTGGTTGTTGGGTTTATGCCTATAAAAGGCCTGTACTTACGCTGAAAATTGGACGCCAAGGCAGATTAGGATTTAGCCTAGTTTTAATTCTTTGTAGTTTAGGTTTTTCTTTTCTTATTATGTAATTTGTATGTAACTTAGGGTAGAAGAAGATTCATGTAAGTAAGAGAGAGAGGCTGAAGTTGAGAGTGACACCGACGATGTACCCTCCTCCTTTCTTCCATTGTCTCTGCAATTAATAAAGGTAAAAGTTCTTTTTATGTTTGTATTTTCTTTTGTTTCGTCTTCCTCTTCTACTTTACCTTGGTTGTTGTTGTTGAGTGTACAAGTGAATTCCAAAGCACGTATAACTAAGCTACATGAGAGCCAGCGATAGTTCATGAAGACGTTCTCCTCTTCCAAGATCCGCATCACTTTGTTCTTCTTATGCTTGACGATATAATGTGCACGGGGACCGAGCTCGAGTTTATGATCTATGCGTTGAACGCCTCCGAAGCAAAAAGGTAGAACTTGCAAAAAGGTTTCCAACTAAGTCATCAATCAACCTAGGTAAGTATCTCTTCACTTTTCTTTCTTTCTTTTCTTTCTAGTTTAGATCACCAACCACTTCTTCCAAATCATTTTCATTCTTCTTTCCACTTCATTGTACATAATCGCTTTCTTTTGTTTTCTGAATTTTCCAACTTCTTCATCTTCCATTTTCTACTAACTTTAACTATACTTTCTTTTTCCATTTTTATAACTTTAAAACAGAGAAGAACTTCCGCTTATTTTCTTAACGATTTCAATAAAGAACTGTAAAGCTTCCATCGCAAACCCTCCTTGTGGATCACGACCCGCATAGCCACTTGCTATAGCGGAAGAATTGAGCACTTGCACACTTTTATTATAAGTTCTGAAATTTTGTATTTTTGTGCAGGTTTTGCTTCAATCATGCTGCCCCTGGCAGTGCCTGGGCCACGGCCAGGCCCTCTGGCCTGGCCGTGAGCAGCAGGGGGTGCCCCACTTTTCTTTTTCTCTCTCCGGTTGTCTTTCTCTTTCTTTCTCTTGATTCTCTCTCCTCTCTCTTACTCTCTCTCTCCATATTTATATATATTAATATTTTATTATATATTGGTGCGATACACGTGTTCTTGGGATTCCAGATTTCACGGCATTTTCTGAGACTTAGGCAAGTATCCTTACCTCGTTTGTGTTTTCCAGCTTCATCGGGTAGACTATGTATTTTATTCTGTATTTGATTGTATTTGTATTCATTCGTATGTATACCTGTATTTGTATATGGTCGAGTGCCTAGGACTATATGTATAGTGTACCTGTGATGGATACTTATACTAGTGTAGTTTCATTCCTGTACATATACCATACCTGTGATGTGCTATATTATTGCTTTAGTACCATGCGTGGCCAACTCTTCGTAGTTGTTTAGCCACTGGGCCCTACACTCAGCCTTTGGGCTTCACCATTCCACGGTAGGCTTGATATTATCACGTTTATATGTATGCTCGTGTGGTACTAACACCTCGTGCAGGTACCCTTGTATAGACTCTGGGTTTCTGCCCTCTCTTAGGATGGCTACCCAATAGGTGTTAGGCTTTGCACCCTTATGGGTTTCGTGGTAGCTACCGAGAGTGCGCTTAGACCCCGGGCATACTTTAGCCTTCGGGTTCTCGCCCACTTTCTCAAAAGAGGAGTGTGCTTAGACCATCAGGTCTCTCATGCTCCGCCTGGTAGGCATGCTTAGCGCTCAGCACTTTATCACTAGATTCACCTAGGCAGAACTCTGTCGGATTTTAAACTCGCCTTTTAAACTGAGTCATTCCAGTAACTCCGTCAAGCGCTCTAGTGATTAAACACTGTTTGTTGTCTGTGCTTCAGCTTGCTTAGCTCCCCTTGGATGTTCGCTTGCTTGTTAATTGCCTGTTTGAAAGTTTATCAATTTTTCTATTAATGGTTATGAAGAGTTTGACATCTTACTTATACTGTTTTCCTAAGACTGCATGATTTTTGGTATTCATACTGATCTTTTATATCTGTATTGTTTTTCTGTATCGTTTGACGTGCTTTCACTTGATGTACTAACATTTACCGTGTTGTCTCTTATCACCTGCCTCATATCACCTCCTGTCATGCTATCACCTGCCATCCAGCATGACATACCTAACTCTTATAATTATTGCTATACGGAAATGATGACCTGACATCTTGTTATATCCTGATATATTCAAGTACAAACTGTACTCCTGATACTCCTGACTTGTTCCTACTCATTACCGTAATCTGATAATTATCTAATAAACTATAAAAAGGGATAACTTACATCGAGTCAGGAAAACTTACAGATATCAATATATATTCGTGTTTACAGTGGTATTAGGTATGTTGTGCAACTAAAACTTTTGGTTCTACTTAAAGGCCTCCAGGTGATCGAGGGGAGCACTGGCTCTTTACCTTCCTGGTACCATCTTGAAAGGGCATCCTATAAGACCCTCCTGTATGCCTTGCGGCTGGTTCCGTACACCAACAACGGAACACCCTAGACTGTGGTCCCGGGCATGCACAAGACGCACTGTAAACATTGTGCGTTGATACCCCGTTGGTTTCCAATAACAACCTTCCTTTACTCAGATGTGCATGCATGTGTGTTGGGATGCTAGTCCACATATCTAGACATCTGAGTATGACAAGTAATAATAATAAAAGTGTCAATTAATAATTCGTTGTGTGTTTTGCAATTTGGGTCGTATGGACTTAATTTACGATGACATGAGATATATAGTATATAGATGAAGGCTTCTTTGTTTGGATTATTCCTTCGACGTACTTATCTCTTAAAGCCGTAAACTGGGTTGTACTGCTTGTTTTGCCGTATTTGCTTTCATCGAGTTTTACTTCAAATTTCTGATTTTATTATTATTACTGTTATTGTATTATATATGTATACATCCTGGCTTACCACTTGTGCTCTATTCCACTGGTCTCCTGTTCTTATCATGTTTTACCCTGCATGTTCCCTGCTTGATATTACTTACTATCTCTCTATCTGCTCCTGTATGCATGTGCTCACGGCGTGATTTTTAATACATGGCTCTTTTGATTTGAATTTATTGATACACGTGTGCTTGTCTCTGCAAGCCTCTTGGCATTCACCACAACTCGTTGGGGAGTTTCTGACTCCCCTGGATCCGCCTGTCCAGATCCCGGAGATTGGAGCTTGTAGATTCTCCCGATTGTTGATCAGAGATGCGCAGCAGAAGCGTGAATCATTAGCAGACCATTTGAGGCCCTGTCCTTTCAGGCCCCCTGCTCGGCTCTCGAGTTTTCCTTTTGTGACTCGTGAGTGCCTTTGTACTGCTCATACTTATATATCTCTTTGTATTCTTGTATTTGCGCCTATCGATGATGTAATATTCCTGCAATATTGTGTCACATTTTGTGATAACTTTGTAATTGTACTCATATGTGAAAACACCTAGAGGGGGTGAATAGGTCTTTTGCCAGTCAAATGCAATTTTAAAACTACTTATGATGAATTATGTAAACGGTCACTCCAAAACAAGAATTGAAGCCGAATTTCCCGTGAAGGACTTTAAAACTTCTCCTCTTTGATTCCTCTAGATAATGAGTTGAGGTGCTCAATTGCCTCCTTGTTGAGATCAGTATTGACCGATAGTGAAAGTAATGGATGAAATGCAAGCAATGATATTAAGCAAGAAGAACAAACACACAAGTATGAAAAGGAAAAAGTAATAGAGAGCAAGACACAAGCAATCTCAAACACAAAAAGAATTGTTTCGAGGTTCGATCCACCGCTCTACGTTTCCGCCTTCACCACTATGAAGGATTTTACTATCCTCTGAGGGATCTTCCACAAAGGAACCTCACACAAAGGAATTACAACAAGGTCTATACAAGACCGAAGTACACATCTCCAGCAACTCAACCCTCTACACAAGAGGTAGCACAAAGCCAATTGAGGTTACAAAGCTCTTGGTGATCCAACAAGATCACGAACACTCTCTCTTACAACTTCTTATAGAGTAGAATATGAAGTGTAGCTCAAGAAGTTAAGTGAGAGATGAAATTTAGTTAGAAAGAATAGAAGAGCTTTGAAACCAACTGAAATAGCTTTGAAAAAAAGCATGAAGATTGGAAGCTAGAAAAACTTTTCTGTTTCAAAACAAACTTGAAAACTTGCAAACTTGTGTTATATTGTTGTCTTAAAAACCAAAACCAATGACCCATGTATATGGGCAATGAATAAATAACATTTGTTAATCACACCAGGTCAGTTGGGGTGTGTTTAGACACTTGAAAACCAAAAATGCCCGTTGGAATTCACTAAAACTAAAACAGATCATAGAATTATCCATTATAGACAACTAGTAGGTTGTCGGTCGACCGGCTGGTCGACTGCCATCTCATCTAGAAAAGAGCCATTGGCTCCGGTCGACCGAGTCGATCGACCGACCCTAACTGAGAGTTAGGATCTCTCAGTCAGTCGACCGATCGGTTGACCACAAGGGTTAGCGGTCGACCGGTCGGTCGACTGACAACGTCCCTTAGCCAAAGGCCTGGTCGACCGGGTGGTCGACTGTTTTAGCCTGAAATGGGCACCAGTCGACCGATGTAACGCCCCGATCCCGCAGGTACGGGGACGTTATGACGACGTACATACGTGAGGTGAAAACACACTCACGCGTACGTTAAGCCTCAGTATAGGACATAGCCTCCATATAGACAAGAGGTCCAGCAGGAAAAGAAGTACAAGAATACCTGCAGAAAGGGGTTAGCGATCATAACAGATATAAAAATAGGGATAAAAGAGATAACAGGAACAAAGCACAAAGATACCTATGAAGGATCTCGATGGTGAGTCTCCTTTGTGACTCCAATGGACTATCTGACAATACGATAACTCGGATCTCCAACCTGGGCATGCAAACCCAGGGTCGTCAGAAAGCGACCTAGTGAGTGGTAAAATGAAGGAGGCAATAATATGTACTATAATAATACGAGCACAATAATAATAGATAAGACATGCTGTTGTAATAGTGATACCATATCCTAAGCATATAATAAGCATATAAGTAGCAGCAGAAGTATCTAAACATGAAAGATATATGCATGTTATCTTTTAATACCATCATTACCTAGCCGGTTATCATTTGGTCATGTCTTTAGGCGTGTCCGATTTTATAATAAATACTGTCGTCTAGTGGTGACGTGATAGCAGTGGGCATATGAAAACAGAATAGATGCAATGCAGAACATGCGTAGTATGCCACCACAGAAAGAGTAACATGTACCAGGCAAAGTAACAGATATACATGTAACATGATAGCGGATAAATGATCAGGTACAGAAACAATTACAACTAAACAAGTGAATACATGTATCAGGCAAGCCATGTTATTTATACAATAGTAGTAATCAGTACCACCTGGTATTTTAATCAATCTCTTCCAGTGTCCTATACCACTGGCAATTCATACTGGAGCCCGCACTCCAGTCGAACCCATCCGGACATGGCCTACGGGTACCATTATCCAAACGAGAGAATGACTAAATAACAAGTGTTCCCGACGTCACTATTGTGTATACTGTTTTATTATGTTAATTGGAAACCCATAGTCGAAGAGCTCTTATCGGGTGGGTGTATCCCGTGCATACCGGGACAACGGCCTTAAACAGATCCCTGGCTGCTGAGACCAGGGCCAGCCCGCTAAGGCTGTAACATGTAACGGGAATCTCAATGAGCTAAAACATAACGGGAAACGGGATGCTCATGAGTAACAGACGGTAGCCAGCACGACCCCGTCCCCTGCAGTGGGACAAACAATGGATCCAGACATCCACCCGATATGATCTAATCAACCGTCAAGTCTCCCCCATACCCAAGTTATCTTTATTATCGTTCACTATACAGGATAACAGGAACAAGTACGATAACATGTCATGAGCTCTGTTGATAGCATGAAACACGATAACGGGAAACGGGAAAACAATAGCTGTGGAATTCCACACATTGCATATCAACAGCTCATGTATCCAGTAACGGGAATATCAATCTCAGAACGGGAAATAATAATGTAACGGGAATAACAATATCAGTCACGGGAAACAAGCATATAACAAGAATACGGGATAACATGGAACAATAAGACATGTAATATGCACAGGGATCTATATGACAAGAATAGTGAAACCATACATGCATGTGTGACCGTGATATGTAAACATGCCGTGTATGATGATATGTATGATGATAATAATAATATGAAATGCGGTAGTCCGTGCATGGTTATATCCGTGTACCATTGGAATATCCATGTGTAGCAATAATCCATGTAATATCTCTTCGATAGTACATGTAATAACAATGATCAGTGTAGAATATAGTGAACTTACAGTATCCGTGTAATGATGATAGGTGACGTGTCATAGTATCTGTGCAACGGTGATACCAGTGTCCCGTGTGACAGGTTATGTAAGTCACAGTGAATATGTAGGAGATATCAGTGTCCCGTCTAACAAGTCGCTATGTAACAGATAGACATGAATCAAGGTGGGTACCATTACAGTATTAAACTAATGAGCTCTTGTTCCTTATCAAGTTAATCTCGAACTAACCACCCATCCAGATATACCTATACATGGTATACTAACTCAGGTAATCTCTATCTCTATGTTGTAATTACAGGGATGTCCCTACAATGACATTTGTAGGAAACAATAATTATTAAAGAGTATGGCATTTTTAATAAACAATAATTTTAAGGATTTTCCGATAATTAAGCAATCATCACTTGTACTAAATATGATAAAAATATAATTTATAAAAATAAAACACTCACAAACTAGCCATGAAAAGGTGGTTTTCTTGGTATCAGAGCCTAGGTTTTCGACTTGCGATGTTGAATCTTTGACTTTTGTTTCGCAAGAGAGACCTAGTTCTTACCGTTAACTTGAGAACAAGCTATAGTTATACTGCAATATACATATACTATCCATTATGATATTCTGTCCATTCGGAATTGATCGTCCTTCCTTTGAAAATCCTCATCTTTGATTTTTGATATCCTGATTTCTCCTCTTCTTTTAGAGTGATCCAGATTTTCATCTTGCTTCCCTTCCTCCTTCTCGATTCTATTCCTTGACTTTATCTCTTGGGATTGGTTACTCTTTGTTGAAGCTGGTAGCAGAATCAGAGTAGCGCAGCGGAAGCGTGGTGGATTTATGATGTGTCGAGAAGTGATGTGAAGTTTGTTTGTTTTCTCCTTTGATTTTGGGATTATTTTTGCCATTTCTACTTTATTTGAATTTCGGGGACGAAATTTTTAATAAGGTGGGTAGAGTGTAAGATCCCTAGCTAGTAATACAGTATTTTCATTTTTCTAAAAGTATTTATTTTGAATTACTGATTATTTTTATTTCATCAACTTGATTTATTATTTTCTTCTTGTGATTATTTCTATTATTAAATATGGGAATTTATTTTTAAGATAGTAAATGGTAATTTGGTATTATGTTTACCGTTATTTATCATTGACATTTCTTTTGCTAAATTATTATTATTATTTCATTTCCATTAGTTGTTAATATTATAATAGTTATTTCTATTATCAATATTTTATTATGATTATTTGTTGCTATTACGAATATTGATTGATATTATTGGTAGTGGATATTCTATTATCATTTCGTTGTTAATTATTTTTATTATTATTATTAGTGCTACCATTATTTTATTTATTTTAATATTAGTATTATTAGTGATGTTGTTAATTTCTTTATTTCTATTGCTATAGTTGTTCCGATTATTATGTTTGTTTAGTAGTAGCATTATTTCCTTTCCCTTGTACCCTTTATCCTACTACCCATACCCGTTTGGATTCCATAACCCATTACCCGTTTCTATTTTCTAAATCCAAACCCATTTGGATCAAACCCACTACCCGTTACTCTATTTGGATCAACCCGAAACCCATTCCTAATCCAACCCGCTACCCATACCCAATAACCCATCTTATATATGATCCTATTTCCTAATCTATTTTTAATCCTAACCCTTAAACTAAAACCTAAATCTAATCACCATCTAAACCCTCCCCAATGCACAGCCGCCTCCATCTCTCCCCAGCGCTCAGTCCAGCGCAACACCACCGGCGAGCCCCGAGATCCCCTTCATCATCTTCTCCGGCACTCCGCTGACGCAAGCCCCGCAACCACCGCAGCCTCCGCTAGGCCCAGGCCGCATCCAGCGCCTAGGATCCACCGTGGCAGCCCCCTCCCTGCAAGCAGCACAGCCCCATTTTCAGACCAGCACAGCCCCCATTGATCCGCAAGCCCCAGGCCGAGCACCCTCTCCTCCTTTCGTGTGCAACCATCGTCCATGGTGGCGCACAAGCAATCAAGCCCCCATATCCGAGCCCCTGCTTCCATGGATTCTTGCAAGTCTATACTCTGGAAGAAGCTTATGCATTTGGAATTATCAAACACAGCCGAACACCATCACTCTCCTCCCCTATTCATTTTTCACATAGGTATTAATATTGGTGATTAGGTATTATAATGTTGCACTTAAATTAAAGTTAAGATTTCATATTGCTTGGTAATAATTTGGATTTGGGTATTTTTCATTGGGATGTCTCTTTTTCTAGTGCAGCTCACGGCAAAAACAAGGCAAGCCAAATTTCCTCCCTTTTGGCCTAGAAGCATCCTACTCCGAACCATTTTCGGACTCTCCGCGGGATGCCGTTGATCGACGTCGGCGAGCGCGAACGCACCCCACGCCCTTCACGGAGAGTTGCTCTATCCAACGACACCCTCCGCGACCCCGGACGCCTCCGTCGGAGCCTCCATCGGTGCGCCGCAAGTTGCCCCGAGGTTAGCGTTATTTTCATGTATAATGGCATTTGTGTAATTATTGGGAAGTTCATTTATATTTGTGTTAGTGTGTGCGTGAGTGTGACATGCATGCATGTGTATGCATGATGTATATGTGCATGCATGGATGTAATTAATTAATGTATATGTATTTATAGTTAATAATAGTTATTTAGTAATTTGGATATGTATGCAATTAATTAAATTAATGTGTACACCTATATGTGTAATTATGCATTAGTATATATGTAAGTGTATAATATGTAGGCATGTTTATATATATGTATTGTTGTGTATGCTTGTATACGTATGTGTACGTGGGTGTACACGTATGTGTCGGTATGCTCAGGAGTGTGTTTATCATACATTTATAATTATTTGTATGTATTGGTTGCATGCTACAACATTTCAGACCCATTTGGTGAGATCCGGACCAGTTGCAGAAGACCCAGACACGATTCAGATTCGTGTCGTTGTGGACCCGACACACAGGAGATCCGAAGACCGATGCATGGGATGATTCGTAGACCAGTACCAGTTCGTGCAGTGAAGACCAGACAGAGATTCGGTTCTGAAACCGCGTCATTTCATGTGAGTGTTCGTTCTTATGTATTTACTGTTATTGGTATGCTTTACATGTTGATCTTATCATTTCATGTGACTTTCTTTTATATTTTACCGGTTTGATTACTTGTACCGCTTCATGAAATATATATGATTGCCCACTTTATTCATGTAGTTGATATCTACTTGTATTAGCTTCCTGTGTTGGTAGTTTGTCTCTGTCGGCTTAGGCCTAGTTTTGATATACCTTTAGACTGTAACTTGACTCGATCTATTGATTGTATAGATTAAGTATATAGTTGAGCATCAGATAAATATGGATCTTATTTTTGGACATTGAGTTATTAGAGTTATATCATTTCATGAATAGATGATTACTGTTTCAGACTGGGACTATTTGTAAAGGAACTTGGACTGTACACATGGTTGATCTTATGTTGGATCGGTTTGTAATTGTGGTTTACGATCTACAATTTATCTGGACAATTATCAGATTTAATATTCGTTACTTGGTGATAATTCAGTTAAGAATTTATCCGGGTGTTTGAAGACAGATGATATATTTCATGTAAAGTACTTTCCAGACTTGTTATTCTTTCATGGGAATAACTTAGGTGATGATTCATTTGAGTATTGATGATGGACTTATTATGATGTTAGAGACTGGATTACTTGATGCTTGGATCAGTATATGGACTTAGTTAGAGTTTGGATTGATCTGGGATTTATGTTATTTATATTGGATATTGATCAGTATTTACATGTGACTGATTTTGTTGGATTGTGACTACATATATGGATATCTTACCTTTGACTTCGATATGTGATATCATATTGATTTTGGATTAGTAGAAGCAAAAGTTCCTGGATGTACCAACTAATTATATCATTGAGTATGGATGACTTGTTGGTATTGACTTAGAAGTGAACTATTTTGGATTGCAGTTGTTTGAGGATGTTTTCTATTTCAGTATCCGTTGACTTGTTGATCTCGAGGACATACCATTGTTTCGTGATTAGTTATTAATTACTTCACTTGATAGAGATTGAGCTATTGTGATAGTGACCTAGTTGATATCGGTGGTCTTGTATTTCAGAGTTATCAGCAGTCATCACTTTATCAGTTATTAGTGAGATTATTTGTTGGTGATCATATGATGTGTTCAGAGTTTATATGAGTTGGTAGATACCTGTACCAGTTACTAGTTGTTTGTGACACTATTGTGTTAGTAACTATATCTCCAGTATTCTATTTCAGATGTCAGATATTAGTTATCAGCTACTCAGTTGTCGGATATCACAGTTGTCAGATATCATAGTTGTCAGATATCACAGTTATCAGTTGTCAGATTATCAGCTAGTGTTGACATCAGCAGTTGTTGGAGATATTAGTTACTATTACAAATAACTCATTGATTGTTTATTAATAAAAGACACCATAACCCGAGGAACAAGGGGTAATTGCCTGATGATGCATGTCGTGTATTTTGGAAGGATTCTTATGGTACCGAGTTGTGGGTTCCAACCATGGGGAACCAGGGTAGTACTGGCTACCCATTCAGTTGTCAGTTGTCAGGGCTATGCCCGGATTACGGCGCCACACTAGTTGTCTTTTCGTGTGGGGCTGTGGTCTTCAGTTGTCAGAGCCTTGCGGCTTGTCCTGGTTCAGTGCCAGGGGTGTTAGACCGTGGTACCGGTATGCACGGTACTCTTCCAAAACACATGCACTACATTGGCAGGCAGTTACAACAACGATAACATTGTTTGATATGTGAAAAAACGGCTGTGGTATGGGACACAGCTAAGTACTACACTAGTTAGGTTAATAATAACCAATCAGACTAGTGACATATGCTAGGTTACACACCTTGACATCAGCTATTAGTCTACATTTGAGATAGTTGACCTTTATATCAGTTGTTAGTTTACAGATGAGATAGTTGTCTTATATCTTTGTTGATATTGATATCAGATATGCTTCAGTTCAAATGTTTATCATGTCATGATATTTAATTATCTTATATCTGCAGTTGTTTATCTGTTATTCAGTTATGTTATATTTGCAGTTGCTCTTATGGTTATTTATGCACATGTTTATATGCACGAGCTATTTCCCCTTTACACACACACTCACCATGGTCGCGTTCTGACGACCCTGGATTTGCATGTTCAGATATTGGACGGTTTGTTTCTAATGTGCAGGTGTTCGTTGAGGCTGTACGCTTCTCGAATAGCTGGAGCTCCTCCCTATTCTATTCTGGTACTTTTATCTTTCTAGCCTTCGTATCATTTTCTGTTTCTTGTTATATAAGTTCAGTTGTTATTCCAGTCTTGATTCATATGATATCATGCGTGGTTGCTTATATGTGGTATTGCAGTATTCAGTATTCATTACAGTTGGGATTTATTATAGCTTGTTTCAGGTTACTTAAGGCTTAGCGCGTATACGTGAGGGATTTTCCTTGCGTATATGCGTCGCCGACTCGTGTCGCGTCTCCGCTCCAGCGTTTTTTTTGGGAAGCGGGGCGTGACAACTATTCTAACTTGCAACCGTTTGAGGATGTTTCCTCTTTAGATATGATTTTGGTATCCGTTGACTTGTTGATCTCGAGGATATACCATGTGCTTCATATTTAGTTATTGATTACTTCAGTTAATAGAGATTGAGTTATTGTGATAGTGATCTATTAAGTATCAGTGATCTTGTATTTCAGAGTTATCAGATGGCAGTTATCACTTTATCAGTGGTGAGATTATTTGTTGTGATCATATGACATGTTCAGAGTTTATAGGAGTTGGTAGATATCTGTATCAGTTACCAGTTATTAGTGGCACCTTTGTGATAGTGGCTATATCTCCAGTATCTTATTTCAGATGTCAAATATTAGTTATCAGTTACTCAGTTGTCAGATATCAATTTTCAGTTGTCAGTTATCAGATTATCAGCTAGTATTGACATCAGCAGTTGCTGGAGATATCAGTTACTATTACATATTAAATCACATTGATTGCTTGTTAATAAAGACACCATAACCCGGGGAATAGGGGTAATTGTCTGATGATGCTTGTCGTGTATTTTGGAAGGACTTATTATGGTACCGAGTTGTGGGTTCCAACCATGGGGCACCAAGGTGGTACTGGCTACCTATTCAGTTGTTAGTTATCAGGGTTATACCCGGATTGCGACGCCACACTAGTTATCTTTTTGTGTGGGGCTATGGTCTCAGTTTAGAGCCTTGCGGCTTGTCCTGGTTTAGCGCCAGGGTGTTGGACCGTGATACCGGGCATGCACGGTACCCTTCCAAAATATATGCACTACATTGGAAGGCAGTTACAATAATGATAACTTTGTTGTTATGTGGGAAAACGGTTATGGTATGAGACACAGCTAAGTACTATATTAGTTAGGTTAATAACAACCAACCAGATTAGTGACATATGTTAGGTTACACATTTGACATCAGTTGTTTGTTTACAGCTATGATAGTTGCCTTTTATCTTCATACATATTGTTATTTAGTTATACTTTAGTTCAGTTGTTTACCATACTATTTAGTTATCTTATGTCTGCAGTTTATCTTATTATGCACATTATTTATATGCACGAGCTCTCCTCTTTACACACAACTCACTAGGTCGCTTTCTGACGACCCTGGATTTGCACGTCCAGATATTGGACGCTTTGTTTCTATTGTTCAGGTGTTCATTAAGACCATGCGCTTCGCGAAGAGCTGGAGCTTCTCCATATTCGATTCCGGTATTATTATCTTTCTTACCTTCATATTATTTTCTGATTCTCGTTATATCAGATATAGTTGTTATTCCTCTTTATTTATATGATATCATGCGTGGATGCTTATATGTGCACATTATTTATATGCCGAGCTCTCCTCTTTACACACACACTCACTAGGTCGCTTCTGACGACCCTGGATTTGCACGTCCAGATATTGGACGCTTTGTTTCTATTGTTCAGGTGTTCATTAAGACCATGCGCTTCGCGAAGAGCTGGAGCTTCTCCATATTCGATTCCGGTATTATTATCTTTCTTACCTTCATATTATTTTCTGATTCTCGTTATATCAGATATAGTTGTTATTCCAGTCTTTATTTATATGATATCATGCGTGGATGCTTATATGTGATATTGCAGTAATCATGATTTATTACAGTTGGGATTTATAGCTTGTTTTGGGTTACTTAAGGCTTAGCGCGTATACGTGGGATATTTTCCTTGCGTATATGCGTCGCCGACTCCTGTCACGTCTTCGCACCAGCGTATTTTAAGAAGCGGGGCGTGACAGGAAATGATAGAAGCACTGGCTGGAGAAAGATGAGGGATCACCAGTGATCTAGGAGGGTCCTCATTGAAACCAGTACACCAGCCACGATGGAAGTAGGGCTGGTGACTCTCTCCAGAAGAACTGGCTCAACAAACCAGTGTCGGAGACGTAGGGCTGGTAATTATCTTCAGCCCAGCGGTTGTCAAGATAGGCAGTGTCAAAGAAACCACTGACATCTTACCTACCGATGCAGTCGGGAGTGAGATTGTTCTGTAACCACCGTCTCCTCAACCTCTTTAACTCTACCAGCAGGCTCAGGCCGATAAGAGGACAGGTCATGATACAAGACATCCAACTCAGTAACGTCTATTGAGGCTGAATTACTTGCCTCACCCCTGATTCTCTCAGGAAGATCAGCTGGTTTCCTTGAAGTCGATGCATCCAAAGGTGAACACCTGTGAAAAACTTTGTTGAAACTAGGCATAACGAATATCAGGGAGAATTGCCTACAAGAGATCAAATTATTACCAAGAGGAG
Source organism: Agave tequilana (assembly GCA_038442645.1). NCBI lineage: Eukaryota > Viridiplantae > Streptophyta > Magnoliopsida > Asparagales > Asparagaceae > Agave > Agave tequilana. The sequence goes on along the minus strand of JAVJIF010005274.1, from coordinate 983 downwards.
ATATCGCCTCAACTGCCTCAGCAACAGTCTCTCTCTGGACTTCCTCGACGGTAATGCTAATTCTGCTAGGCTCTATAGAAAAGGCTTTGGCAAATGCAGGAGGGACATCCAGCTCACCCTCGCTCGCTGAAGCCTCTGTGGTCCATCCTATAGAGCTTGAGGTCATTGGACTCTCTTTTGAGGTCCCAGCACCCGAAGGACCGACACCAGCCGCGTCACCTCTGGAATCTTCTCAGATGATGAAGTAGCTAGCTTCGTCACCTTCCTTATAAGTAAATAGGGGATCATAATAATCTCCTGTTCTCCTGCAGCCTCAGCTCCTAGTTCTCTTGCAGCCTCGGTTCCTGAATCAAAGGATAAACAAATGAGCTGTACGAAATATATAAGTACATCTCTAAAAGAAAATGAGTGGAACTGGTCTTACGTAGGTTGGGAACAGCTTTATCAGTCGTCTGCTTTTGCGCCGATAGTTTAATAACTAACGAGGTAGAAGGAGGAGGCACTGCAGCTGATTCGCCCTCTACAATAACGGTGGGAGTGTAGCGACGAGGCCTCTTCACCACCCTCTTCCTACGAGATCCACCTTGCCGCTTTCATCTGAAGTGAACGTCGGATCTTCTTCCTCCACCTCTTTCACCTCCACGTCTTCCATAGGGCTTGTGCCTACCTACCGAGAGCATCTGGTGTAACCTCAGTGCCCGTATCTCCTTCAAAGTGGGGACTTTTCGCATCCGAAGCCTCACTATCGGCAGTGGCAATGAACTCCGGGAGGCCTGGCACCCGGACCCTTTTGCCCTCACCCTTCTCGGTGACTTTCCGCTTCAGCCGCTGAGAAATCAACTTCACGCCAAAAGAATTAATAAAAAGTCTGGTAGGCGCAGAGTTTATGTCCTATACCACTGACAGAACCCCAAAGTCGTCAGAAGGTTTGGGGTCCTCAATGGCATGCACAGCCGTGCCTCAGTACAGCCAGCGATGAAGAA
>JAVJIF010005273.1:0-228276 GCA_038442645.1 Agave tequilana | reverse complement strand
ATTTAAATTTAGTCTGATTTAGTAGAGATATGAGAGATGAGACTTATTGTTGATTTAAGTAATTTTTAAATAAATCTCATAATTTTTTAAAGGAATTGATCCTTGCATGTTCTCATCGAAACAGAAAAACAATCAAAAACATGTTCTCATCGACGAGTGTAAAAAAATTGAAAAGTTATTTCAAAAGTCTTCCTCTTCAATGAAGGTATTCGTCGTAGTGAGGAAAGTAGAGATATAAGAGAAGCCGATAATGATGGTGAAAATGCGAGTTTATTCAGTTCTAATAGTGAGTCATGGTTCGAAGACTCGATCGAGTCGTATCCGTCTCGGCCGAGTCGTTTCCATCTCGGCACCTGCCGAAACGAGTCTGATACTCGAATCAAATGTTTAGGCAGTATCGACCTAACTCGGTGATGACTCGGCCGAGTCCCGAGATAACTTGAGACTACTCGACCGAGTCGTCACCGAGTCGGCCCCGAGTCGAGTCGATTGTTCTCCCCTTGCTCGAGACCAGTTAAGAGAGAGACCCCCCGTTGTTGCCTTCGTCTGAGCTACTGCTTCACCGTGAGAGGAGAGGTGAGGGAGATCGGGTCAGAGGAGAGAGAAGGAGAGCGAGAGAGGAGAGAGAAGGAGAGATCGAGAGAGAGAGAGATCGGGTGGATCAAGAGAGCGAGAGAAAGGGAGAGATCCAAAGAGATCGAGTGAGGGGGAGAGAGAGGAGAGAGAGAGATCGGGAGAGGGGGAGAGATCTAGAGAGATATTAACTTTTTTCTTTTTGGGTTTTTCTCATATTTACCCCTCAAATATTTCATATTCTAAAGTTACCCCATAAATTACCATATTCCCTTATTAACCCTCAAAATAAGTTTGTTTTGGACATGTAATACATGAATTTTGATGTCTACCTTTTTTACGATTTGTCGTGATTTTTTCAGAATTTTTTGAGCTTTCTATGTAGTGTTTTGCGTGTTACGCCTTAGACCGATCCGAGTCCCCGAGACCTATCCGTCTCAGTGCCCGTCGAGTCGGCGGCCGAGACCGCGACTTTGAACCATGATCCTTCTCGCTCTGGAAAATGCTCCTCAAGTGGTTGAGCTCAGCCTTGGCATCTTCATCGTGCCGATTTGCAACCTCTAACACTTAGAAAGTCGCCCGGAGCTCAGAATCTCTCCTCTCTGACTCCGAACTTTTATTCTTTAGCCCTTCCCGAGCCTGGGACAGTTCTTTCCAAACCACTGATTCCATCGCCTGGAATTCCTTCCGGAGCAGATCCAACTCGCCCTCTAGGCTTCATTGGGCTACCAATTTGCGGTTCAAGTCAGCCTGGAGCTTGACAAGCCTCTCATTTGCCACCCTCTTCTCGACAGACAGAGCATCGACCCTTCTCAGTAAGTCAGCATTGGCTCTCTCCTTCTCCTTCAAAGCGACCTGCTGACTGCTCAAGAATTCGACAATGATACGGGATTCTAAAAAAGAAGGGATCTGGGGTGAGCTGCATGAATACCTGAAGACAACGTGTAATTTGAACTTACCCGGAAGATCTCATTCTCCAGTGTTCTACGCTGGTCCCTCGAGGGAGCGTCTTGAACTCCTCCATTCCTTGGAGGAAGTCTTCATGCTCGAAGGCCAACGCGCTGTCTCCCTTCCTCAGAAATAAGCTCCCAGAGCTATCCCCTTGAGACTCCGCAGCCATTATTAGGGAAGGGGAGACCAATTCGAAGGCCCGACAGCAGCTCCGACCTCGCCGACTCTTGCCACTTCAAGTATATGTTCCTCAGCCGGGGGCACAGACCCGAAGGTATCCTTTGGTGGCACTACCTCTCTGAGGACTATGACGTTGAAAGTATCCTCTGGGGGCATCATCTCTTTGAGGACTTTGATTCAGAGGTTGCACGGGACTCCAGCAATCCCAGTCCACTGGGAGGGCTTTCTGCTCATTGTCTCCCTCTTCAGGATTGGAGCCTCCGCCCACAGTTGTCATCATCCTCTCCAGCTCCTCAGCATCAGAGTCATACTCGATCATCTAGTGTCTCTTTTGTATAACGCAAGTGTGAGAACCATGAAAGCATAATGTAAAAAGATTTGGAGCTAAATTAATACTACCATCCTGAAGTTCTGAGGTCGAGGAGAAGACTCCTCCTGCGGTTCCCTGCTTTTCAGTCTCTCCGCTCGAGCCGGGCACCTCCTGGGCTGCGCCTCGCGCTCCGGAGCCACACACTTCGACCAGGATTTTGCCTCTCACTGAGACATCACTTGTGGAAGCGTCCTCCTTCCTGGAGGCAGAAGCATGTGCCCTCTCATCTCTACCCGACATCGTGGGTCTCAGAACGTTCAAGGGCTCGGAGGGCCTCGGTGGGTTCCAGCAGCAAGCTCCAGTTCTGACGGTGATACGAGAGCCGGTTTTTGAACCCTCTCTTGCATCTCTTTGGAGATCGCAGCTCCCCCTTAGGAAGCGGACACCAGTCCACGCGACCGGGACGCACCCCTGATCCTTGGCTGAGGCAGCATCCTAGGGTCCGTAGATACGAATGATGGTGTCGCGCCACCCGTAATCATTTTCCATCAGGTTGATGATCAACCTATCGCACTCCGCGGAACGAGGGAGCGATCAGCCCAATGAGACTTCCTCATCACGTAAATGGCGCAAAATTCCTTCACCATATGAAACATGGGCATAAGTAACGCAAAGAACTTCAAATCCCAGAACAGTCTGCCATGCCCCCTGTGTCAGCTGCGAGGGCGGGACCTTGAAGTGTGCCAAGACATCTCTGACAAAAGGAGTCCTTGTGAGCTTCACCCCCAAAGCCAGAATCTGAGGATGGAAGCACATGTCGCCGGCAAGAGGCAAGATTGTGACATTGGTCTCTGGCGAACACCAATCCACCTCGATTTTAGAAGCCAAACGGATGCCATACGATGCCAGATACTCATCCACCTCTTTCTGGCCATGCAGAACATGCGGCTTGGGGTCAAAATCCATGGCTTCCCTCATTCTGAGAGCAGCCCTCTTCCCATTTTCCTACACAACAAGCTTCTTGCTCTTTGCCTCACCGCCAGCAACAAAACTTTCCTCCTCCAGTCATTTGCAAAATGAGAAGGAAGAAAGTTCAGAGAAATTTAGGGTTTATGAAAAGCCCAAGCGTTCAAGTTTCCTCCCAATTTAAAGGCAGATGTTGACGTCAGCGCAGTGATGCTTAGGATTAAAGCATCTTTTCACATGCCAGATATCTTTAAATCCCAACCGTTGCGTGACTCCCAACTCACTCAGATGGCTTCAAAGCGACAACTATCTACCCAGAGCGCACGTAGATTGGACATGAGGCATGACTTTTGCTAGTCTTTACAGACGCGACATTAAACGTAGCCCAAAACTGCTCTCTATTATTCTCCAGTTGGCTTTCACGAAGCATAAGAGTTTTACCCTGACTACTCAGCACAAAATCGTGCCAGAAGATAAGATTAGTTCGTTCTCCGCCTTCTCGCTCGAATACTTCAAGAAAGAGGAGGGGCATCTGTAGTGGTCAGATTTTGACCTTTATTAGGATCACAATACAGGTCCAGGCACCTGGAGGCCTTCACTTCTGTGCCAGTAGGCCCAGCTCACTTAAAAGCCTAACATGAGCCTAAGAAGAAAGTTTTGGGCCTCACCCCGAGCCTACATCTAATCAGACATCACTCACCCGGAGCCGCCGCACGACCCTCCGGGACGCCAACCTCTCCTATCTGCATAAAAATTCTTCCCGGAGCCACTCAAGGCTCGGACATAAAGACCCTTCGGAGCTTGCTACTCTCGCGTTACTTATAGCTGGATAGGACGATCCCCGTGTTTTACGGATCCGACTACGCCCTCAGATCATCCCACGCTCTAAACATTGTAACGCTCATATATCAATACGAGCAGTTATGAATAGTGGCGGATACCTCTACATGGTAATACCTACAATCAAGTGGCGCGGTCTGGGCAGTTATAAGGAGATCATAACGTGTGAATCATGCAGTTATTGGGCTCCGAGCTATCCGCACCCATGAAAACAGCTCAGGCGGGTATAAATACTTCTCCTTCTCCATCGAGAAAGGGGGGATCACAATGATTAGCCAAAACTCTAGTGGTTCATGGCTATTTATCTGAAAACCTTAGAACTTGTAATCGCATATCACTCTGCTAAATTGTAATCCACATATATTATAGTGAATTTACTCTCTCTCTCTCTCTCTCTCTCTCTCTCTCTCTCTCTCTCTGTGTGTGGTGTGTGTGTGTGTGTGTGTGATTTTTTCCTTTTGGGCTTTCCACGTAAATCTTTATTGTCTGTGATTGCTACACTTGCTCACTAATTTACAAACTCACTTACAACTCGTGGTGTGGAGAATTGCTCCGATGGACTCGTGTTTATTGAAGTACTTTTGACTATCAAAAATCTTTTCAATACTTTAATGCCCTAAGCTTATTCTACTTCTTCTCAGATTTATTAATTTAGCTTTAACAAAAAGTTGAAAATGCAAAAATTAATTACATGGCTCATGCAAAGTATCATACAGTAGAATTCTATTTCCTCAAAAAAAAAAAAAAAATACATCTAGAATTCGGCAAATATCACCATAATGAGGTTGTATTGTGAATGAAATCAGAAATATTGGCATTACTATATTAAAAAGGTAGAAACTTTGACATGAATTCAGAGTCTGCATCGACCAGCAACTAGTTAGATAAGCATAGCAGAAAAATATAACATCAAATTCCAATTTTGATACTGGATCGTGCTATAAAATTTCAAGAACCATTATCAAACAAGACGAAGAAAGCAGGAGAATGAGATAGATGAATTCACCCACGTTGATCCCTTTTGCTGCCGGAGCCCGAGCGACATTCCTCCTCCCCGTGACCCCCTGATTGGTCAAGTTCCCGAGCGCGACTCTTTTCTTGGCCTGTTGCGCACCGCCCCCAGCTGCTGCCACGACCTTCGCAGCCGCCGAAGCCGCCAGATTGCTGTTGTTCTCCGCCAATGTTCGCCTCTTAGCCAGCGAAGAACACAAGGCCGAGGACGAGGACGAGGGGATGGACGGATGACGCGCCGACGACATCATGAGAAGCCCTAGAAGGAAAGGAAAAAAAGAAACCCGAAAAGGGAAATAAAAACCCTTTCTTGCCACGGGATCGAGCAAGAAGGATGAGGGGGTGAAAGAGAGAAGTCCCTAATTATTATTGGGACTGAGACAATGTAGCGGATTAAATGGAGAGGAGAAGGGGGAGTTTTGTCCCCATTTTTTTTTGTAGTATTTCTTATTTCTTGATTTGGGGAGGGAAACGGAACAGATTTGAATTGGGAGGAGATCTGACGATTCTGACCCGTCCGTTCTGGCGATAATCTCAGTGAGGGTTGGAGCGGAGTACCCGACCACGCGCGACAGGCGCGACAGCTTTTTGGTGTTCCATTGGTTTTTGAATTGGGCGCGGTGTGGTCACCATCAGTGAGAATAAGAAATGGAGCTACGAGGGAAGTTGTTACCAGCAGGCCCCCTGTGGGTTGAGCGGATCCGAGGGACTTCAAAATTTGAACTCAAAAAGGGGCTCAAAACGCATAGCATGGCTTTGATGGTAACTTCGGGGTCTCTTTGGTTTTTAGAAGAAAGGGGAAGACAGAAGGGAGGGGATGAAGAATAAATAAAAAAGGAAGAGATATCTTCGGCAGCAGAGGGCGATATACTAAAAGACTTAGCCTTTTTTGTATTAGAATTCAGTATATGATTTATTATTTAGTAATATTATTTTCATTTTATAAGAATCTATATGGGCAAATAATTGTATTATTTACAAGTGTGTCTTGTGTTCTGCACTGTAGATGCTGGTGTGTAGAATTTGGGTTACACACGGAAAATCAAATCATCAGATTCTTATAGAATATAATTTAGGTCCACAATCTTAGATAGAGTTGACACACCATTGGTAGAATTGTAATGCAATCTTCTGAAATAGTCTATCTTGACTATTGAAAATTGTTTGATGTCTCGGACTATTACATTAGTGAACTTTGTGTGTATTGGATAGGACCAAGTTGAGGTAATTTTTAAATAATGATTTTATTAGAAAATCAATACCTAATAGTTATTATGAGTGCTTAAACTCTTAATCTCGAAATGCTTAATGGACATGTGCGTATTATACATGTCACTTTGATTCATTAGGAATTGAGATTCTTATATGAGTCAATAACTTTAATGAGTTGAGTTATAATATAATGTGTATGATGGACATTATTCATTGACGAAATCCATGTCCCGATATGAGGGAATGATGGTATCCTTTTGAGAAGCTTATAAGTTTTGTACGTGTGAAAACCTCACTACTACAGAAAGGGAAATTCGTGTCGGATTAAATCCGACGCGAAACAAAAACAGCGTCGGTCCTATAACTGATGTGTATCTAGGAGATGCGAAAAGTCTATGGTTTCACGTGGGTTTTATTAAAAAAAAGAGCGAATGGCAAGAGTCTTTCGCTTGGTTTTATAATGAACCGATGCGAATGGCCTCTTTCGCGTCAGTTCGTTTTAGAACTGACGCGAAAGGCATTCCTTTTGCATTGGTTCAAATAGGAACCAACGCATTTTTTAATAAATTTTTAAATTTTGCATAAAAAATACTGTATATATTTAAATTCGAGCGTTGTAGGAAGGACCAGCAGGGGATAATTGTCGGTGTAGTGGATGGAAGGACCGCACAGAGAACAACTACGGACGTATTGGTGAACTGACAGAGGGGAACTGCCTGTAGTGGTGATGATATGGATGCTTAGAGGATTAGGGAAGTGATCCCCTTCTCCTTGGAGAAGAAGGATTATATATACTTGATGTAGATGTTGGCGTAGAGGTGAAATTGAGGGGTTGTTATTACTGCACGATCTGTACGTGCCGGATTTGTTGTAACAGTTATGATCATTAGTGATAGTCGGTTAGGATTGTATGCCGAAAAATCTGCCACTATCCATAATTGCCCGTACTGATTGGGGCATTACACGTTATGAACATGGGAGAGAGAAAAGTTGTATAAATATCGGCGGAGATCATGGACGATCTTTTTGTTGAAGATTCAGGTTCGAAGCCGGGACCTTCGGGACTGGAAAGATCTTGAAGTGGTAAAGGCCTTGGAGGTGCAGAGGTCTCCGAATAGTGAAATGTAATTTCGGACCAAGGATGTCTTTGGGAGAGAGGGTGGCTCCGAGATGACTAGGGGTGGCGGAGACTCCAAGGTAGACTCTGAGAGTTGTGGATTTCTCAGAAGGAAGCTCTCAGTAGATTGGACATGTGTCATCATCTTGATGAGGGTTAAATTTTGACCACTATAGATGCCCCCCCGGCCGCTTCCCCACTTGTCAGAGTCTGTGGAAGGGGAGTCAGGGAAGCAAGGATATTCAGATGGATTGTTAGTGCCTTTAAAATTCATTACGATGCTATGCAGGCAGAGGAGTAAGCGATGAATCTTTTCATAGTAGGGATCATGATTGTAAAATTCAGAAAAGATCGTATTATAGGAGTTGCAGCTCCAGGTGATCTTGTGGGATCATGATTATAAGCGTATTTGGTTTCACAAACCGGTTATAGTGCTTATATTTCCACATGAGTTGGATACGGGGACATAGATCAGTGGATCGAACCTCGAAACAAATCCATCGTGTTTGCGGAGTTTGCTTATTCTCTACTCTTTATACTTGCTTTTATCTCTGTTTAATATTTATTGGTATATTATGTTAGTAGCTGCAAATAGTTTTTAATTTTCATGTAATTGATTAGCATTACCCATTTACCTCTCTCTACGTGATTTTCAATTAGTATCAGAGCTAGTGCTTTTTTTTTTTTTACGTTTTATTCACTCAAGAGTTGATCCTTATATTGCTAATCACTTATTTGTCACTACACACATGGCATCTCACTGAGACAACTTCAATATTAAACCTCCACCTTGGTTTGATGGTCTTAACTTCCTCATTTAGAAGATTAGGTTGAGAGTTTTCTTAAATCTCTTAGAAAATTTGTTTCACTTACCATAGATAAAGAATTTAAGTAATCTGATCATATAACTGATTCATGGCCTGAGAATGTTGCTAAGGCATTCAACGTAACTGCTAAGGGAGCTTATGCCATAATACAAGCTATAAATGATGATTGTTTGTCTAGAGTAATAAATTGTGAATATGCTTTTGAAATATGGAACACATAATGCCCAGGCCGGACCAGCGGCATGGTGGCGGCCTGCCAGTCGGCAGCGACCAGGTGGGCAAGGGAGGGGAGAGAGATGTGGGGAAAGGGAGGGAGTGAGAAAGAGGGAGAGAGCCTATGAGGGAGTTAGCGAAAGGGTGAGAGGTAGAGAGTGTTAAGCGTGGTGACAGATAATAAGAGAGAGGAGAGAGAGAGAGAGCGATTTTATGGGAAGGAAGAAAAAAAATAGCGGTGGAGGAGTAGGTCGGTGTTAAGAAAGAAGGAAAAGAAAAGAGAAAGGGAAAAGAAGAAACCAGAAAAGGGAGAAAGAAAAAAGGAAAAGGAAAAAAGAAAGTGAAAAAGGAATTTTTTATTATTATTGATATTATTATTTTAATTTGGTCAAATTTGATTAAATTAGGAAAATCCCCAAAAATTCTCAAAAATAGAAATTATTATCCTAAGCAATGTTGTGAAATCAGATTCAAGAAATTCGGTTTGATTTGTATATTAAAAATCCTGAAATCGATCGGTGATACCGGTCGACACCGGTTTGGCCAGATTTTGACTAATTCAGAAAAATCTCCAAAAATATTTTAAAATAGAGAATATGATCTTGAAGAATAATTTGAAAACAAATTCTATAAATTCAACTCCATTTGTAAATTAAAAATCATGGAGTCAATTATCGGTATCGGTCGACACCAAATTCGGGAATTTTTCAAAATAATTCAAAAAATCCTGAAAATTCTAAAAAATATAAAATATTAGAAAATAATATTTGGAGTGAAGTCGATTCATTCTGACTAACAGGAAGGTCAAATCAAATACGTACACCGTATCGAGTACTGATACTGTGACACATACATTTAGGGTCAGGGGTTGCATATAGAGTCGACTGGTGATTAACAAAGAGTTGGGTCTATATAGTAGTGGACTAATATTGACTATTAGTCCACTAATATTGTCTATTAGTCGACTTAATGCGGTGACATATGGTAATACTGAGTTTGATTCTGATTTCATTTCTGATCTGATTTTCGAGTTTGGTTTTCTTTTGTTCGTGGACTCTTTGGCTACATATTGGGGGTATTGTCCCTATTGATTGTAACATTTAAAGAGGTGAATTGTATTGAGAGTTTAGAGTTAATTTGTTTGAGAGAATTCTATGGTGACTTGCGTAGATTCTCAATTCAGATCTTCGAATCAATTTGTAACTCTTGTAACTCGGTTGTTTGAATAAGAATCTTCTCCCTTCTTCTAAAAGGATGTAGGCGAATTGTCGAATCTCATTAAATCATTTGTTTCTTGCTTTCTCTCTTTGATTTTGTGTTTATGCCATATGGTTTGTAATTGACTCGGCATTGGAATGTTGATCTTGGGTGATTGGCATGTCAATGGTTGTTCGGAACTCTTCCGGAGGGTGCAACACCGAGGTTATTCCCCTTTGGTGGGTCCTACATGTAATGTAGAGAAGGATTTGTAGCGCTAAAGAGTGTTTTGTGTCAAATGAGAAAAATAAATGGCTCCTTTAGGTGTAAGTTCACTCACTCGAGCTGCACTTTGTAATAATAGATTTAATTAATGTTTAGCAACAAAAATTTTAAATGTTTAGTGTATATTTGGTGATACAATACCTTGATGTTTGTAGTGGTCAAAGTTTGATCTTCTTCAGGATCGTGACACGTATTCCACCTCGTCAGAACCATCCCAAATAAGCAATAAACTCGACGTACTGGTAGGATCATTGCGGGGCAATGAAGAAAGTCCAACTTCCAAGTACCTTCCCGAAGTTAAGAAAGTTTGAGTACCTTTCCGAAGCCGTTCCTCCCTCCAAGGACACTTAGTTGTTCTCGAGGCCGCTTCTCTCTCCGATGGCACTCAGCTGTTCCCGAGGACACTCAGCTGTTCCCGAGGTCACTCCTCTTTCTGAGGACACCTCCGTCCCGAAAACTCCCATGCTCCCGATCGTCCCGAGGTTCACTCCTTTTCAAAAACTTCCACTCCGAGTAAGATAGCTACAAACCGCCCTCCTTGATCTCCGCCACAAATAGCTACAATAATATACCTCCTTGATTTTTGTCTTTAGTTACGTAGTCGGACTTCCCCTACGATCATAACGTCTTGGGCTGTTATGGACTGAGAGGATTTTTGACAAGTGATCCCAATAATCAAGCGCCCACAATCGTAGCCACAATCGTAGCCATTACAACAACTCCGCACATGAAGATCATGACAGTTACACTAATCTCACCAGCTATCCGCCTCCAGGCCAACAATTCCGTATAAATAGACCTTCTCCTCAAATGAGAGTAAGGAGGATGGGATCTAAGATATTGTAACAACAAGAGAGCTTTGCAACCAACTTCTTGAAAATAGTGAATTTTCTCTCTCATCCCCGTGGTTTTTTCCAACTTAGGTTTCTACATAAAAATCTCTTGTCTTTGTTTGCTCTATGTTTTAAAATCTTTATCGGCTTTCGAAAATCTAGATCTCCTCAACTACGTAGTGCGAGATTAATCATTCGATCAATCGTATCGAAAAATCTCCGACGATAATGTTGTAGAAACATTTCCAATTGCTACAATATTTTTTCATTTATTTCACATTCTGTCTGATGTTTTTCTTTACAGGTAAAAACTATGAAGGCAGTGTGAAATTAGCCAAACACTTGTTTGAAGATTGTAACCTTCACCCAAACGCTCTTTAAATTCAAGACTTCTAGCTTCATCCTAAATGGAAATTTAACGTTTGGATTAAGGAAAATTTCGAAAAGTAACAAGTAAACTGCATGTACATTTTATTTTTCATTTTTATTCAAAGAATTTAATGACATCATTTACACTTTTAGTATGGTAAAACAAAATATAATATATTGGTAACTACAGTTTGAGCTTTATTTCTTCCCCTACATGAAAATCAAGGTTCGCTCTTCGTCAACTTAAATGTAATATTGTTTTAGACATTGATTTATTGCTTTCTCTATCATGTTATTACTATAATCTTTCTTGGCTCAATATAAATTAATTTGTTTCTTAAATACCGTCCGGTCTAAAATTACTCCACTCAAATAGTCATGAAAGCATTGAGAAGAATACACGAGAATGCCTTTTTTTAAGATAAAACCATGCGGTAAAAATCCCCCGATGTTTCATTAATAAGAACTTAACGAAATATTCTCAAGATAAAAGAGTACAAACTTGTATGAAACACTCATACGCATTTTGATCCTTCAAAATAAAAGAAAAAGAAAGGGAAAAAAATGAAAAAAATGAAACCACCGGGACACTGAAGTCGTGGCTTCTCCCCTATACCGCAGTTCAGGAGTAGGCAGCTCAGACCCGTCCAGCCCTTAGCCGGATCTTCCGCTAATGCCTTTCGGCATCTGCAACTCAGATCATGTCATCCCGTGATCAGATTCCCAATCGAAGTCCTGACATCTCCTCTCCACTGCAGTTACGATATCTGCAGCTCAGAATCGGCTACTCCTTCGTCGGTCACTGTTGACACGGTTTTTGCAACTCTGATTGGTCATCCTGTGACTGGTTCTCCCACAACCAGGTTGTGGCATATCCCTACCACTGCCACTGCGGCCTAAAATCTGACCACATCCGGCCGGTCGCCCCTCTCAAATCCAGCAATCCTCAGCCAAACATCCCCGCTAGATCCAGCCACCTCAAGGTCAGAGCCACCCCTTACTCTCTTCGGCCCTTGCCCTAATCTTAGAGCACTACAAAAAACCCTATTCTCGCCCCCAGAGAAAAAGAAGAAGAATCTTAACTCCATTCGTAGCAAATTTCAGGATCTAAAGAAATCACAATCGCCGACCTCGCTTGTGGTGAGGCTGGCCAGCCTTCTCAACTCGCCTTTCACCTCGACGGCCGGAACCACTCGGAAGCTGAAGGTCATCACTGCCGGCGACGAATCGACGTGCTCAAGCATCATCATATTCACGATCGTGCCTCGTGAAGACGTCGTCAATGACGAAACATGCCATCAAGAGATCTCTCAGATTCGCTTTGGATCCGGCCTCCCCTCGGCCGGATCCGGCCTCATTGCCCCAGCGAACTACTTCCACGCTGCATCTGACTCTGGTGCAGTCATCGAGCCCGGCCTCGCCGTACTCACCCTCGTCGCAGTCATCGTCGGCTACGTCCTTTCAAACCTCGGCTACGGGAGCCCGGATTTGGTCGGATCCCGCCAAAACTTCACGTCAAGGCCAGATCCGGCTGCCCATTGGTTGGATCTGGTCGGATTCGGCCGCCCCTTTGTTGGATCTGGCCGAATCCGGCCTCCCATTGGCTGGATCTGGCCTCCCCTTGTCGGATCCGAAGGTCACGACCGGTCCTGTCCACCCCAACACAGTCGACTCTGGCGCAGTCATCGAGTCCGCCTCGCCGTGCTTGTCCCCGTCACATTCGACTCTGGCGCAGGCATTGTTTGCTGCGTCCTTCCCGACATCAACACCGGGTGCCCAGATCTGACCGGATCCGGCCAAAATTTCACAGCAGACAGATTTGGTAAGATCCAGCCTCTTCTTGGCCGGATCTGAAGGGTATGACTGGATTCAGCCACCCTAAAGGAAAATAAAAATGAAAAAAGAAAGAAAGCTTGGATTTGAATTTTTCGAGGACAGAAGCTAGAGGGAGGGGGCAGGAGGAGAGCAGGCCGACGATGATCTCCTCCTCCCCCGGTGATTTGATTGGGTTATTTTTATTTATTTATTTATTTTTGGTTTTGGGGAGGGGGGGGGGTTGTTTTGGAGGGAAAGGCCTGTTCCCTTTGTTATTGTTAGGGGCTCAATTCAACTCGTTTCGCCCCACTTTCCTCTCTCATTCTCTCAAAAGTTGTCCTCGAAGGCCTGTTCACAACAGTTTCCTTTATCATTGAAACACTGAAAGCTAAAATTTCCACGAGAATGCCTTATTGGATCAGAGAAAGTTACAGCAGATATATTCTTATTGTCTCTTGGTACATTTTTATTTTTTTATTTTACATTCTACATAAACTAAGGGTATGAAGCCACCAATTTTTATTTGACATAAGCTAATTTGGCGACCAATCAAAGGCCAATTTATCAATAGCTATTTATCCATAGATTTATCCATAATTTTTTTCTTGAAGCAAAGTTTTGTCCATAATTGGTCAAAACATATTACCTATGGCTTAGTCAAGCTTGATCAAAACCCATCTGTCCTTTTTCCCTAGCGTTTGAGTGACGATTCCTTACCCTTTTTATATATTTATCTAATATTTAAGTGGAAAAGAGTTTTGCGCAGAGGTCACGGACCAAAACAGACCCTATTATGATTCGATGGCACGGCACTGGATCCAAGTGACTCAAGACAAGGGTCTGTATATTTTCAATTAAATTACACTTACCCCACCCCCCAAAACAACGACGAAAGCCACAGACGGACAGAGTCCAAAAGAGAGAACCTGAAACTAATCTGAACCTTCAATCATCATTTCATCCTACTATATATATCCCCTGCACTCCCTTCTCATTTCCTCACAGCTAAAGAAATTCTCATATTGATTCTCATTGATAGCAATTAATTCCATTGAAAAATGGCTTCCTCTACTTGGTTTCTTTTAGCATTCCTTTCTTCATTGACCATCACCAAGGATGCTCATCTCTTCTGCTTCGCTGATCCTACCGATGGCTTCACTCCTGTGCCGCTAACAGAAAAGAACTTCAAGAAGCAGTGGCCGTTCAATCTACCTCTCAACGATCGTTATAGCGATACTGATGGAGTGCGCAAGCTCTGGGTCTACGACACGGACAAGCCCCATTTTCCCGGCAGTGGAACCAGGCCCCGTACTGAGATTCGTATTACAGTAATATTAATGACTTACTAATTAACCTCTCTCTCTCTCTCTCTCTCTCTCTCTCTCTCTCTCTCTCTCTCTCTCTCTCTCTCTCTCTCCCTCCCTCTCCCTCTCCCCCGATCTGAATTTGATCTGCACAAGTTTAATGACAAGTCTAATATATGTTACACATTGTAATTTTAGAGTTCAGAATGTAATGAGTATACCATTTCGTCTCTTGCAGGGATATGATTACTCTTCAGGTGTGTGGCAATTTGAAGGCAATGGCTATGTCCCCAGTGGGACAACTGGTGTGTGCATCATGCAAATCTTCGGCGCAGAGGGGAGGGCTACAACTTTCATGCTGAGGGTCTACGATGGTGCTCTCAGATACTACCAGCGTCAAAACATCGAAGACAATATCTATGATCGATGGTTCAGAGTGAATGTGATTCATGATGTTGGTGCCAGGCAGGTCCAGGTTTACATTGATGGCGAGCACAAACTGACGGTGAGTGATGCTGGAGGAGACTCGCATTTCTTCAAGTTTGGTGTCTACGAGCAGAATGATAGCTCCGACTACATGGAGTCTCGTTGGAAGGGGATCAGGGTTCTGAGAAAGAATTGATTCAAATCAAAGTCTATTTTACTACCTAAGAGTATTAATTAAGTGCACCTTTTTATGTATTATTGTGGGGAATTAGAGGTTGAGATATTGTGGTTGATTGTGTGTGTTTATGCATATACAAAATGTTAAAGAGAAAAGATGAGTATAATCAAATTATATTGAACAAATTACCATGAGTTGTGCATCAAAAATATTGTACGTCATATAGCTAGCTTAGTGTAATTTTGTATGCGGAACCCCTTTTGGTGCAATGTTCTTTCGTCATGATTTTCAATAAAGTAGGAAATATTGATCCTTTTGTCATCAAATTTCATATCTTTTAACTCATCAAAATTATAATCTAAATCTTTTTCTATTGAAATATGGTTAATTATAGAGTATGGTTAATTTCATGAAGAGCCTGACAAAGTCTTACAATTGATTGTCAATATGTAGATCAACTCTTTCTTAATTAGTACCATAATTATTTCGCGCAGATAAATTTATGAACACGAGAGAAACTTTTTATTACCCTAATGGACTAGGCATCCTCCAAGTTCTCCTAAATTCTGGAAAAAATAAGAAAGAGAGATTTGTTGCAGGAAACTACATCAAATATAAGACAAATATGTTAGAACAAAATGAGAAATACAAACTAGAGAAAAGTGGACTTTCCTTTAAACTTTATAAATTGTAACACGAGATCGGAGTGTTCCCGAGTATCTAAGTGACTCCGAGAAGGCAATTCCGAAGTCAGATTGTTCCCGAAAAATAGATGTTGCGTGCGATGCAACAACTAGCGAGGAACCCAATAGATGCAGCAGAGAAGTACCTCAAAAATAACAAGAACAAGAAACAAGAGAGAAAACAAACACAGTATTTAACGAGGTTCGGCAATTCGCCTACGTCCTCGGGGCAAGAGAGAGATATCATTGATTCAAGAACCAATACAATTTGTACCTTGCATATAATTCAAGAGGGCTCTGCCCATTTATTTATAGCCAAAGAGACCCAGGAATTTAGGAAACCCTAATTGGATTCGTCTCCAATTCAGAAAGAAAGTCTGAATCCTAAAAGAAGAGATAGATTTGTGCCCAAATACGCCTGTCGGTCGACCGCCCGGTCGACCGACAGAAGCACCCGGTCGACCGTGTCCAACCGAGAGTTATCCATGCCAGTTGGTCAACCGAGCGGTCGACTGTTCTCCTGCTACGGTCGACCGGGCGATTGACCGAGCTACTCTATGTGCACACCGGTTTACCGAGCGGTCGACCGGCCCTGCTGCTGGCCTGATATAAGCTTCATTCTCGCGCCGTTCTCGCTCCTTTTGGCTTCCAATCTCTGCACTATGTTTTTTGATGAGTTTAAAAAACTCCATCATAATTTTTATCCCATCTCTCCCTACAATTCTCTATCTCGGTGAAGATTTCTCAAATCTGAGCCGAACTCATCATAGTACCTATCGACTCGAAAGTGGCTGCACCAGTGTGGCTGGCTGCGTACCTTCCCAAGGGATCAAGCCATCCGTGGTTCACCCAAACGAGCCCCACTGAGCTCAAGCAACTGGAAGGATATGGGGCAACTCTTTACAATATGTAAATTTTACTCCCGACGCCACCTTGATAAGTATATCTGCGGGATTCTCCTTTGTGTGAATCTTCAGTAACTGAATATCATCTTCATCAAGAATATCCAGACCAAAGTGGAACCTGACGTCTATGTGCTTCGTCCTTGCATGATATATCTTGTTCTTCGCCAAATAGATAGCAATCATGCTATCACAATTGATCTTCAATAGATCCTGTTCAATCCTCAAGTCATTAAGCAATCCCTAAAGCCATATTGCCTCCTTCACAGCCTCTGTCATGGATGTACTCGGCCTCTGTAGTAGACAATGCAATGGTAGACTATAGAATAGAGCGCCAACTCACTAGTGCCTGGGATAATGTAAACACATACTCTGTTATAGACCGGCGTTTGTCAAGGTCTCCTGCATAGTCGGAGTCAACATATCCGATACCCTTCTTCTTACACGTGGAATCCTTCTCGAATACCAATCCAATGTCTATGGTACCCTTAATGTACCGTAGAACCCTCTTTACTGCCTCCCAGTGACCCTTTCCAGGATCATGCATGTATCTGCTGGTCATTGAGATAGCTTATGACAAATCTGATCTTGAACACACCATTGCATACACCAAGCTACCAACTGCACTGGCATATGGCACGCGAGTCATGTTGGCCCAGAGGCCTTCCACTCTAGTTTTGATAATGATTAACTCATGTAGTTATAGTTTACTAATAATCTTGTGATATTTAGTTTCAGATATTTAATCAATATATTAGTAGGTGATTAACTTCAACAAAGGTGTTTTGGAGATTTCACATGGTGATTCAAGAGCTCGAGCGTCAAGTTCACATCTAGCACTCGGTTGGAGTCAAGCTCGGGGAATCGCGTTTGGATCGAGTCAACTTGGAGACGACGTTCTACAAGAAGAAGGCTTCGGTTTGTTTAGTTTAAGATTTTGTTTAGATCCATTGTAAAGATTAGATAGTGTGATATGCTCAAGTTCACAACACACACACTTGTTTTAAGTTTCATGTTTATTGGTTTTGGTTTTCGGTTTAACCGATCTTGGTTTTCATGGATAGATAGAATCAAAACAAGTTTACATGGTTTAATGTATATTAGATTTGATCTATATACATCTATGTTTTACATACTTAGATAAACTTATTTTGATACACTATCCATGTGTTTGTAGTTTTGTATTTAGACAAAACTTATTTTTAGATTTAATGTCAAAAACATAGATATAACACATTTTATGTATATTGGATTCTATCCATATACTATATGCTTTCAAAGTTATTTAAATATCATGTTTTTGTATTTACATGTGTTTTAGAAAAATCAGATTTCCATTTCAAAAATTCTATTTTTGGAAAATACAGAATTTGGTTTAAGGCAAATTTTCCAAGTCACAAAAATGGTTCAAAAAGTTTGTAATATGTGTTGAGTTTTTGTTACACATGTTTGTATTTCAAAGATATAACATGAACTGATTTTTGTGGAATTTATGTGATTTTATGGGATTTAATTAAAGATAAAAACCCTAGTTTTTAAGTCCTATATTAAGCTGGACTGGCTGACTGCCGGTCGACCGGGCCGGTCGACCGACGTGCACAAAGCGTGCACGCAGCCAAGCTGGGAGGCCGGTCGACCGGGTCGGTCGACCGCCAGAGAGCTCTGCTCTCTGGAAAAGCCTCCGGTCGACCGAGCAGTCGACCGGACAGAGAGTCTGCTCTCTGCATCCGGCTTCAGTCGACCGGGCGGCCAACCGGCCAGAGAGCCGTTGCTCTCTGGATCCAGTCCCGGTCGACCGGGCGGTCGACCGGTAGGCGTAACGGTAAAAAATTTGACCGTTGGCCGGTCGACCGGCCGGTCGACCAGAAGGGCAATCTGGCCCTTTTCAGCTGCCAACGGGCAGATTTGAAATGAGGGTATAAATACCCCATTTCTTAGTTGTTTTCAAAAAGATTTTCAAGAGCAAAATTTCTCTCATTTACAAGTGTTTTAATACAAGTTTTCAAAAGAGTTTTTAAGCCAAAAGGATTCATCTTTATTTGTTTTTCAAGGGTTGAAAAAATCAAAGAAAAATAGAGATTTGGGATATTTGT
Organism: Agave tequilana; assembly: GCA_038442645.1. Classification (NCBI taxonomy): domain Eukaryota; kingdom Viridiplantae; phylum Streptophyta; class Magnoliopsida; order Asparagales; family Asparagaceae; genus Agave; species Agave tequilana. Next base: position 209,991 of record JAVJIF010005273.1, on the reverse strand, counting down.
CTTGTTCTTCATTTCTATCAAATTCAAGTTGTTTTCCCAAGTATTTTTCTTTGTTATTTGATTTCCAAACACCTTGATTTTCTCACACTTGAGCTTATCATTCTATCCTATCTATAGAATCTTTGTTTAGTGAGAAAAGATTTGGTTTGTGGTCTTTGTGATCACCAAGTGTAAACCTTCCATTGATTATGATATCCCTCTAATGAGAGGTGATTGAGTTGTTATCCCTCAAGTGTGAGGTGATAGTGAAAGTGGTATTTGGCTCCCTCTAGTGAGAGGTGGAGATTGTGTTGGAATCCCTCAAGTGTAAGGTGATTGTTGTTTGAGTGGCTTTGTGCCTATCCCATATTTGTGAGGTTGATATTGTGTAGGTTTAGTGCCTTGCCTCTAAGTGTAGAGGTTGTATTGGTTGAGAGAGGAGTTGTGTACTCCCGGTTGTATTTACCCAAATCCTCAGTGGAGGTTCCCTATATGGGAAGTCCTGTGTGGACGAGTTAGTAGAAATCCTTCTGTGTGAAGGCGGGGACGTAGAGCTGTGTGCTCAAACCTCAAAACATATCTTGGTGTTTGTGATTGATCCACTTTCTCTAACTCTCTCTCTCTTACATTTGTGCATTGATTCATTTTGTTATATCATATACATGCTTGTGTTGTTTGTGTGTGCCCATACTTGTGTTTAACCAAGAGAGCTTTACATAGCACCTCAACTCTTATTTAGAGGAATTTAGAGGAGTTAGTCCAGAGTCCTTCACCGGGAATTCGGCTACACTCGTTGGTTACACTAAGTGTGTTGCATTAAGTTTTTAATTCCGCATTATTGTTCATTAGATTAGCCTTATACCTATTCACCCCCCTCTAGGTGTATTTTCAATTGGTATCAGAGCCTACGCTCCTGATATTAGGTTTAACCACCTAGGAGTGTGATCTTAGTTTTGCTAATCTGTCATTTGCATTTGCACACATATTGTTTGCACTCATGGATAGCCCTCCCATGTTTAATATCTCTAAAATTGATATATGGAAGGTTAAGATGGGTTGGCATTTAAAAGCCATAGGTTACAAAGTTTACCTTGCCATTACCAAGGAATCCTATCTTAGTGATAGCATGCATATAGAGGCCAATGCACTAGCCCTAGAGACACTTAGAAAATCACTTAGCAAAGAATATTTAAATATGGTTTCTCATTGTGTTTCCGCCTTTGCAGTGTGGAACATCCTGACCTCTCCAAAGCTTCAATTGTCAATCCAAATGGAGAAGGAATCTAGTGGAGAAGAGTCCGACCAACGTTGCTCATGGTCCAAGGGAATGACTCCCTTGAGGTACATTCGGACACTCAACTTGATAGTGCTAGTTCTTCTTGTGATAAATATATTGATGCCGATGCATTGAATGAAGAACTATCTATTGTTTGTGAGAACCTCCTTGAAAAATATAAGGCTTAGAAAAAGAAAATTTTGGACTTAATAAAGAAAATAAGGATTTGTGTTCAAAACTTGATTTGGCTTTACAAGAGAAGGTTGAGATTTCAAATGAGTGTGACTCTTTGAAAATCCAACTTGAACTTGTTTTAAATGAAAACAAAATTTTGAAAAGTAAAAATGATTGTGAAAATGTTTTGAAGAAAAATGAGACTTTAACTTCAAAACTTGACTTTGTTGTAAAAGAAAATAATTCTTTGAAAAATAAAATTGATTTGATTTCAAAAGATTTAGAAGTTTGCCTAAATAAAAATAAATCTTTGAAAATTGATATTGATTCTCATGTTTGCCATGCTAGTGTAGCTTCATCATCTAGATCACCTATTGCATGCTCCACTTTATCTTCTAGTATTAAAAATGATATAAATGTTTTGAAGAAAAGTGTTGATTGTTTGGGCTCCACTTTGAGCCATTGTGCCATGAACCATACACGTATAGAATCTATGTTTCGAAAGAAACAAGTTCCTCCTATGCATGCACACAAACCACGGCATGCATATGCTCCTCACGTTCACACTCATCACACTAAGTATGCTCATGTGTACACTTGTACACATTGTGGACGTAAGGGCCACCTTGCTAAGTTTTGTTATGATAGAGTACATGATGAAAATTTAGCAAATAAATTTGTTTGGGTTAGGAAAGGAGCTAACCCCCATGGACCCAAAAGAGTATGGGTACCAAAGACCACTCTTATTTTATTTGATGTAGGTGTGGGCTCTCACATGACGTGAGAATGATGATGCCTTGAGGTGGATGCGTTCCGAGCTTAAAGAGGACAATTTGAATGCATCACTTTCAAGGAGAGTTTGGTGGGAGGACCACCATGGCTTGGAGATATGGAGATGTGCCCTATTGGTTTTGGTAACGATCTCTAACTCCTATTTATGTTTACATGCTTTCATATTATTCATTTTTATCATGTTTTGATGTTTCATGATTAGTATGTTAAATGTCATGATTATTAGACTTGTGATATGCATGATTAGTATTTGAGACACCCATGTTTATATGGATTTATACTTTTGTGTTCTCACATTTGTTTTAACTATTGTGTATATCATAGATCTAATGCATGTTCATTTACCATAATGATCATATAAGTTTTGTTTTGATTTCTATGCTTCATGTTTTGATTACATGTTTAGATGTTAGTTTTCATTAAAACTTGGATATATACTTGTACAACTAGTGAGCCACAAATAGATTATTATATGTTTGTGCTTAAATGCTCATTTTTACCCATTAGATGTACTAGTATAGCCTGATTTTGTTGATTCATACATTTCGACTTGTATTCTCTATTTTTGTATATGTTTTTCATGTTTATGTTTAAACTTCATGTATATGTCTATTTTGTCTAAACTATTAGTTATACATAATATATCCTTGAGCCACTTGCCTTCATGCATATACTTTTGTGGACTCGTTCATGTTTGGATAAGTATGTATACTTTAGTTTGTACAAAACATACATATACCTTGAAGGATTCTAGTTTTGATGAAAATTAGATTTTCTTGTTTTTCATGTTTTAAGGAATTTCATATTGAGCCAAATTGCCTATTTTCATGATGATGTGTTTCACATAACTCTTATACACTCACTTTACTTAATGTTTTCTCATGATTTTATTTTCATGAGTATGATATGTGCCCTATAGATTTTGAGTGTTGATGATCGTGTGACTTACATGTTTTTCATGAAATATATTTTCTTATTTTATTCCTTACTTGAAGGATTTCGTACTACTTTACAAGTTTATCATTAAACTAGTTGCAGTATTCTTCATTTGGTAGAGTTTTCAATTGTGCTAAAACTATTTTCAAACTTATTTTTGAAAACCCCTACGCTTCCAAGGGCGGTTGGTTGGGCGACCATGCCTTGTATGCTCATTATTGAAAATCTATTTAAAACATGTGCATGAAATGGGTGGTAGGAAGTATGAGTTATACACTTGATTCTCATTATAGTTTCAATTGATATCATTGTATCTTTTCGATTGGTATCACAATTGATATTCATTCATCTTGTATACTCATATTTTTTATATATGTATGCTTAAACTTCAAATAGTATCAATTTCGATTGGTATTCAATTTCATACATATATATGTATATTTACTTTTATTTGTGCTTACTATATCTCTATATCTTTGAGCACAAATTTTGGTTATGCTAAGCTTGATTCCTTAAATGACAATTATATTTCAATTGATTATTTTTCAATTGGTATCTTATACAAGCTTGTGCATCATTTTGTTTGGTATTTTATAAAGGGGGAAAATTCATATTTCACCTTTCAATTGGTTTTGTTTACATTTGGTATCTTACTCCCACACTTTATGTTAAAAAATGATTGAAAAATGATATTAATTTTTTTAATTTGGTATCATAAGCTCCTAATGAAAATTACTTTCAATTGGTATATGTTTCATTTTCAATATTGGTATCAAAAATATTAAATTAATATTATTCTCTATTTGGTATCTCTATTGCAAAATGAGTTTAGTGTTTAACCAAAAAGATTGGTTTATGTTTTTCATTTAGTATCAAAAGTGTAAAATATTTCAATTGGTACTAATTTTTACAATTGATATCAAGATTACCTTTATGTTTATATCTTTCAATTGATATCAAAATTTTTGTTGGTTTCTTCAAAATGTTTTGTTTATTTTCAATTGGTATCATTCTTTGGTATCATGATGTTTCTATGTATACCTTTGCACTAAATTGATATATTTTTTTTTCAATTGGTATCATAATGTTTTGATTTGATTTCACCCCCTGTTTTTTTTGTTTCGGACAAAAAGGGGGAGAATATTGTTTTATTGTTTACTTTAACCCCTTTGTTTATGATTGACAAAAAGGGGGAGAAATATTTTAGTATATATGCATGTTTATATTAGTTTATATCAAAGTTTATATTAAAAACATTTGTTTTATGTTTTGTTGATATTAGTATCAAGAGCATGGATATAATATCAAAAACATATTTTGTTGTTTTTGTTTTGTTGGTATCAAGAGGTTTTATTGAAATTTTTTATTGGTATCAAGAGCAATTATTTAAGAACATGTTTATTTAAAATTTGGTATCAAAAGCATGTTTATGTTTATAGCATTCATGACCTATCTCTACTTGTTTATTGCTATGCATGAGTTAAGGGGAGCTTCTATGAAGCTTAACTTTAATCCATGCATATATAACTCCATGAGTTTTGTCATCATCAAAAAGGGGAGATTGTTGGCCCAGAGGCCTTCCACTCTAGTTTTGATGATGATTAACTCATGTAGTTATAATTTACTAATAATCTTGTGATATTTAGTTTCAGATATTTAATCAAGATATTAGTAGGTGATTAGCTTCAACAAAGGTGTTTTGGAGATTTCACATGGTGATGCAAGAGCTCGAGCGTCAAGTTCACATCTAGCACTTGGTTGGAGTCAAGCTCGGGGAATCACGTTTGGATCGAGTCAACTTGGAGACGGCGTTCTACAAGAAGGCTTCGGTTTGTTTAGTTTAAGATTTTGTTTAGATCCATTGTAAAGATTAGATAGTGTGATATGCTCAAGTTCACAACACACACTCACTTGTTTTAAGTTTCATGTTTATTGGTTTTAGTTTTCAGTTTAACCGATCTTGGTTTTCATGGATAGATAGAATCAAAACAAGTTTACATGGTTTAATGTATATTAGATTTGATTTATATACATCTATGCTTCACATACTTAGAAAAACTTATTTGATACACTATTCATGTGTTTGTAGTTTTGTATTTAGACAAAATTATTTTTGGATTTAATGTCAAAAACATAGATATAACACATTTCATGTATATTGGATTCTATCCATATACTATATGCTTCAAAGTTGTTTAAATATCATGTTTTTGTATTTACATGTGTTTTGGAAAATTGGATTTCCATTTCAAAAATTCTATTTTTGAAAAATACAGAATTTGGTTTAAGGCAAATTTTCTAAGTCACAAAAATGGTTCAAAAAGTTTATAATATGTGTTAAGTTTTTGTCACACATGTTTGTATTTCAAAATATAACATGAACTGATTTTTGTGAAATTTTGTGATTTTATGGGATTTAATTAAAGATAAAAACCCTAGTTTTTAAGTCCTATATTAAGCTGGACTGGCTGACTGCCGGTCGACCGGGCCGGTCGACCGTAGCAGTGGGCGGTCGACCGGGCCGGTCGACCGACGTGCACATAGCGTGCACGCAGCCAAACTGGGGAGGCCGGTCTACCGGGTCGTCGACCGCCAGAGAGCTCTGCTCTCTGGAAAAGCCTCCAGTCGACCGAGCGGTCGACCGGACAGAGAGTATGCTCTCTGTATCCGGCTTCGGTCGACTGGGCGATCGACCGGCCAGAGAGCCGTTGCTCCTGGATCCAGTCCAGGTCGACCGGTAGGCGCAACGATAAAAAATTTGACCGTTGGCCGGTCGACCGGAAGGGCAATCTGGCCCTTTTCAGCTGCCAACGGGCAGATTTGAAATGAGGGTATAAATACCCCATTTCTTAGTTGTTTTCAAAAAGATTTCCAAGAGCAAAATTTCTCTCATTTACAAGTGTTTTAATACAAGTTTTCAAAAGAGTTTTTAAGCCAAAAGGATTCATCTTTATTTGTTTTTCAAGGGTTTGAAAAATCAAAAAAAAATAGAGATTTGGGATATTTGTCTTGTTCTTCATTTCTATCAAATTCAAGTTGTTTTCCCAAGTATTTTTCTTTGTTATTTGATTTCCAAACACCTTGATTTTCTCACACTTGAGCTTATCATTCTATCCTATCTATAGGATCTTTGTTTAGTGAGAAAAGATTTGGTTTGTGGTCTTTATGATCACTGATTGGTAGTGAAAAGTGCATTTTTATCATTACATTTACCATCACATTTTCATATTTATATCTATAATTCTGCACATTTACTAATATTTTATGATTTATTGTGTGCAGGCCTTGAGAAATAAAAATAAAGAAATAAAGCCTCAAAAGAAGCCCAAAAGCCCATGTTTAAAGCCCAATGCAAAAGTTGCAATTATTAAAGTCAAAGATGCAAATACCAAGGGCAAAAGTTGCAAATTCTAAAAGAAGAGAGAAGGATAGACTTCTTTTCAACCCTAAATACTTGCAGGATGAGGATAAAAGCCAAGAAGGAGAGTGCAAGGATGAAATTCGTTTTAAAAGAGATTTGGGATTTAGGTAACTTGCTTCCCAAGTTATCACGAAATCTCAAGATCAAGAGTCAGGATGCAGCTTCCAGAAAGAAACGCCCAGATAGACGGACCAGGGGAGGCCACGCGCCAAAGCGCGTGGCCAGCCGCCATCACTTGGCCGTGGAAACGCGGCCCAAGCCGCGTTTCCGCAGCAAAGTGGATAAGCCAGGGCAACAGGTTTCGTGGAGGAGTTCGATCTGGACTCTACTGCCTTCTGCACCTATAAATACCCCTGCAGTGCAACCGAGTGTTGGCCCAGGTTACAATCACCCATGTTTAGTGTATTTTGATGATTACAAAACATATTAGTTATTTGTACTAATATTGTTTATTGTTTAAGTGTGTTTCAGGATTCTAACTCTACTAGAAGGATTCTTCCCTAAAGGAAGGTGCTTTGGACTCAAGTCAACTCAATTTGGGCTCAAGAATCAAGTTTTGAAGATCATATGGTGAAAGCGCTCTTGAAGAACTTGAAGTCTTTAGAATCATGTAAGAATTAGAATGTTAAAGTTTGAGTGTTGGATATTGGCTCTAGGATACACACACATTTTGGTTTTGTTAAATTGTGAGTCTTGTATTTAAATTTTCATGTTTAAAATTTGGTTTCATGCCTTAGTAGATATTTACATGACCCTAAGTTTTACAAAATAAATATCATGTTTAGATCATGTTTATATACTCCTACTAGCATGTTACTTAAAGTTTGTTCAAACCCAAAACTACTTTACAAAAATTTCTAGTCAAAAAATTACTGTTTTTCTTATTTCAGGCTGACCGGCCGACCGCCCGGTCGACCGGCGCCAGTGCCAGGACGTGCACGTTTGTGCACGTCTGTCGGTCGACCGCCCGGGTCGACCGACTGATTGCACTTGCTCACGGTTTTTCTGGGTCGACCGGTCCGGTCGACCGCAAGAAGAGAGCTGTGCTGTCTTTTGTGGCGGCCGACCCGACCGGTCGACCGGAGCCAACGGCTCTGTGCCAGCTGAGCTGGCGGTCAACCGGACCGGTCGACCGCCAAGCCTGCTGCTGCCCAACGGCTCTTTCCTCTTTTATGCAATTCTGAAATCTGTTTTTTGATCTGCTTTTTAGCAGACTTTTACAGGGTTTTCCAGTTTGTTTTCAGAGCAAATAAGGTCTAAATAAAATGTTTTAAACCCATTTCTCTCCCTATAAATAGAGGAGAAGACTCTCTTACTAAATACCAAGAAAAAGCCTTAAGTTTTCAAGTTTTTCAAAAGAGAAGAAAAGTGTTTTAAGCTCTTCATTTCCAATACTTTCTTGAGCTAGTTTTCAGTTGTGATTGTTAGCTAATATCAATTCACAACTGAGTTTTTCTCATTACACTCCATAGAGCCAAAATTCCTTTACTCATTCTATAAGGAAATTGTAAAAGAGTGAGACATTGTAAAAGAGTTTAAGTGATCAAGTTGTGATCACTTTGGTGACTTGTGATCTTCTTCATCTTGTGGAGACACCTCTTCGGTAGAGGTCTTGTAAGTTGTGGAGCTCAGTGCTCGGGTCTTCGGTAGGCCATTGTAATCGTCCTCAGTGGATAGTGGAAACCCTTCACGGAGGTGAAGGCGGGGAGTAGAGCGGTGGCTCGAACCTCGAAACAAATATCTTGTGTTTGCGATTGCCTTGTGTCAATTCTTGCTTTAAATTTCTCTTGCACTATATTGCTTTAAATTACTTGCTTGTGATCTTGTTTCTTTCTTTGTGCTCTTACTTCAAGCTTGTGATACTTGTGATATATTGTGTGCATCTCACTATTCATCCATCATACTTTGTCTTGATCGATCATATCTCATACAACAAGGTTGCATTGCGCACCTCTAACCCATTCAAGGGGAATTGGGAGGAAGGAGTTCAGAACCTCTCACGGGGTATTCGGCTCTTAGTCTTGTTTTGAGAGATCGTTGCATCATTCATCATACTTAGTTTTAAAAAGAATCATTAGATTAGCAATTACACCTATTCACCCCCCCTCTAGGTGTTTTTCAATTGGTATCAGAGCTTGGACTCTAGGATTTGGCTTAACAACTTTAGAGAGATCCTAATTTTGCTAATCTTTTCATTCATATTCACTTAGTAAAAATGGCCGATGGAATTAAAACCCTCCTAAGTTTGATGGACTTAACTTTCCCATATAGAAGGTTAAGATGACCGTTTTCTTGCAATCTCTAGGTAGCCGAGTTGCAAAGGCCGTGACCAAACACTTTAGTGCACCCCCGGTGATGAATCTACTTGGTCCGAAATTGAGACCAAAGAATTTGATGCCAATGCTAGGGCTCACTATGCACTACTTCAAGCCCTTAATGATGATGATATAGCTAGAGTTATTCATTGCAAGTCCGCATATAAAATTTGGACACATTTGCTAGTTACACATGAAGGGAGTTCACAAGTGAAGAGGGCTAAGATAGACCTTCTTCGGTCCCAATATGAGAACTTTAGCATGCAAGAACATGAAACCATAGATGATATGGTTACAAAATTTACAAAGATCACTAATGGACTTTCTTCTCTAGGTGATGGTATTGACAATGATCAAAAGGTGAGAAAGATCATCCGGGCTCTTCCTCCTTCATGGGAAGTAAAAGCAACAACCTTGAAGGAACTCAATGATAAGGAGGAGATGGAGCTAATAGGTCTCATTGGGAACCTCAAAACCCATGAGATGGAGAGGAAAGCAAGGGAAGACATGGCTCCTTCCAAGAAGAAGACTATAGCCTTCAAAAGCCAATCCACACACTCCGAAGAAGACGATGAAGAAGAAGATGACGAAGAGCTCTCACTTCTTGTGAAGAACGTCCGGAGGATGTACAACAAGGCTAAATTTCAAGGAAGAAGGAGATGGCAAGGAGGCAAAGAAGAAAGAAAGATAATTTGCTTCAATTGCCAAAGGCCGGGACACATTGTTGCGGAGTGTCCGGATAAAGTGAAGCCCTCCACATCCAAGAAGCCCTACAAGAAGAAAGCTATGAAGGCAACATGGGATTCCGAGAGCGAATCCGAAGAAGAGATCGACACCGCCAACATGTGCTTCATGGCTAATGAAAGCACAAGCAAGGTAACCCCTTCAACTTCTCTTAATGATGAACTTTCCATGGATGAACTAGGAGAAGCTTTTGTAGAATTATCACATAATTATGATTCCCTAAAGAAAAAGTATTTAAAAATGAAAAAGGAAAATGAATCTCTTAATCTTCAAGTCTCTACTATTTCTAAAGAAAAAGATGAATTACTTTCCACTCTTGTTTCCACTCAAAAAGATTTTGACAAGTATAAGATTTCTTGTAAAGGCAAGTCCTCACTAGTTGATTCTAATGAGATTAACATGCTTAAAGAAAGAATTGACTCATTAGGAATTGTTTTGAAAAATTGTGAGTTTGATAAGAAGAAGATAGAGGCTATGTTTCCTAAGAAACAAGCCCCTAAGAAAAATGTTCACCATGCTCATGCTCATGTTCATACCACACAACCTTTACATCGTGGCAAACCCCCAAAGCATGCTCACACTTCACACACTCATCATGCATTCATGTATGGAAGAGTGTTCTCATGTTCACATTGTGGGCGGAAAGGACACTTAGCCAATTTTTGCTATGATAGACTAAGTGCATCTTTTCATAATGTTTGGGTTCGAAACACTAACTTTCAAGGACCCAAGAAAGTTTGGGTACCAAAGTCAACAACTTTGTTAAATGATATAGGTACCTTCCAAAGCCCAACGACGTAGAGGATTGTGGTATCTTGATAGTGGTTGCTCAAGGCACATGACTTGGGACATCAACAACTTTGCAACCCTATCAAGATACCATGAAGGTGGCACCGTCACCTTCGGAGATGACGCCAAGGGTAAAATCATCGGTATTGGTAATGTAAAACTTGGCACATCCCCTTTAATTGAAAATGTAGTTTTAGTTGATGGCCTCAAGCATAACCTCTTGAGTGTTAGTCAACTTTGTGATAAAGGTTTTGATGTTGTTTTTGATAATGTAGCTTGTAAAGTAATTGATAGAATTTCTAATACTTGTGTGTTTTCCGGTTTTCGTGAAAGTAATGTTTATATGATAGATATGTCTAATATGACTTGTAATATTACTTGTTTAAAAGCCCTCGATGATGACTCTTGGTTGTGGCATAGAAGATTAGGCCATATTTCTTTTGACCATATTTCTAGATTAAACACAAAGGAAATGGTGAAAGGTATTCCTTGTTTGAGTTTTGAAAAGGACCGAATTTGTGACGCATGTCAATTTGGGAAACAAACTAAGTCCTCTTTCAAGTCAATTAAGGATATCATGACATCACGTCCTTTGGAATTAATCCATATGGATCTATTTGGCCCTACACAAACAAAAGTCTAAGTGGGAATAGATTTGCATTTGTTTTAGTTGATGATTTTTCACGTTTTACTTGGGTTTTCTTTCTTGAACACAAAAATCAAGCATTTTCGTATTTCCAAACTTTTAAGAAAAGAGTTGAAAAAGAAAAAGATGTTTCGATTTTAAGAATAAGAAGTGATAGAGGAGGTGAATTCATTAACCAACACTTTACCACTTTTTGTGAAGAACATGGAATTAAGCATGAACTTTCTTGTCCTAGAACTCCACAACAAAATGGAGTAGTTGAACAGAAAAATTGAACTTTACAAGAGATGGCTAGGACAATGCTAAGTGAATATGGTCTACCACATTATTTGTGGGCCGAGGCCGTTAATACATCATGCTATATATCAAATCGTGTTTTCTTGTGTAAAAATACTTCAAAAACTTCTTTTGAAATGTACTTTTCTAGAAAACCAAATGTTTCATATTTCAAGGTTTTTGGATGCAAATGTTTTGTTTTAAATACAAAAGATAATTTAGGAAAATTTGATGCTAGATCTTATGAGGCTATTTTTGTTGGTTATTCTAGTACTAGCAAGGCTTATAGAGTCTTCAATAGATCATCCTTGACTATTGAGGAATCTATACATGTTAAGTTTGAGAAATCTAACATGTTTGTTAAGAATGTTGTAGAAATAGATGCATTGGATGAAGGCTTGGAGAAAGTGACCTTGGAGGATACACCTACTATGGGAGACAAGCCAAAGGATGATGAAGGAAGTGAAGCTAAAGTAGAAGAGGCTCAAGGACATGAAATTCAATCAATTGACGTGGAGCCTACTCAACAACTTCCAAAGGGTTGGAGATACAATCCTCATCATCCCAAGGACCTCGTCATAGGTGAAGTTTCAAAAGGGGTAACCACTCGCTCTAAACTTCATGACTATTGTGGACATTATGCATTTATTTCTCATGTTGAACCCAAGAACGTCCTCGAAGCCGAGGCCGATTCATATTGGTTGCTAGCTATGCAAGAGGAACTCAATCAATTTGAGCGCAACCAAGTTTGGCACCTTGTTCCTAGGCCCCACGATAGACCAACAATTGGTACTAAGTGGATCTTTAAGAACAAGTTGGATGAATCGGGTAACGTTGTTAGGAATAAAGCTAGGTTAGTTACCCAGGTTACACTCAAATCGAAGGAATCGATTTTGAAGAAACCTTTGCACCCGTAGCACGGCTTGAAGCCATACGGATGACACTAGCATTTGCCTCATATAAAGATTTTAAATTATTTCAAATGGATGTTAAAAGTACTTTTCTAAATGGTTTTATTGAAGAGGAGGTGTATGTTGAACAACCCCCCGGGTTTGTTGATCCTACACATCCAGATTTTGTGTTTAAATTAGATAAAGCTCTTTATGGTTTAAAACAAGCCCCTAGGGCTTGGTATGAAAGACTTTCTTCATTTTTAATTTCAAATGGTTTTAAGAAAGGTAAAATTGACACAACTTTGTTTACAAAACATGTAGAAAATGATATTCTTATTGTGCAAATTTATGTAGATGATATTATTTTTGGTTCTACTAATGAATCTCTTTGCCAAGCTTTTGAATCATGCATGAAGGATGAATTTGAAATGTCTATGATGGGGGAGCTCAACTATTTCCTTGGACTCCAAATCAAGCAAAGGAAGGATGGGATCTTCATCAATCAAGCCAAGTACACAAAGGAACTAATCAAAAGGTTCGGGCTTGAAGGATCTAAAGTAAGCAAAACTCCCATGGCAATAACTACCAAGCTTGATAAGGATGAACAAGGTAAAAGTGTAGACATTAAGCTTTATCGTAGCATGATTGGTAGTTTATTGTATTTGACGGCTAGTAGGCCGGATATCATGTTTTCCGTTTGTCTTTGTGCACGTTTTCAATCTTGTCCTAAAGAATCTCACATAATTGCGGTTAAACGCATATTAGATACCTTAAGGGCACTATTGAAATGGGTTTGTGGTATCCGAAAACCGGCCAATTTTCAATGACGAGTTTTTCGGATGCCGACTATGCGGGTTGTAGGGTAGATAGGAAGAGCACAAGTGGAACATGTCAATTCTTAGGTAATTGTCTTGTATCTTGGTCTTCCAAAAAGTAAAATTCGGTAGCCCTTTCAACCGCCGAGGCGGAGTATATTGCAGCCGGAGCTTGTTGTGCACAAGTTCTTTGGATGAAACATACTCTCCTTGACTATGATTTACACTTAGATCATGTTAAAATATTTTGTGATAATACTAGTACTATTCACATGACAAAGAATGCAAATCAACATAGTAAAACCAAACACATTGACATTAGGTATCACTTTCTTAGAGATCATTATGAGAAAGGTGATATTGATTATGTTTCTACCGATTTTCAACTTGCCGATATTTTTACTAAACCTCTAGATTATGCTAGATTTTCATTTATTTGTGGTGAGTTGAATGTTTGCATTATGGATTCTTAAAGAAATTTTTTTGTTGTTGTTTTGTTTAACCCTTTTTGATGTATGACAAAAGGGGGAGAAAAAGTATAAAGTTTGTTTGGTATAAGATTGTTTGTTGTGTTTTTGTTTGTTTATGGTGTACTTTGATGTATTTGAGTTTTTGACAAAACTATGTGTTTTCAATGCCTTATGTATTTAGCTTTTCATTATACATAGCATTATTTGAGGGGGAGCTTTCCAAGCTCTTCTTCCATTTTTGTTTAAATAACTTATATGTTTTGTCATCATCAAAAGGGGGAGATTGTTGCCCAAGGTTACAATCACCATGTTTAGTGTATTTTGATGATTACAAACATATTAGTTATTTGTACTAATATTGTTTATTGTTTAAGTGTGTTTCAGGATTCTAACTCTACTAGAAGGATTCTTCCCTAAAGGAAGGTGCTTTGGACTCAAGTCAACTCAATTTGGGCTCAAGAATCAAGTTTTGAAGATCATATGGTGAAAGCCCTCTTGAAGAACTTGAAGTCTTTAGAATCATGTAAGAATTAGAATGTTAAAGTTTGAGTGTTGGATATTGGCTCTAGGATACACACACACATTTTGGTTTTGTTAAATTGTGAGTCTTGTATTTAAATTTTCATGTTTAAAATTTGGTTTCATGCCTTAGTAGATATTTACATGACCCTAAGTTTTACAAAATAAATATCATGTTTAGATCATGTTTATATACTCCTACTAGCATGTTACTTAAAGTTTGTTCAAACCCAAAACTACTTTACAAAATTTTCTAGTCAAAAAAATTACTATTTTTCTTATTTCAGGCTGACCGGCCGACCGGCCCGGTCGACCGGTGCCAGTGCCAGGACGTGCACGTTTGTGCACGTCTGTCGGTCGACCGCCCGGGTCGACCGACTGAATGCACTTGCTCACGGTTTTTCTGGGTCGACCGGTCCGGTCGACCGCAAGAAGAGAGCTGTGCTGTCTTTTGTGGCGGTCGACCCGACCGGTCGACCGGAGCCAACGGCTCTGTGCCAGCTAAGCTGGCGGTCGACCGGACCGGTCGACCGCCAAGCCTGCTGCTGCCCAACGGCTCTTTCCTCTTTTGTGTAATTCTGAAATCTGTTTTTTGATCTGCTTTTTGGCAGACTTTTACAGGGTTTTCCAGTTTGTTTTCAGAGCAAATAAGGTCTAAATAAAATGTTTTAAACCCATTTCTCTCCCTATAAATAGAGGAGAAGACTCTCTTACTAAATACCAAGAAAAAGCTTTAAGTTTTCAAGTTTTTCAAAAGAGAAGAAAAGTGTTTTAAGCTCTTCATTTCCAATACTTTCTTGAGCTAGTTTTTAGTTGTGATTGTTAGCTAATATCAATTCACAACTGAGTTTTTCTCACTACACTCCATAGAGCCAAAATTCCTTTACTCATTCTATAAGGAAATTGTAAAAGAGTTTAAGTGATCAAGTTGTGATCACTTTGGTGACTTGTGATCTTCTTCATCTTGTGGAGACACCTCTTCGGTAGAGGTCTTGTAAGTTGTGGAGCTCGGTGCTCGGGTCTTCGGTAGGCCATTGTAATCGTCCTCGGTGGATAGTGAAAACCCTTCACGGAGGTGAAGGCGGGGAGTAGAGCGGTGGCTCGAACCTCGAAACAAATATCTTGTGTTTGCGATTGCCTTGTGTCAATTCTTGCTTTAAATTTCTCTTGCACTATATTGCTTTAAATTAATTGCTTGTGATCTTGTTTCTTTCTTTGTGCTCTTACTTCAAGCTTGTGATACTTGTGATATATTGTGTGCATCTCACTATTCATCCATCATACTTTGTCTTGATCGATCATATCTCATACAACAAGGTTGCATTGCGCACCTCTAACCCATTCAAGGGGAATTGGGAGGAAGGAGTTCAGAACCTCTCACGGGGTATTCGGCTCTTAGTCTTATTTTGAGAGATCGTTGCATCATTCATCATACTTAGTTTTAAAAAGAATCATTAGATTAGCAATTACACCTATTCACCCCCCTCTAGGTGTTTTTCACTGAGAAGGCGCCCAGCGAAATACAGAGCCAAAAATTAGGGTTTTAGGCTTTCTTCTAGTTTAGGTTTTCTTTTCTCTTTTGTAATTTTTATTTTTCTTTTTTGTAACTGAGAGGAGAGGATGTTTTCCTGGAGGAAGGAGATCTACTTGTACTGAGGGTGACAATCGGTGTAAGTT
Source organism: Agave tequilana (assembly GCA_038442645.1). Taxonomy (NCBI): domain Eukaryota; kingdom Viridiplantae; phylum Streptophyta; class Magnoliopsida; order Asparagales; family Asparagaceae; genus Agave; species Agave tequilana. The sequence goes on along the minus strand of JAVJIF010005273.1, from coordinate 194,269 downwards.
TTGCTCTTCTTCTATTGTTAAATAAATCAACTCGAGGTTCGTTTTTTTATGTTCTTTTATTCTTGTTTAATCTTGTGTTTCTTTTGTTCTTGTTTTCTTCTATTTTCTCTCTAATGTCTTGTGAACCATGATACCCAATTGCGTTGAGACTGCCTAGCCGAAGAAGAGCCCTTGATGGCCTATGGAGATGAACAAACCTTCGTTAGTTTGTCTTTTATTTTCGTAGTGTAGATTAAGAAGGTGGACGATCCTATACGCCATACTTGTACGCCTTCCAAGACAAGGTAAGTCATCGCACGGATCAAAGGTAAGCAAGGTAGAAGAGGTATGTATGTATAGTTTTCTTTCTTTCTAATTCTAGTTTAGATCTCCATCTCTCTCAAATTTACTTTTCACCTTCTCATTGTAAATATCATATACCATTGTAAATAATAAAAGAAAATAATTTTTAGAGAATCTTACTTAAACGCTTCCATCGCTAGTCCCTCCCTGAGGATCACGACCCGCATAGCCACTGCTACCGCGGATTCGAATTGAGAACCTTGCACAACTTGTTCTAAATCTAATATTATTTATTTTGTGTGCAGGGAAAAACTCAATCAAAATTTTGGCGCCGTTGCCGGGGAGGGACGGTAAGTTATTCTCTAATAATAAAAAAAATTATTAACTAATTCGTTTATTCTTTTCTATTTGCAGGTTTGGAGAACAGAAAAATAATAGCAGAAGTGGACATATAGCAACTCTGTGCCTCTGCCCTAGAAGGCAGAGCAGCAGAGCCTACTCATCTGCCGCGCAAACGCGGCAATAGCCGCGGATCCGCGGCAATAGTAGTGAACTACTGACGTATCTTTCTGCAGGTTGCTAAAAAGTGCAAGATTTATTTTCTGCTCTGTTAAAATTTGTTCTGTGATAAACCTGTATACTGCTAATTAATTCAACAGTAAAATATTTGTTGTAAAAGATAAAAATTGATTAGACGTTTGCATCCTAGGCACGTGTCTTTTCAATTCCTTTATTTTACTGTAGAAGAGTGCTGGAGCAAGGTACGTTCGCATTTCATGTAGAATAGGACTCATCTCTTGGTTGATTTTCATGCTCTGAGTGAATCTTATTTACATATTTTGTACACTTGCACAAATTTATTCTAAGGGCATAACCCATTAACAAGATAAGGTGGGGATTTCATCACCCTTCCTTGGCCCAAAAATTAGATTCCAAGCACTCACTAACCCAAGCCTAATTAAAATTAAGTAGACGTTGGCCCTAGGGACATCTCGGATTCAATTAGGAGATTATCCTAAGGGGGAACAGTGCTGGAAGTTGACTCCTGCCAAATCAGTGTCTAGGAAGGGGATTGAGGGCCGAAAGCCCGAAGATTGGTGGTTATTTAATTAAGGAACGTCTTTGACGGAAAACCTCCCACCAATCTTGCCCTGACCTGGCTGATTAACTTGTGGTCAAAGTCTGCACCCTACCTTCCGTGGACAGTCTAACCAGTTAGGAGTCGTCTAGGTCATAAGTCTACCCTAACTTAGGATAGAATTTTTTTTTATTTTGTTTGCTTATTTGTTTGTTTTCTTTTTCTTTGTTTGTGTTTGTGTGATATGGCCTATAACAACAATTTTTTCAACTTTAATGAGAATCCATATTACACACCAACCTCTTATTCGGATATTACCAACCCGGCATATCATAACTTTGACCAACCTAGTGTGCCAGATTGGTCTTATTCGAATCATTACATGCCCCAGTCCCAATACTATGAACAAGATTGGAATAATCATCACTACTCTTCACAGAGTCAATGGGGATTCAATACCCCTGAGCCATATGGTCAACCACCTGTTCAACCATTATCTTCATATACGTCACTTCCCACATCACCAAGGTTTCAGTCCACCATTGATCTATTCGATGGTTAGAAGAAAAAGTGGATCGGTTGCAAGATATAATGAATGATCAAATTTCTAGACTTTCCAACATTCTTGAGCAAGTTGATAGAACCAAGAATCATTCTGTCTAGAAGACCTTGATCAAAATTCAATTTCATCACATCAATATGAACTTGCTCAACCCCAATCCTTGGACAAATTGGCTAGTTTTAATTTCAATGAGATTGAATTAGATTGTGAATGTGAACCCGATCCCCAACTTTGCGATTCAGTTTCCATTTTCGAATCTATGTTGACTCCGGTATCCTTACCCAATTTGGACCAATTTTCTGAGCCAACATTATTCCCGTGCCCATAGATCATGAAATTGAATCACCCATTTTTGATGATCATCATATTGAACTTGACCAATTTCATACTTTTGAAAGTCCCATTGACAAATTGGCAAGTTCTCATTTTTATGAGATTGAACCTAATGAAATATGTGACCTAGATTCTCAAATCTATGATCAAGTTCAAATTCCTGAATCATTATTGACTCCTATTTTGTTACCCGACTTAGGTAATATTTTAGAGTCAGTTTTGATTCCCACACCTATCATTCCTGAACTTGAATCACCAATATTGAGTCACATTCTATTGTGGGAAGATGATTGTGGACTTGAGTTTCAACTTCTTGACTTGGACACACTCCTTGAACCAAGCTCGACTCCTGAACCCTTACTTGATTTAAGTTTCTTTCCTGAGTCGGTATTCGTTCCTGAACCTATCATTCTTGAGTCCAAGTCAACCATTCTACCAAGTCACATTCTTTTGTTGGACATAGGTATAAACCATGCCTCTGTGATGATTTTTCAGGACTGGTCATGTAAAGGGAGTAAGTTTCACGAGAGGATCTTCCATGATCCTATTCATTCTGGGGACTGTAAATATGTAATAAAAAGAGGTCAATAAAGGTAGGTCCCGTGAACTTCCACATTATCTTGATTGGGCCGCCTTCGTGGACCAATTAGACCACCACCGGAACCACCACCTTGAGGTAACTTCTGCCTTCCCTTCTTCTTTTTCATGCATACATGCATACATTCATACATTGAGGACAATGCATGAGATAAGTGTGGGGGTAGGCTTTACTAACATACTAACATAGGTAGAAACTAACCAAAATTTGCTTAAAAAAAAAAATTATAAAAGGACAATATTTTGACTTATCTTTTGAAAGAAATCTAAGTTAGTCTTAAGAATTAGGAAAATCATGATTAGGATTTCTAAAAACTTGGTCAAAATAAATAAATTGTTGAATTTTTAGGTATAGGAGGAGAAATTGAATAAGTAGTTAGTCTTAATTTTTACCTTAATGAAATGTGCATACCTAATGCATATCTAGGATTCTAAGACAAAGACCCTTGCGCCTCATAAAAAATATAAAAAAAATAAAAAAAATCACCAATTAAGCTGGATACATGTGCCTCATGAAGCATAAGTATTCACGCCTAAAGGTGAGTTCTAAATAAAATAAAGTCCTTAGTTTTGTGGCCTAGTTCACTCGAATTTGAGTCCGCGGGGTGTTTTCTCACCTGGTGCCCTAAAAGCCGACGGTTTGGGAGCCACCGACTTTAAGTTCGCTACATGGGTGGATTAGAAATTCTAAGAAAACTGAGAAATATTATGTATGTATTAACACATCTAATAGTCAATTAGTTAGGTATGAGGGCCTCAAGAAGCCTTAATGCTTACACGAAAGAAAATTAGATGAGTTATACATATAAAAAAAAAGAAAAAAAATATAAAAGAGGCATGAGAGTCCAAGTTAAGGAATTCCTAGTATAAATTCACAAGGATGCATATGACTTTTGGTAACGAAAAAGACTATACACAAATCCAATTTTGATCCTTACCTAAAATGGATAACAATATACTCTATAAAGACTAAGTTTAAGAATGAATAAAAATGAGGATCCTAAAAACTTATAGATTACTTAGTCTTTTCAAAAGTATTTCAAATATCCTTTTTATGGATTTTGTGGGTGCAATCCGCTGAACCCTCACGAGACAACACTCGTCCTTTAGGGTAACTTAGGGGTTTAACGGCTTGTTGCACATGCTAAGTGCAACCGTGATTCCTACGAAAGTGAGTTAGCTAGTTTAGTTTTTCTTTTTCTTTTTGATTTTTACTCGAGGACGAGCAAAAAGATAAGTGTGGGGGTGTGATTGGTAGTGAAAAGTACATTTTTATCATTACATTTACCATCACATTTTCATATTTATATCTATAATTCTGCACATTTACTATATTTTATGATTTATTGTGTGCAGGCCTTGAGAATAAAAATAAAGAAATAAAGCCTCAAAAGAAGCCAAAAAGCCCATGTTTAAAGCCCAATGCAAAAGTTGCAATTATTAAAGTCAAAGTTGCAAATACAAGGGCAAAAGTTGCAAATTCTAAAAGAAGAGGGAAGGATAGACTTCTTTTCAACCCTAAATACTTGCAGGATGAGGATAAAAGCCAAAGAAGGAGAGTGCAAGGATGAAATTCGTTTTAAAAGAGATTTGGGATCTAGGTAACTTGCTTCCCAAGTTATCACGAAATCCCAAGATCAAGAGTCAGGATGCAGCTTCCAGAAAGAAACGCCCAGATAGACGGACCAGGGGAGGCCACGCGCCAAAGCGCGTGGCCAGCCGCCATCACTTGGCCGCGGAAACGCGGCCCAAGCCGCGTTTCCGTGGCAAAGTGGATAAGCCAGGGCAACAGGTTTCGTGGAAGAGTTCGATCTGGACTCTACTGCCTTCTGCACCTATAAATACCCCTGCAGTGCAACCGAGAAGGGCGCCCAGCGAAATACAGAGCCAAAAATTAGGGTTTTTAGGCTTTCTTCTAGTTTAGGTTTTCTTTTCTCTTTTGTAATTTTTATTTTTCCTTTTTGTAACTGAGAGGAGAGGATGTTTTCCTGGAGGAAGGAGATCTACTTGTACTGAGGGTGACAATCGGTGTAAGTTTTGCTCTTCTTCTATTGTTAAATAAATCAACTCGATGTTCATTTTTTTATGTTCTTTTATTCTTGTTTAATCTTGTGTTTCTTTTGTTCTTGTTTTCTTCTATTTTCTCTCTAATGTCTTGTGAACCATGATACCCAATTGCGTTGAGACTGCCTAGCCGAAGAAGAGCCCTTGATGGCCTATGGAGATGAACAAACCTTCGTTAGTTTGTCTTTTATTTTCGTAGTGTAGATTAAGAAGGTGGACGATTCTATACGCCATACTTGTACGCCTTCCAAGACAAGGTAAGTCATCGCACGGATCAAAGGTAAGCAAGGTAGAAGAGGTATGTATGTATAGTTTTCTTTCTTTCTAATTCTAGTTTAGATCTCCATCTCTCTCAAATTTACTTTTCACCTTCTCATTGTAAATATTATATCCATTGTAAATAATAAAAGAAAATAATTTTTAGAGAATCTTACTTAAACGCTTCCATCGCTAGTCCCTCCCTGAGGATCACGACCCGCATAGCCACTGCTACCGCGGATTCGAATTGAGAACCTTGCACAACTTGTTCTAAATCTAATATTATTTATTTTGTGTGCAGGGAAAAACTCAATCAATCTCCAAGTGTAAACCTTCCATTGATTGTGATATCCCTCTAGTGAGAGGTGATTGAGTTGTTATCCTTCAAGTGTGAGGTGATAGTGGAAGTGGTATTTGGCTCCCTCTAGTGAGAGGTGGAGATTGTGTTGGAATCCCTCAAGTGTGAGGTGATTGTTGTTTGAGTTGCTTTGTGCCTATCCCTCATTTGTGAGGTTGATATTGTGTAGGCTTAATGCATTGCCTCTAAGTGTAGAGGTTGTATTGGTTGAGAGAGGAGTTGTGTACTCCCGGTTGTATTTACCCAAATCCTCAGTGGAGGTTCCCTGTGTGGGAAGTCCTGTGTGGACGAGTTAGTGGAAATCCTTCTGTGTGAAGGCGGGGACGTAGAGCTGTGTGCTCGAACCTCGAAACATATCTTGGTGTTTGCGATTGATCCACTTTCTCTAACTCTCTCTCTTACATTTGTGCATTGATTCATTTTGTCATATCATATACATGCTTGTGTTGTTTGTGTGTGCCCATACTTGTGTTTAACCAAGAGAGCTTTACATAGCACCTCAACTCTTATTTAGAGGAATTCAGAGGAGTTAGTCCAGAGCCCTTCACCGGGAATTCGGTTACACTCGTTGGTTACACTAAGTGTGTTGCATTAAGTTTTTAATTTCGCATTATTGTTCATTAGATTAGCCTTACACCTATTCACCCCCCCTCTAGGTGTATTTTCAAGTCATGTACTCGTTCTTCAATAGTAGCTGGAGACATAGTGGCTTTTAACTTAAAATGAGGAGCCAGTGGTGTACTTACAGATTTTGTATTACTGTCGATGTTGTACTTCTGAAGTACCTTTTGTAAATACTGTTGGCCCAAATGTTACAATCCCCGATTTTGTGTTTTGATGATAACAAAGCATATGAAGTTATTTGGTACTAATCAAATTCAAAAGTGTATTTCAAGGTTCAAAGAGATCTAACAGGGTTCAAGAAGATCTAACATGTTTCTTTTTCTAAAGGAAGGTATTGATGGCTCAAGGTACTAAAGAACGGGATCATAGCTTAAAGCCACTCAGCGTCGCTCAAACATCACTATCAGATAAGTCTGCTTGAAGATTCTTGTAGTTGATTAGAACCTTGTATTTGTTAAAGAGTAGAATATAGATTTGAGACTCAAAGATACACACACACACAAAAGTGCACGTTTTCAAAAGTATAGTTTTAACATGTTTGGTTTTGATACTTATTTCACATTTTTTTTAGAAATTTCTATCTCAGTTTAGAACTTGTATCTCATGGCTATACATATCTTATCTCTTCCAAAATTCAAACAAAAATTATTTGAAAATTTTTTTTATCTACAAAAATTACCTTGACCCAGTTTTTGCCTAAGTCGGTCGACCGGGCGGTCGACCGTGCCTATACAAACCAGAACGGTCGACCGCACGGTCGACCGAACCTCTGGCAATTGGGGAGTGCATGTTGTGCACATTCTCGGTCGACCGACCGGTCGATCGGTCCCTTATTACGGTGGACCGGGCGGCGACTGACTGTAACTAGTTTGGTCTCAGTTAAATACGGTCGACCGATCGGTCGACCAAGAGCCAACAGTCAAATTTTTTTGAATGGTCAGTCGACCGGCCCGATAGACTACCAGATTGGCAGTAACAACCAATTCTTTTAAATCTATTTTTAACATGTTTCTTTTAAAACGTAGAAAGTTGAATTTATAGGGTTAATTCTTATTTTTTAGACCTGGTAAAGCTATTCTAAAAGTGTTTTTCTAAAACTTATATAAAGGGTCATTGGGATTGAATATTTAATAACAATAAATTTTATTGAAAATCTAGTTTTTGCTTTCAAACAGAAAAAGTTTCAAGTTTTCTTTTATGCTCGAGTTTTTTTTGCTCTTAAAATCTCTTAAAATCTCTCTTCTCTGATTTTCACTCTCACTTACATCCTTGAGCTTAAGATTACATTTTACTCTATAGGATTTTGTAAGAGAGTTGCAAAGAGAGTGTTTGTGATCTCTTGATCACTCGAGCTTGTTATCTCAATTGGCTTTGTGCTACCTCTGGTGTAGAGGATTGAGTTGGAGAGTTGTGTATTCTGAGTGGTTATAATTCCTTATTATAAGGTCCTTTTGTGAAGGATCCAATAGTGGATAGTAAAATCCTTCACGGTGGTGAAGGCGGAGACGTAGAGCGGTGGCTCGAACCTCAGAACAAATCTTTTTGTTTATGATTACTTTATTGTTTCTATTTGCTTGTTTATCATTCATTTATTCTTGTTGATCAATATTCATCTCAACAAGATAGCAATTGAGCACCTCAACTCTTATCTAGAGGAATCACGAGGAGAAGTTCAGAGCCCTTCATGGGGAATCCGGCTTCAAGTCTTATTTTGAGTGATCGGTTGTGTTATTTCATATTATTATCTAGAATTTTTATTTGGTTAGTTATACACCTATTCACCCCCCTCTAGGTGTAATTTCAAATACCCCATTGAGTCAAACTCACCTTGCCACTCCTTTGGTCTCATTCAATCTCCATGCCTAGCACCTTCTTTGCTTCTCTAAGATCCTTCATCTCAAACTCGGAAGACAAGTCTTTCTTCAATTTGTCAATTGTGGATCTGCTCTTAGAAGTGATAAGCATATCATCTACATATAACAGTAGATAGATGTAATTTCCTTCAGGTATCTTGTTGTAATATACACATGGGTCATAATGGCTACATGTGTACCTTTTTCCTCTGATGAAGCTGTCAAACGCTTGTACCATTGGCTGGGAGATTGCTTCAATCTATACAACAATTTCTTCAGCTTGCATACCATATTCTCCTTGCTTGCAGTTTTGAACCCCATCGGCTGAGTCATATAGAACTCCTCATCAAGATCGCCATGGAGAAAGATGGTCTTCACATCGAGCTGGTCAACGTCCAACTCACACTGTGCTACCAGTGCAAGTAAAATTCGAATTGAAAAGTGCTTTACAACGGGGGAGAATACCTTGTTGTAATCAATTCCTTCTCGTTGTGCGTAGCCTTTTGCCACCAACATAGCTTTGTAGCATACAATATCTTTCTTGAGAAATCTCTGTGTCTTTACATACACCCACTTACAGTCAATTGCCTTCTTTCCCTTGGGCAACTCTATCGGTTCCCAAGGTCATTTTTATGTAGATATCTCATCTCTTCTTTCAGGCATCCTTTCACATCTTCGACTCTGAACTGATTTCAGCTTTCTTATATGTAGACAGGATTGCCTCTTCAACAACTAGGAGAGCATAGGCCATAATCATATCTATAGTGAGCCAACTAGGTTTGTATGGATTTCTTCTGGGTCTTCCAACTGCAACAGATTCATGGACATCACATATAACCTGTCCTTGATCCTCATCATCATCAGCATCCTGTTCGGCTATATGATCACTATCCTGTGTCACTGTGGGTATGATCTCCAAAGATATTGATCTTTCTAGAGATAGTAAAGTAGCATCACTCTCCACCTGCTGCGATACCTCATTGGTCTTCTCAATCTCCACCTGCTGAGAGATTGAAGACTTCAACATTGAAGCCTCATCGAATGTGATATCTCTGCTGAGAATAAATTTTCTATCCTTAGGATCCCAAATCTTTTAGTCTTTTATTCCTCTCTTGAATCTTACGAACACTCCTTTCTTTTCTCTTGGGTTTAACTTGTCTTCCTTAATATGGCAGTAGGCCAGACACGCAAATACTTTTAGAGAATCATAGTCCTGAGCAGGTTTCCCTGACCAAACCTCCAGAGGAGTTTTACCTCCTATCGCAGACGGAGGTAACCTGTTGACGAGATAGCAAGCATATGTCAAAGTCTCAGCCCAAAAGTTCTTTAGTAATTCGGCATTGGATAACATACATCGAACCTTCTCTAGCAAAGTCATGTTCATCCTTTCTGCTACCCCATTTTGTTGCAGTGTTTTCCTTACTGTGAAGTGCTTGTCTATGCCTTCATCACGACGTAGTCATAGGAAAGGATCAGACTTATACTACCTCCATTATCTGACCGGAGGACCTTGATCTTTCATCCCATGCTTTTCTCCAAATTCTTCTTTCACTCCACAATCAATTCTATTAATTTCTCTTTGGGCTTCATGGTATATACCCAACATCGCCTAGAATAATCATCAATGAAAGTCACAAAGTAGTGGTTACCTCCCATAAATGCTTTCTTGGTAGGTCCCAAATGTCGATGTGAACATAATCCAGAATCCCCTTGGTATGCAGTGAGTCACTGTGCCGAATTTCATCTTGGTCTTCTTTTCGATGACAAAATGTTCACAGAAATTCAGTTTGCAGGTTCAGGCACCTGATTGAAAAATAAAAGCAATGAGAATTATCGTCTAGCTTTGGGCTAATGGGTCGTGTCCACGAGGAGGACTGAGATGAAAGCTTTTCGGTGTTTTTGTTTAGAAAATAAAGAATGATGTTGGTTATTTTTTATATTGAAAAGGAAGATGGAGAGAAGGGAAGTGATTTAAAGAAAAAACTTAAAACTAGGAAAAGTCTTTGGAGAAGATGATCTTTTTAGAAAATGATTTGAGTGTGATTTGGCTGTAATTTAAATTATGAAAAAGATCCGGGCTCACTAATCTTCTACTCAACTACTTACTTATCTCAAGAACACTTTGGTGCATCTCTTTTATTATAAGCAAAAACCTATAGTTTCTTTTAATGTTCAAGTAAAACAAATAAGATGGTTTTGTTTAAATCTTAAGACCTTTCTTAACATAACTTTTAAAAATAGAATGTTAAACCATCAAGCGCGAAGAAGCAAGTATGGAATAAAAATGATTTAAAAATATTTATGCTTTAAATGTCCAAATTTAAAAGGGAAACATCCTCATATGCTTTCAAGAACAAAATTCAACTCAGGCATTATTATGATTCAAAAAACTTGCTTTCATAAAAATCGATCAAGAGAAAGGAGGTAGAAGAGAAAGATTAGTGAGCCAGAAGATAGTTTAGTTACTCATCAATGATGTAAAACAAGACATGTAAATAAAATAAGACATACCCGTGAATTGGAGTAGTAGAAGAGAAAGCTTGATTCTTTATTGATGTCATTTCAATCTTCAGATTACAATCACTCTATTCCTCTCTCTTACTGGTATTTGGACTAACTATAAATTAGAAAATAAAGATACAACTTCTCTATGCTATCTAACAAAGAACCTAAGCCCTAAAAATAAAGAGAAAAACTTAAACTAATTTTCGGAAAAAATACAATATTTATAGGGAAAAACCAAACAGGGGAGGGCGTATGAAGATAGGGGGAGCAAACGCTCCCCCAACCAACCTAACCAAGCCGCGAAAATGCGGCTTTGGCCGCGTTTCTGCAAGCCGCGTTTCCGCGGCCATGGTGTGGCCAGGTGGCCACACCTGGTTGGTGAGATTCTCTCGTTTGACGATTTATCCTTATCTCTTGCTGGTTTTCCCGTTTCAGCTCTTGGATTTGACGAAATAGCCTTTGATCTTTGACTTTAACTAATTGATTTAGGAAGATTCATTTTAACTGATTTTTAACCTCTCTGATTTGCCATGATCTGCCATGATTTTCTGATTTTGAATTAATTCTGAATTAAACTAGAATTTGATGGGCTTTTGGGCTCATTTCTCTTCCCTTTCCTTTAGCAATGGGCCTGCATTTTATAAAGAAAAATAAGACTTATTAATATGATTTATTACATAATAAACATGGTAATGTGACAATATATATGCAATATATGTGACCGATCACACCCCCACGCTTATCTTTTGCTCGCCCTCAAGCAAAACATCAAAACTAATCCTAATCAATTATTAGACCACTTTCGTAGGTCACTCGATTGCATTGAGCATGTGCAATAAGCCGTTAAACCTCTAGGTTACCCCTAGATGACGAATTTTGTCTCGTGAGGGTTTTCAGTAGATTGCACCCACAAAATCCATAAAGAAATAGAAAAATGTTAATATTTTTGAAAAAGCATTTTGAAAAGAGAGAAAATATTGAAAAGTCACCTAGAGGGGGGGTGAATATGTGACAATGCTAATCTAGTGAACTAAATGCGGAATTTAAAAACTAATTGCAATTACTATAATGATGCACACACAAGCAAGTACAAGATATAACAATTTGCACAAAGTAAAGAGAGAGAGCAAGAGTCAATGGATCAAGCGCAAACAAAGAGATATGTTCCGAGGTTCGAGCACCCAGCTCTACATCCCCGCCATCGACACACGAAGGATTTCCAATCCACTAGCTTGTCCACAAAGGACTCCCACAAAGGGAACCTCCACCGAGGATTTGGGGCAATCACAATTACAAGGAGTTCCCAACTCCCCTCCTTACAAACACAACCTCCTCCTTGAGGCACTTCTCCAATCCAACAAACAATCACCTCACAACTTGAGGGATTAGCACCAAGCTTACACAAAACACCTCACAACCCAAGTTGCACAACCTCCTCAACACAATGAGGGAAATGGCACACAAAACAAGAATTGGGTTTACAACTTAGTGGTTTCAAACAACAACCACAAAACAGTCTCTTCTCCCACACAAATATCCTATAGAATAGATAGTAGATTTTAGCTCAAGTGTGGAGAAAACCAAGGGATTTGAAACCAGCAACTCAAAGAAAATCTTTGGGAAATAAATGAAACCAAGATAGAGAAGTTCAATACAAAAGCTTTTCCCAAAACCTTTTCTTTGATTTTTCAAACCCTAATGGAAACACCAAAAAGATTGTTCAATTTGAATCCAAAAACCTATTTTGATTGCAGCAAAAACACCAAAGAGTATGGAAAAATTCGCACAAAAATCTTAGAGAAAAACTCTTGCAAATGGGGTATTTATAGGCAAAACTAGAAACTAGCCGTTGGCTGTAATTTTTGCCAGAATTACCCTGACGGTCGACCGCCCGGTCGACCACCCAACGGTCAATTTTTGACCCGTTGGCGCTAGCGGTCGACCGCCCGGTCGACCCAACCAAACAGAGAGCAAACCTGCTCTCAGTCGGTCGACCGGCACGGTCGACCGGCTAAAGGTGTAGCCGCGTGCATGTTTCTGTGCACGTCGGTCGACCCATATGGTCGACCGTCTACATGGTGCGGTCGACCGTACGGTCGACCGACCAGCCTGGCAGACACCAAAACAAGTCAGAAATCTGGGGAAATAAATATCCAATAAATTCTTATAAACAACTAAAAATCCCCAAAAATAGTTTTGTCAAATTGCATTGATATATAAACATGTGATAAAAGTTTTGACTCAAATATCAAGCAATTAAAACTATTTTTATGTCTTTTCATTTTTACCAAATACCAAACCTTGTATTTTCTAAAACTTGGATTCTTGAATAGAAAGTACATTTTGTCTAAAACTCATCCAAATACAAAAACATGATATTTAATCATTTTGAAACATGATGCATATGGATAGAAATTCAATATACATGAAACATATACATATCATAGTTTTTGTCCTTAATTCCAAAATTAAGTTTTGTTAAAACACAAAACCTAAAACACATGAAATAGGTATATCAAAGTAAGTTTGTCTAAGAGTTGAAGCATGCATGTATATAGAACAAATCTAATATACATTAAACCATGTAAACTTGTTTTGATATAATATCTATTCATGCAAACCAAGATCGGTTAAACCAAAAAACTGAAAACAAAACATGATACGTGTGTGTTGTGAACTTGAGCTTATCATACTATTCTAATCTTTACAATTAGGATCTAAACACAAAACTAAATTAGGATACCTAAGTCTTCTTGTAGAGCGCAATCTCCAAGCTGACTCGATCAAAACTCTTTGATCCACCGAGCAAGTGCTATATATGATCTTTGACGCTTGGGCTCTTGAATCAACATGTGGGTAGCTTCCAAATCATCTTGTTGAAGCTAATCACCTACTAATAACTTGACTAATGATCTGAAACTAAAATCACAAGATTATTAGTACACATAACTACATGAGTTAATCATCATCAAAACTAGAGTGAAAGGCCTTTGGGCCAACAATCTCCCCCTTTTTGATGATGACAAAACTCATGGAGTTATATATGCATGGATTAAAGTTAAGCTTCAAAGAAGCTCCCCCTTAACTTATGCATAGGATAAACAACTAATAAATGGCTCTAGATACCAATGAAATTATAAAACAAATAAACATGTTCTAGATACCAATTATCAAAAACAATTAAACATGCTCTTGATACCAATTATTAGCAAAAACAAATAAACATGCTCTTGATACCATGAAAATCTTTAAAAAATAAACATGCTCTTGATACCAATTAAACTAAACATAAACATGCTCTTGATACCAATTATACACAATATATGCAAAACAAAACTCATGATCTCTTATACAAGCTCTTGATACCAAAACTAAGCAAACTAAACATGTTCTTTAAATAATGCTTTGGATACCAATGGACTTAATAAAAACATTAAAAACATAAAACATGCATATGCAAACATACATATAAACTCAAATTCTTCTCCCCCTTTTTGTCAATCATCAACAAAGGGGTTTAAAAAAAAAACTAATAAAAACATAAGAAGAAATTCATCTTTTTCTAATTTACAAAGCTAATGAAAACATATTTTTTATATTCAAAACAAGAAATCAAAAACAAAGGATGTTCTCCCCTTTTTGTCTAAAAACAAATATGATACCAATTAGAAGAAAATGTGTCAAGAAAGTGCATATTGATACCAATTAAAAAATGAAACTATACCAATTGAAAAACAAAAATCTAGATACCAATTGATAAGTAAACAATCATCATATCAATTGAAAGTAAACAATCTTTGATATCAAACATAACAAATTTTGAATTTCTAAACATAAATGTTGATACCAATTGAAAATTAAATCTAGATCTTAATATCAAACAAATTTGATTTTGATACCAATTGCAACTATTTCCAATTTAAATTATTTTCTATCATAAAGCGAGGGAGTGGAATACTAAAAATCAATTGAAAGAAGAAATACAAGATTTTCTCCCCCTTTATGAAATACCAATAAAAACTATGATAAGGCTTGAAATAAGATACCAATTGAAAACTAAATCAATTGAAACAAAGTTGAAGCTCAAGCTTATCATAAACAAAATCTTGTGCTTAAAGATATAGGGATATAATAAGCACATGTAAAACATATATATGTATGAAGAGTAGATACCAAATGAAATTGATATTCTTTGAAATGTAAGCATACATATACAAAAATATATGAGTATACAAGAAATGTCAAGATGATACCAATTGAAAGAATTCAATGATACCAATTAAAACAACAATAAGATCAAGTGTATATCTCATACTCCTATACCTCCCAATCATGGTTCAAGTCTCAAATGGTTTTCATTTTAAAGTAAACATGAACATGATCTCCCATCCAACCACCCTTTATGGTAGGGGTTTTCAAATAGATTTGAAAATGTAGTATGTTTGAAAATCTCTACAAGGAAGAATATCACAACTAGTTATATGAATCAACTAGTGCGAGATCCTTCAAACAATGGACAAAACCAAAAGATATTTCATGAAACATGAAAATCACATGATCACTAAACACTCAAAAACCATATAGCACAATTCATACTCATGAAAACTAAGTCATGAGAAAACATTAAATAAGGTGAGTGTACAAGTGTTGTGAGAAACATATCAACATGAAAATGGACAATCAAGCTCAATATTGAAAACATGAAATTCATTGTGAAATCACCAATTGAAATCATCTTAAAAACATGATATTCATCATAAATGTGAAATCACCTAAAAACATGAAAATCATCAAAACATGATTTAAACTTCAAGGCATATGTATGTCATGGACAAACTAAAGTATACATACATATCCTAAACACAATGAGTCCACAAAAGTATATGCATGAAGGCACGTGGCTCAAGGATGTATATGTATAATCAATAGTTTGGACAAGATGGACATATACATGAAGTTAAAACAAAACATGTAAAATGATGAATACAAGTCAAATGCAAGAATCATCAAAACTAGACTATACTAGTACATCAAATGAATACAAATGAGCGTTCAAGCACAAACATATATAAAGGTCTATTTGTAGCTCACTCGTTGTACAAGTATAAATCTTCTAGTTTTAATGAAAAACTAACATCTACACATGTAATCAAGGCATAAAGCATAGAAACAAAACACAAATCATTTAGACTAGGATTTATACTAGTGTTGTAAACATGATTATCATGCAAATACATATGTTATTAAACCTATGATGAACATGATAGCTAAAACATAAGGAGAACACAAAATATGGGTCCATACTAAACATGGGTGATCTCAAAAGCTATACATGCATGTCAAGGGTCTAATAAACATGGCATTTAACATACTAATCATGAAACAATAAAACATGGTAAATAAAACAAAAATCATAAACATCCATAAGATCATTATGTATATGCATGTACATTAGATCTAGGGCATACATGATAGTACTAAACAAGGTGAGAACACATAGATATAGAACCATATAAAACATGAAGTGTCTCAAGAACTAAACATGTATTACACTAATCTAATAAACATGGCATAATCATAATGAATCAACAAAACACAACATGCTATAAAAAGATGAACATAGAAAGCATGTAAAACACTAAATGGAGTAAGGGATTGTTACCAAAAACGGAGAGGCAACTCTCCATGTCTCCAAAACACGGTGGTCCTCCCACCAAGTCTCCTTGAGAGTGAAGCATCCAAATGGTTCTCCTTTTGGCTTAGAATGCATCCACCTCAAGGCACCAAAACCCTCACGTGATGCGAGAGCTCCCACCTACATCAAAAGCCAAAGAGGTGGTTTTTGGTACCCATTTTCTAGTGGGTCCACGGGGTTAGTTTCTTTTCTCACCCAAACAAAATTAGTTGCTAAATTTTCATGATAATGCGATCATAATAAAATCTAGCAAGGTGGCCTTTTCGACCACAATGTGTACAAGTGTACACGTGAGCATACATATGATGGTGGTGATCATGAAAAGCATGTGTATGCCTAGAGGTGTGTGCATGCAAGGTTGGAGCTTGTTTCTTGCGAACCAAGGTTTTCAAACGTGTGTGATTCATGGCACAATGGCTCAAAGTGGAGCCCAAACTATCAACACTTTTCTTTAAATCAATTATGTCATTTTCAATGCTAGAAGATAAAGTGGAGCATGCAATAGGTGTGCTAGAACATGAAGCTACATTAGCATGGCAAACATCAATCTCTTTTTGCAAAGATTTATTTTTAATCAAAACCAAATCCAATTCTTTAGTAATTGATTCAATATTATTTTTCAAGACAAGATTATCTTTAAAAGCAAAATCTAATTTTGAAGATAAAATCTCATTGTGCTTCACAACATCATCACAATCATTTTTGCTTTTTAAAACTTCAATCTCATTAAGGGCAAGGTCTAGTTGAGATCTTAGTGAGTCACATTCACTAGTGATCTCTTCCTTCTCTTGCAAAACCAATTCAAAATTTGAACACAAATCCTTTAATTCATTTTTCAAAACAAGATTGTCTTCTTTCAAAAGATTGTGTTTTTCCAATAAATTTTCAAGCTTTTGAGCAAGTTCCATATTTAAAGTTTGAACTTCAAAACAACCATGGCAATAGGAACTAGAGCTATCATCAATATGAGAATCCGATTGTACCTCAAGGGAGTTCTTCCCTTGGACCATGAGGCATTGCTCTTCGGACTTTTCTCTCTTAGATCTCCTCATCTTGTTAATTATCCTTGGAAGCTCGGGAGACATCAAGATGCTTCAAACTGCAAAAGCCGAATCATTGTGATCAAAAACGGGTAAAAGAAATCATTTAGAGATGCTCTAAGTGCTCTAAGTGCTAATGCATTGGCCTTCTTATGCTTGCTACTATTTGGGAGGGATTCTATGGTAATGGCTTGATAAACTAGATGTCCTAGGTCTTTTAAATGTTTAGTCATATTAGCCTTCCAAGCATCAAGTCTAAAATGGTCAAACATGGGAGGGCTAGCCATAAGTGCAACTATATGTGTGCAAATGAACAATGCAAATGAAGATTAGCAAACCAAGATCACTCCTAGGTGGTTAAACCTAAATATCAGGAGCACTAGCTCTGATACCAAATGAAAAGTCACCTAGAGGGGGGGTGAATAGGTGACAATGCTAATCTAGTGAACTAAATGCGGAATTTAAAAACTAATTGCAATTACTATAATGATGCACACACAAGCAAGTACAAGATATAACAATTTGCACAAAGTAAAGAGAGAGAGCAAGAGTCAATGGATCAAGCGCAAACAAAGAGATATGTTCCGAGGTTCGAGCACCCAGCTCTACATCCCCGCCTTCGACACACGAAGGATTTCCAATCCACTAGCTTGTCCACAAAGGACTCCCACAAAGGGAACCTCCACCGAGGATTTGGGGCAATCACAATTACAAGGAGTTCCCAACTCCCCTCCTTACAAACACAACCTCCTCCTTGAGGCACTTCTCCAATCCAACAAACAATCACCTCACAACTTGAGGGATTAGCACCAAGCTTACACAAAACACCTCACAACCCAAGTTGCACAACCTCCTCAACACAATGAGGGAAATGGCACAAAGTAAGAATTGGGTTTACAACTTAGTGGTTTCAAACAACAACCACAAAACAGTCTCTTCTCCCACACAAATATCCTATAGAATAGATAGTAGATTTTAGCTCAAGTGTGGAGAAAACCAAGGGATTTGAAACCAGCAACTCAAAGAAAATCTTGGGAAATAAATGAAACCAAGATAGAGAAGTTCAATACAAAAGCTTTTCCCAAAAACCTTTTCTTTGATTTTTCAAACGCTAATGAAAACACCAAAAGATTGTTCAATTTGAATCCAAAACCTATTTTGATTGCAGCAAAAACACCAGAGAGTATGGAAAAATTCGCACAAAAAATCTTAGAGAAAAACTCTTGCAAATGGGGTATTTATAGGCAAAACTGGAAACTAGCCGTTGGCTATAATTTTTGCCAGAACTACCCTGACGGTCGACCGCCCGGTCGACCGCCCAACGGTCAATTTTTGACCCGTTGGCGCTAGCGGTCGACCGCCCGGTCGACCCAACCAAACAGAGAGCAAACCTGCTCTCAGTCGGTCGACCGGCACGGTCGACCGGCTAAAGGTGTAGCCGCGTGCATGTTTCTGTGCACGTCGGTCGACCCATACGGTCGACCGTCTACATGGTGCGGTCGACCGTACCGGTCGACCGACCAGCTTGGCAGACACCGAAACAAGTCAGAAATCTGGGGAAATAAATATCCAATAAATTCTTATAAACTACTAAAAATCCCCAAAAATAGTTTTGTCAAATTGCATTGATATATAAACATGTGATAAAAGTTTTGACTCAAATATCAAGCAATTAAAACTATTTTTATGTCTTTTCATTTTTACCAAATACCAAACCTTGTATTTTCTAAAACTTGGATTCTTGAATAGAAAGTACATTTTGTCTAAACTCATCCAAATACAAAAACATGATATTTAATCATTTTGAAACATGATGCATATGGTTAGAAATCCAATATACATGAAACATATACATATCATAATTTTTGTCCTTAATTCCAAAATTAAGTTTTGTTAAAACACAAAACCTAAAACACATGAAATAGGTATATCAAAGTAAGTTTGTCTAAGAGTTGAAGCATGCATGTATATAGAACAAATCTAATATACATTAAACCATGTAAACTTGTTTTGATATAATATCTATTCATGCAAACCAAGATCGGTTAAACCAAAAACCGAAAACCAAAACATGACACGTGTGTGTTGTGAACTTGAGCTTATCATACTATTCTAATCTTTACAATTAGGATCCAAAACACAAAACTAAACTAGGATACCTAAGTCTTCTTGTAGAGCGCAATCTCCAAGCTGACTCGATCAAAACTCTTTGATCCACCGAGCAAGTGCTATATATGATCTTTGACGCTGGGCTCTTGAATCAACATGTGGGTAGCTTCCAAATCATCTTGTTGAAGCTAATCACCTACTAATAACTTGACTAATGATCTGAAACTAAAATCACAAGATTATTAGTACACATAACTACATGAGTTAATCATCATCAAAACTAGAGTGAAAGGCCTTTGGGCCAACAAATATTTGAAGTATATTTGTAAGAGTTCAAGTAATTTATAAGTTGCAGGAATATCGAATTTTTCATTCTTAAACTTAGTCTCTATTCAAAAATATGTCATCAATCAAAGTAAGGAGTCAAATTGTATTTCTCATCTAATTTATTACTTTACCCACATTCATATGCACTTTCGTGACCGTGAAGTTTTGACTAAGGGTTCTTTAACATTAACTCCTATGCCTTATTTACATTTATTTTGGTGGTATTTATTCCTCAATTCCATTAGGCTTTCTAATCTGCCTATGTAATGAGCCTTTAGTCGTTGACACCCAAACTGGACAGTCTTAGAGACCAGGTAAGAAAACACCCCTAAGGACTTAAACACTCGAGCAGACATGGCCATGAAACCAAGGGTTTTTATTTATAAAATATATCCCTTTTAGGCGTGAATACTTATGTTTCATGAGGCCCAAATACCCAGCTTAATCAAAGGATTTATATATATATATATATATTTCAAACTTATCTAATTATCTTTTGCATAAATACCAAGGCTTTTTTAGGCTAAAGCACCTAGCTAATCAATAATTATATTTGTTTAATTTTCATAGATATACATATATACTCTCTCTCTGTTTTTTTTATAAGGCATAAGAATCTTTATTTTTGAACCCTAAGTGTGTAAGTGTATAAGGTGTGCATATTTCTTAAGGTAAAGATCAAGACTAAATTACTTTCATCAATTTTCTTCCTAACCCTGAAAATCAAACAAGTCATCTTATTTTGACCAAGTATAAGAAATCCTAATTATAATTTTCCTATTCCTTAAAATTGACTTAATTTCTTACAAAAAAATAAAACAAAATATTATTCTTTTCTTTAAAAGGTTTATATATATATATATATTAGTTATATTAGTCTTGTTAGAGCCCTCCCCCACACTTATCTCATGCATTGTCCCCAATATATGAAAGAAATGTATAGGTGCATGAAATGGAATGTAAAAGAGGTGCAAAAATATATATATATATATATATATATTATACAAAAATATGTACAACATCATGTTTCTCCCATACCTGATCTTTTTCGGTTTCATCCCTCTAGCTCTCTTCCCATCATTCCAATAGATTCTCTTTATAGGGTATAGTAGAGAGGCCAATCTTTTTGTCATTTTAGCTCTCTTCCTCCCAGTCTCACCTTCTTTAAGTTTTTCTTTCTCATATTTCTACATCTATTATTCAAAAAATAATCACCATCACACTTCTCAGTTGGAACTTCCTCAGTTTAAATGCCTAAGAATTCTAACTCAGTTCCATACATCTCCTCAAAACTTAGGTCAACACTTTCCCCTAGAGGTGTGTATTTAACCAAAATATTCTTAGTCGGTTCATCCAAAAACATGAGTTCTTCTTCGAAGAGGTTTCAAAGAGTAGGTCAATTGGAGGTTCTAGAATAATATTCCCATGCGATATATCATTGATTGGCTCATCGAAAGTGAAGATATTCAAATCAAATTTCCTTTTTTAAAGGGGACTCTAAAATTAGGATCTCTGATATATGTCTTCTCATTAAGATAATCGCATTCATTCTTAAATAATTCATCAAGAAACAGAGACTCATTCTCTATACCTTCACTTTCTTCATCACAATTATTTTCAACAAAGTTTACCTCAAATGTTTGGTCTCTTATCTTACGAGGTTGTTTTTCTAGGTTGAAGACATTGACTTCTCTAGTCATGTCCCAAAGGTTAATCTCATAGACCCCTTCCTACAATTGATAATAGCATTGGCAGTAGTAAGGAATGGGCGCCTAGGATAACAGGAGTTTGAGCCTTAGGATTGGACATAGGTTGTGTCTCAAGAACTATGAAATCAACTGGGTAGATAAACTCCCCGACCCGGATAAGGACATCATTAATTTCCCCTTTTGAAACTTTCACAGAACGACCAGCTAGTTAGATTGTGACTCGAGTTAGATTAAGATCGCCCAACCCGAGTTGTTGATAAACTGAGAATGGAAGCAGGTTGATACTTGCTCCCAAGTCAAGAAGTGCATGACTAATCTCCGCTTGTCCTATAGTGCAGGCAATGGTGGGACAACCCGGATCCTTATACTTGACAGGGATCGGACCCGACAGTAGCTCACTAATGTTAGTGGCTAAGAAGACGTTCTTAGGTACATTAGACTTTCTCTTTTTAGTGTACATGTCCTTAAGAAATTTTGCATAGGATGGGACTTATTGGGTGGCAACAAGGAGTGGCACATTTATCTTCACTTGGTTGAAGATCTCAATTATTTATCCATGTGTGGATTCTGCTTGTTGTTCTTTAGCCTATTAGGAAATGGTACTATAGACTTGTACACTGATTAGTCTCTAATTTTGCATAATTTTTATCACATCCGCATATTTATGTGATATGAAATTCTGCTAATAAAGCTTTGCTTTGATATGAAATTCTGCTAATAAAGTTTTGCTTGCTTGATCCTAGGTCCATGGTATACAAATGAAGAAGAAGACCCTAAATCACCATTTAATGGGTGATTAAGGCCTACAAAGTAGCCATTGACTTTAGGGAGGAGATTTTGTCGGCCCAAGGCATCAAATCTAGAAACCAGAAGATCCAGCTGACAGGGGACAGACGGGACGACACGCACCAGGAAGCCAGGCGCGCGCCGCCCTGGAAGGGCCGCGAAACGCGGCCCGGGCTGCGTTTTCGCGGCCGTACGGGCATGGCCGCCCCCGTGCTTTGGGCCAGGGGTTGTCCCCTGGCCCCCTTTCCCTTGTTGTCTATAAATACCCCCAGGGTTCTTCAGTTGGACATATCCAGAGCTTTAGCAAGTAGTTGTCTTATTTTAGGAGTTGTAGTTGTTGTTGTTTCCTTCTTCTTCTAGTTTTAGTCTAGCCATTAGAGTGAAAGAGAGAGATAGTGTGTAAAAGTTGTATTTGAAGGTGGCAATCTAATACAAGTAATACTTCTCTTTCTTTTTTTCATTTACTTGTGTTTTTCATTTTGCTTTTACTTTTGTACGCGCTGGAAAAGAGGGAAAGAGGAAATGCTGTAAAATTTTTCCTTGAATCAGATGAAAAAGATTACAAAAAAATAACTTTTCCTTCCAGTTACAAGGGAGGGAGGATGTTGAGTCTTGAATCCTCCTTTGTTTTAATGCTGGGTTCTTCGTGTGGCGGTGGAGAGTGAATCTTGTTCTCCGTTGACCGGATGACCGTCGGGATCGTCAGGGATCTTCTCTTCGGCTGGTAGAAAGAGTAGCACAGCTCTTGTCTACCAAAACTCTCAAAAAGAAGGTAGGCAAAGAGTAGCTTGTACGCAGCAATCTTGACAAAGAGTTGAGCTCTCTCCTTTTTCTGCCGTGTCTGGTCGTCTGATTGCCGATCTCTCTATCTCTCGATCGTCGATCCTTGGTCCCCTCTCTCCTCTATGATTCCCGATCCCCCCGACCTCATAGCAGACGGGGCTATTTATAGAGGTCCTAGGGGGTGAACGTGCCCCCTAAAAATGCTCCACGATGAGGGGCTGACCTCCCCGCTATGTAGGCGGCGACTGGCCCCATAACCAGGGCGGTTATAACTGAGAGGCGGGTTTCAGCCCACGCGCCTTGAGGTTGAGGCGCGGGTGTTGAGCCCACGCGCCTTGATGCTGAGACGCGGGTGTTGAGCCCACGCGCCTTGATGCTGAGACGCGGGTGTTGAGCCCACGCGCCTTGATGCTGAGACGCGGGTGTCGAGCCTACGTGTCTAGAACTTGAAACTCTGCTTTTTAATGGCTTGTCTTCTAGTGATTTTTAGACAGCCTACAGAACCCCCTCCAAAGTTTTTGATATTCCGCAGTTAACTGGGACAGATTTTGAAATACTTTGGACTCTAGCTGAATTCACCTTCATGACTGGACTGTTAGTGCTCCGGGTTTGATCTTATCTGGAGTTGGTCTTCGTGAGTGTACTGTTGAACTCTTTGAGGCCACCAGAGTTGATCATGTTGAGTGTCTAGATACACAGTCTAAACCTCCCCGATTGCTTTTAGTCTGTCATGGGGGTGCTTTAAGCCAGGAGTGGTTGGTCATCTGCTTGTGCCAGTGTACTGTTGAACTGATTTGCAGAAGCAGGAGGCCGAACGCTGGTCTTTTTGAAAAACAGAGATGGTACTGCTTTAAAGACGCGACTGATCTTCCATAAAGCAGACGCGATGTTCAGCCAGGCTGGAAAGACGAGAACTTCTTAGAGAGACGCGACTTTTTGAATGCATTTATGGTGGACCTGCCACTTTATAAGAGAAAGTGACAAGCAGAATTGGTACCCCCAGGGAGGGTGAACTTTTATCAAGTGTTTGGAATTAACTTGATTGAGCTCAGCTGGGGATTTGATGGAAACTGTTGATGGTGTAGTATTAACCTAACAATGCTTTTAGGTAGACTTGTTACTCTGTTGAAGAGAATAACAAGTGAGACTAGACTCGTGGGGAATCTAGGAAAGTTTGTTACCGTTAGAGGTGTGATATTAACTTAACGGGTTGAAAGTGGTCTTGTCAGAAGTGTAATGTTAACTTGACAAGGATGTGAGTCAGAGGTGTGATATTAACTTAACTCAGAAGTGTCACTGTCATAGGTGTGATGTTTAACTTGTCAGTGAGGGTAATGCTAGAGGTGTAATGTTGAACTTGACATTGGTCATCTCGGCTTGTATAAGGAAGTCCGAGGGAAAGTCATGGCCATAGGTGTATTGTTTAACTTAGCAATGACTTGATGCTAGAGGTGTAATGTTAACTTAGCATCATCCATTTCAGTTCGATATGGAAGTCTGAAGAAAAGTAACTGTCAGAGGTGTAATATTAAACCTGACAGAAACCTGATTACTGTTTAGAGGTGTGGTGTTAAACTTAAACAGTAATTTGTCAGAGGTGTAGTATTAACTTGACCAAGATTGACTCATGATAAGAGCAATTTGAGGACCTGTCATTCTATTGGTGAGAATTGACAAGTGAAAATTTGAAGTGCCAGAGGTATAGTGTTAACTTGGCAAATTTGAAAGTTTGATACTCCGTGTAGAGTTGACAAACAAAATTTGTACTCGACAAGGAATATTGAAAAGTTTCCATTACCAGAGGTATAGTGTTAACATGGTAAAGATTGTATTTAGTATACCTACCATTATGTGGATGAGATTGGTAAGGGATTTTGGAGGGAAGAGTGGAGCCAAGTCCACTTAGGATTTTTAGCAAACCCTCAGCTATCAACGGATTTGAGGTGCCTTTACCAACTACCGTTTGAGTTGGGCTAGCCATGCTATTCCCCTCAGCATGATGAGTTGTCGAAGACTTATGTTGGGCTTGGAGGCCAACATTTTCCTCTATCCTTAGCCGTCGGAGGCGTTGGATATTAATGAATAAGCTCTTCTTGTTTTGATCAGAGGTGTATTTTTAACTTGATCAGAGGAGTACTATTAAGGATAGTACTTCTTCAAGAATCTGCCATTGATCGGCATCATGAGTGTATCGCCATTTGAGGTTATGAGGCGATATGACCCATTTGAGTAGACTGACTCTACTACAAATGGTCCTTCCCATTTGGGTTGGAATTTTTTCTTTTGTCTTGTGCGTCATCACCATGGGTCTTCTGACGGCTAAGACAAGGTCGCCTTTCTTGAAAGTTCGCACTTTAACTTTCTTGTTGAAGGCTCTGGTAATTCGAGCTTGGTAGAGCTCGATTTGCTGTTGGGTCTGCAGACGCTTATCATCTAAGGCCTCCAGTTCCTGGAGTTGCTGTCGATGCTTCTCCTCTGTTGTCATCTCCGCTGTCAAGGCGACGCGTAGAGATGGAATTTGGATTTCCAGTGGGAGCACGGCTTCGCATCCGTATACCAAAGAAAACGGCGTGGCTTTAGTTGGGTTCGCACAGTTGTGCGGTAAGCCCATAAGCATTCACCCAACTTGTCGTCCCAGTCTCGTTGACTTTTCGAGACGAACTTTTTGAAAAGCTTGCCAATAGTCTTGTTGAAAGCTTCTGCGAGGCCATTAGCGGCAGGATAGTATGCCGTTGAGGACACACTCTGGATTCTGAACTTGGCACAGAATCTCTGGAAAGCCTGGCTGATGAACTGGGGCCCATTGTCATGGACAATTCGCCGAGGTACACCGAAACGGTAAATAACGTGATGTTTCACGAACTTGATCACGTTCGACGATTTGACCTCCTTCAAAGGGATGGCTTCGGCCCATTTAGAGAAGTAATCGGTTATTGCCAAAATAAACCGATGTCCTTTTGATGATGGTGGGCTGATAGGACCAACCACGTCCATGCCCCACATTTCAAATGGCCAGGTAGAGGTTGTAGAGTGGAGATGCCCTGGTGCTTGATGGATGAAATCCCCATGCACTTGGCAGGCGTGACTTCTCTTGGCATAAGTGACGGCATCGGCAATCATCTTGGGCCAGTAGTAACCCAATCTTTGGAGTCGATGTGCCAGTTTTGGGCCAGGTTGATGGGCTCCACACATGCCGTCGTGGGCTTCTTTCAATACCTCTTGAGCCTTCTTTGGTGAGAGGCACCGGAGCAAGATCCCGTCATGCGATCGACGATACAATGTTCGCTAATCGCATTATAATAGAATTTGGGGGCTTTCCTTCGAATGGCAGCCACCTCTTTGGTATCTTCAGGCAGAATGTCGTATAAGACGAAATCGATGTAGGGGAATCGCCAGTCTTTAAGCTCTAGACCGGTTGACAATTCCAGTGCTTCTTTGCCTTGACAATCTCCCTTTGACTCCTGATAGCCCTCGGAGCATTTCTCAGGCAATATAGGTCGTGGCTGTAGACGAATATCTTCTCCATTGCTCCAGCTGGAAGAGCTAAGGAGGCCGCGAGGGATGCGAGTGCATCCGCGTGTGCATTTTGCCTGCGCGGTACATGGTCGATGTAGAAGTTTATAAACCCCTCGGCCATGCGGATAGTGGCGTTGTAGTAGGGTACTAGGTCCTCATGTCTGACTTCGTACTCCCCGCGAACTTGGCTGACGATGAGTTTAGAGTCGCCGTATGCCTCGAGATTTTTAACGCCAATCTCATCGGCGAATTGCATCCCAATCAAAAGAGCGTTGTACTCCGCCACATTGTTGGAACAAGGCTCAGTTAATGAGATAGCTCGGGGAATCACATAATTTTGTGGGGAGACGAGTACTACTCCTACCCCTGCCACTATGTGTCCCTTTGGGCTTGTTCTGGATGCACCGTCAAAGAAGAGTTGCCACACTTGACTTTCAAATGACGTCTGAGTGAGGCAGACTTCGGCGATTTCATCTGGGAGATCCTCGTAGAGTTTGGTTGCCCTCGGATCTGGGTGCACAGCTAGGAAATCCGCCACCGCTTGTCCTTTAATGGCCTTTTGTGGTAGAAAGTGCATCTCATATTGGGATAACAATATGGCCATTTTGCCAGCCGGCCGTTTAATGATGAAGGCTTAGTCATAAGTAACCTCAGGGGGTTGACTTTTGATATGACGTTTATAGTTTGGCCTACCAGATAGTGCCGCATTTTCTGAATGGCGAACACCAGTGCCAAACATTCCTTCTCGATCGGGTTATACCGATGTTCGGCTCCGATCATTGTTCTACTCAGATAGTAGATTGCTTGCTCACGTCCGTGATCATCATTCTGGGCTAGTAGAGCTCCCAAAGAATGATCCATTGCCCGGACGTACACTGATTGGTATCCAATATTGCATATTTTACATCATAATTCCCATGCATATTACAAATAAATATGTGATTTTTACTCCTCTTCTCTACATATTTACAGGTACACACTTAATGGAGAGATATCCAAATAATCACTTAATTAACACTAATTAAGTGATTAATCAAGATTAAAGATAAAGCCAATTCAAATCCAGATCTAGAGAAATCCGCGCAACAAACGAAGATTCCAGATATACCACGTGGCCAAACTAACTTGTAACAACCCACAACAGAAAGTTGTTGGGCAACTGAAACAGTTGGGCCGCGGATCGCGGCATAGGCGCGGCAATCCTAGGTCGTTATGACCTCGGATTTTGCGCCAACCTCCCAGGCTCTCGAAGCTTCTCCTTCCTCCTATAAATAGTGCATCTTCACCTGCGAGCAAAGACTGATCAGAGAAGAGAGAGAGATTAGTGTAAAGCTTGTAATTTTGTTAGTTTTTCTTTAGGATTTTTAGCTCTCTATGATCTTCTCTTCCCTAGAATTCAATGTAAAAGAGAGTGATTGTGAGGGAGAGAGCTTGTGTAATCAAGGGTGACACTTGAAGCAACAAGGATTGATCCATCCTCCTTCCTCTACTTGAAGCTTGGTTCTAGTTCTATGTGCTTTCTTTAATTGCTTTCTTTATTGCTTTCTTTAATTCTTGCAATTTATTTCATGCTTTCTTGTATTTTTCTTATGGCTTGTTGTAGCTAAATTCTTCTCCATGTACTAGTTTACCACTAGTCTTGCCACTTCACTAACTCATGGGTGTCTGCTTAATTTCATCTTGCAAGTGTATGATCTTCTCTTCTCCGATGGTTAAACCACCGTCTTCCAAGTGAGAAAGCAATTAGGTCAACACGCTAGACAAACCCTACGCCAATGGAGTGACAACATTAGGTACGCATTCGCTATCAAGGAGTCTAGTAAGTCTTGGCAAGCTAGCAAGGTAAGCTAGTCATGGATCTTTTTCATTCAAGCTTTCTTTAAGTTTTCTTTCCTTTTCTTGTGAATAAACCAATCCCAATCTTGATTTCTTTTCCGACAATTTCCACCATGAACATAGCCATCCTTTCTTTTAGTTTCTTTTACATTTGATTCACTAAGTTTATAAGCAAGAGAAGAATACTCGTTTGTTCACTTCACTACCACACGTTAAAGCTTCCATCGCGAGCTCTCCCTGAGAATCGACTCGGTATAGTCCTATACTATAGCGGAGACAAGAAAGGGTACATCAAATACATTACTACATAATAAGTACACCTTCTTCGTCTAATCAAAATGGCGCCGTTGCGGGGGAGAGCGACGTTCTTTTTGGTTTAAAGTGAAGTACTAAACGATTCTTCTTCTCTGTTTGCAGGTTACAGGTAAAGAAACAGGAAAATATTCATTGCAGTCACATATAAGTGGACCTGGGCCTCTGCTCTAGAAAGCAGAGACCAGGATCCCTCCAAAGTGCCGCGTTCCCACGGCAAAAGCCGCGCGGCCGCGGCACAGAGGAGTTCACTTCTGACAAATTTCTGCAGGGGCTTCAGATCTGCAAAATACATCTGCTGCTATACTTGAAATCCTGTATTTTTCACCATATACCTGCTAAATTAAAAAACAGTAAAAAGTTGGTTGAAATTGTTAAAAATTGTTTAGACACTTGCATCTCTAGGCACGTGTCTTTTCAATTCTTTTACTTTACTGTTGAAGAGTGCTGGAGGCAAGGTACGTTTCGCATTGCATATAGACTAGGAATCATCTCTTGCTTGATTTTCATGCTTTGAGTGAATCCTTGTTATATTTTTTGTACACTTGCACAATTCAATTTTAAGGGCATACCCGTAAATAAGATAAGGTGGGGGAGTTCATTACCCTTTCCTTAACCCGAAAATCATTTCCCAAGCACTCACTAACCCAAGCCTAATTTAATAAAAAAATAGACGTTGGCCCTAGGGACATCTCGGACTCACTTAGGAGATTATCCTAAGGGGGAAAAGTGTTGGAATTTAACTCTTGCAAAATCGGTGTCTAGGAAAGGGGTTGAGGGCCGAAAGCCCGAAGGTTGCTGGTTACTTAATTAAGGAACGTCTTCGGACGGAAAACCTCCCACCAACCTTACCCTTCCCTGGCTGATTAGCTTGTGGTTAGAGTCTACACTAAACCTCCCGTGGACAGTCTATCAGTTAGGAGTCGTCTAGGTCCTAAGTCTACACTAATTTGGGTTAGAATTTTTTTTTCTTTCTTTTGTTTGTTTGTTTGTTGTTTGTTTTTGTTTGTGATTGTGTGATATGGCATTCAATGGTTACAATTCTTTCCATCCTAATAATAATCCATATTTCACACCATCTCCATATTCGGATAATTCCAACCCGGTGTTTTACAATATGCACCAACCACATACACCGGGTTGGCCTTATCCGAATCAATATGACCCATACCTCCCATCTAATAATTATAATATCCAAAATAATTTCAACTCTTCACCGAGTAATTGGGGATTCCAGTCCCCGAGTTAATTATCAACCTCCTTGTCCACCATATTCACCTTGTCCACAATATTCATTTCCTGAGTCCACTTCATATACTCCTTTTTCTGAACCACCATTTGAAGAAAAATCTGAGTTACAAAGGAGTATAGAAGCCAATTTACAGAGAGTCGAGCAACAACTTCAAAAACCATTTGTCTCTCCAATTCCACAGTATTTTCAAGAGTCTTACTCAGTTTCACCTTTTCCTAATGGACAACACTTGTCAAGGAAACGAGTAAAGATTTCTTGTGTGAGTCCACTCTTCCATCATCACACATTTGTGACTCACACTATTCACAAAATTCCAATTTCAAGATTCCTATACTCCCATTCTAGAGCAGCCATCTGTAGACCTATCACATCTAGAAAAGAGTATAAACATCTTGCAAGAGTCTTTCTTACAATATCAAACAACACGTGCCGAGTCTTTCAATAGTGTGAAAAAACAATTGGATAACCTTCTTAGGAAAGAGGAAACTCTATCCTATCAACATTTGACTAATCCAGTTATACCACACTATATTGATATGACTCAAGACTCTTGTCATCTTGGAAATCCAGATTCAATTTCAGCACACTCACCTAAACTTGTCCAAACTTCAGATCCAATTGATACATTGGCAAGTTTTTCATTTCCTAAAACTGAACATGTCCAAAATTCAAATCCCATTGACATTTTGGCAAGTTTTTCATTTCCTAAAAATGAACTTGTCCACACTTCTGATCCAATTGACAATTTGGCAAGTATTCCTTTTTCTGAAATTGAACTCAAACATGAATATAATCCTGAACTTCCATTTGATGATTCAATTTTCCTTCCTGATTCAATTATGACTCCAGTATCTTCACATGATTTCACTTCAATTCCTGAGTCAGTATTGGATCCAGTGCCAATCCATTTTGAAATTGAATCACCAATCTTTGATGATCATAGTGAACTTGACCAATTCCACACTTTTGATGATCCTATTGATACATTGGCAAGTTCACATTTCTGTGGAATTGAATTACATGAGGAATATGATCTTGAACCCCAACTTTGTGATTCAATCCTTTTTCCTGATTCAATAATTACTCCGGTATCTTTACCTCACTTCAATCCTTTCCGGAGTCGACATTGAATCCTTTCCCAATTCACAATGAAGTTGAATCACTCATCTTTGAGGATCATATTAAACTTGACCAATTCATTACTTTTGAAAATTCCATGGACAAATTGGCAAGTTCCCATGTATTGAACTACATATGGAATGTGACCTAGAATCTCATAATCTCTTTACTTCTGAAACTGATTGTACAATTCTAGTGAAAGATATTGACTTAAGTTTTGAAGAATTGTACGGTGATGAGCTTGAATTTCTTAAAATCGGAAGTAAAGAGATATCACCTTTAGAAAGTCACATTCCATTGTTGGAAATTGATGTGGACTTGAGTTTTATTTCTTGACTTGGACCCAATTTCTGAACTCACTTCGACTCCTGAACCATCACTTGACTTCAGTCACCTTCCTGAGTCGGTGTTAGTGAGTTCATTCCGAGTCCAAGTCAACTGTTCTATCATTCCATACACCATTCTGGGACAAGGACCTTGATAAAATTGATTCTGAAATTATTTGAAAAATTTGGAAATTAGATGGGGCATGTACATAATAAAAATCATAAATGCACACATCATTCTTGTGGGTCATATTCTTTATATTTTTGGTGGGTTCCTCAAAACCCAAAGAAAAGATGATTGGGCCATGTTCCGTGGACCAATCCGACCACCACCGGAACCACCACCTTAAGGTAATTTTTTCCTTCCCTCTCATTTTTTTTCATGCATACATATATCATGATGCATGAGGACAATGCATGAAATAAGTGTGGGGTAGGGTTTACTAACATAGAGTTTTTAGATTTTCTTTCTTTTACACTTCTTTTAAAAAATAATATCTTTTAAAAATAATAAAAATAAAAATATAAAAATAAAAACTTTTTGAAATAAGAGACAAAGTTTTGTTCTATTTTTTAAGAAAATTAAGATGTATCTTAGAAATTAAGAAAGCTTTAATTATGACATCTTAAACATAGTTGAAATAATAGATCTTGTTTGAGATTATAGGCTAAGTAAGTAAAATTGGTGAGATATTTTTATCTTGAATTTTTTGCCTTAGATAATATGCACTTTACACTTACACATTTCTTGGGATGGAGACAAAGACCAAAAATGCCATATAAATAAAAAAAAAATATATAAATAAAAGATCACTTATTAAGCTGGATAACTATGCCTCAAGAAGCATGGTTACTCACGCCTAACGGTGATCTCACTTATTAAGCTGGATAATTGTGCCTCAAGAAGCATGATTACTCACGCCTAACGGTGATAATAAATAATCCCCTTTAGTTTTGTGGCCTTTTTTACTCGAGACCTTAAACCCGAGGGATGTTTTCTCATCTGATGCCCTAAGACCGTCTGGTTTGGGAGTCATCGGTTAAAGGCTCGTTACAAGGGTGAACTAGAAAGCCTAAACTAAGGAAGAAAAAAGAAAAATAAAAAAAAAAAATATATAAATAAATAAATGGCTTGATGGTTGGAGTTGAAATCCCAGAAATTTTCACTGAGCACGGTGTGCATACTATCTAGGTTTTATGAAAGATAAAATATTCAATCCAATTTTGAATTCTTACCTTAATTAAAAACAAGATCTTGCATGGATGCTAAGTTTAAGAAAGAATGATTATAGGTGGACTTATGACCTAGGATCACTTATATTTTTGCAAAAATAGTTCGTAAACTTGTCTCTGATTCAAAATGCGTTTTCAAAATACTAACATTTGTCTTCTTTCTTTATGGATTTTGTGGGTGTAATCCGCTGAAAACCCTCAGGAGACAACACTCCTCCTCTAGGGTAACCTAGAGGTTTAAAGGCTTGTTGCACACGCTCAGTGCAATCGCGTCACCTGCGAAAGTGGTGTAAATAAATTGTTAGTCTAGATTTTCTTTTTCTTTGTTTTTGCTCGGGACGAGCAAAAGAATAAGTGTGGGGGTGTGATTGGTATCCAATATTGCATATTTTACATCATAATTCCCATGCATATTACAAATAAATATGTGATTTTTACTCCTCTTCTCTACATATTTGCAGGTACACACTTAATGGAGAGATATCCAAATAATCACTTAATTAACACTAATTAAGTGATTAATCAAGATTAAAGATAAAGCCAAATTCAAATCCAGATCTAGAGAAATCCGCGCAACAAACGAAGATTCCAGATATACCACGTGGCCAAACTAACTTGTAACAACCCACAACAGAAAGTTGTTGGGCAACTGAAACAGTTGGGCCGCGGATCGCGGCATAGGCGCGGCAATCCTAGGTCGTTATGACCTCGGATTTTGCGCCAACCTCCCAGGCTCTCGAAGCTTCTCCTTCCTCCTATAAATAGTGCATCTTCACCTGCGAGCAAAGACTGATCAGAGACGAGAGAGAGATTAGTGTAAAGCTTGTAATTTTGTTAGTTTTTCTTTAGGATTTTTAGCTCTCTATGATCTTCTCTTCCCTAGAATTCAATGTAAAAGAGAGTGATTGTGAGGGAGAGAGCTTGTGTAATCAAGGGTGACACTTGAAGCAACAAGGATTGATCCATCCTCCTTCCTCTACTTGAAGCTTGGTTCTAGTTCTATGTGCTTTCTTTAATTGCTTTCTTTATTGCTTTCTTTAATTCTTGCAATTTATTTCATGCTTTCTTGTATTTTTCTTATGGCTTGTTGTAGCTAAATTCTTCTCCATGTACTAGTTTACCACTAGTCTTGCCACTTCACTAACTCATGGGTGTTTGCTTAATTTCATCTTGCAAGTGTATGATCTTCTCTTCTCCGATGGTTAAACCACCGTCTTCCAAGTGAGAAAGCAATTAGGTCAACACGCTAGACAAACCCTACGCCAATGGAGTGACAACATTAGGTACGCATTCGCTATCAAGGAGTCTAGTAAGTCTTGGCAAGCTAGCAAGGTAAGCTAGTCATGGATCTTTTTCATTCAAGCTTTCTTTAAGTTTTCTTTCCTTTTCTTGTGAATAAACCAATCCCAATCTTGATTTCTTTTCCGACAATTTCCACCATGAACATAGCCATCCTTTCTTTTAGTTTCTTTTACATTTGATTCACTAAGTTTATAAGCAAGAGAAGAATACTCGTTTGTTCACTTCACTACCACACGTTAAAGCTTCCATCGCGAGCTCTCCCTGAGAATCGACTCGGTATAGTCCTATACTATAGCGGAGACAAGAAAGGGTACATCAATACATTTACTACATAATAAGTACACCTTCTTAGTCTAATCATACACCAGGAAAGGCTTTCCGGATACGGAGCCGCAAGGACTGGTGGTTGGTGAGGTATTGCTTGATTTTCTCGAACGCTTGTTGGCAAGCGTCATCCCAAATGAATGAGACACCCTTCTTCATTAACTTAGCGAAGGGTTGGCATCTTCCGGAGAGGTTCGAGATAAACCTGCGGATGTACGCCAATCGTCCCTGCAATCCCCTGAGTTCTTTGAGATTTCTCGGGGGTTGCATCTCCTGGATAGCGCGAACCTTTTCGGGTCCAAGTGAATTCCGGTGAATGTTACAACAAATCCTAAGAATTTGCCACTGGCCACCCCAGGAAGGACTTTGTGGGATTCATCTTCAATTGATGAGCCCGCATGATGTCGAAGACCACCTTCAGGTCCGCTATGTGATCACCTTTAGTGCGGCTTTTTACCGCGATGTCATCAACATAACATTCCACCGTTTTGCGCATTTGCTGGTGGAAAATGGCGTTCATGGCCCTTTGGTATGTTGCCCCTGCATTTTTCAGTCCGAAGGGCATGACGGTGTAGCAATATACCCCTAGAGGGGTCCTGAAGGAGGTATGCTTTCGTCATCAGGATACATTTTGATTTGATTGTATCCTGAGAATCCGTCCATGAAGGACATTCGTTCGAATCCACAAGTATTGTCAATCATGACATCTGTGATCGGCAATGGGAATTCGTCCTGGGGCAGGCCTCGTTTAGATCACGGAAGTCGATGCAGATCTGGATCTTTCCGTTCTTCTTGGCGACGGGGACGATGTTGGCTACCCAGTCGGGATGTTGTTCTTCCCTGATGAAGCCAGAATCAATAAGTTTTCTGACTTCTGATTGAATTGCCTCCATTATTTCTGGACGAAACCGTCGCTGCTGTTGTTTGACAGGTTTTACGTCCGGATTGATGTTGAGGCGGTACATGGCCACCTGAGGATCGAGTCCTGGCATGTCCTCATAATTCCAGGCGAAGACGTCTATATACTCTTGTACAAGAGATATTAGATCCTCTTTCTCCGGAGGTGATAGGCCGTCACTTATGAAGATGGGCTTAGGGTTAGCCTCATCTCCTAGGTTGATCTGAACAACCTTGTCTTCTGTGGGTGGCTCGCGCTGTTCAAAGCGAGTGTCCCAAAGAGCATTTAAATGTTTGATTCAAGGATCTGTATCAGATTGGATCATTTCTTCATTTTCATCTTCCAGGTGGCTTGTCGAAACCATGTTCACTGAAAGTTCCTTGAAGATGTTGCCGACACTGATATCTGACTCCCAAGATGATGTGTCTGAAGAGTAATCGTTGCTCGACGATCCTTGAGAATCGGAGGCTGATGGGACCGGAGTTGATACATAGCCCAACCCCCGGCGCGTCCGATGATAATAATCAGGGGCCTTCCCTTTTGGCACAAAGGACCGAAGTAGCGTCCTCCTTCCTTTGTCGAAGTTCAAACCGGGTCTGTTGGTTAGATCGTACCCCATGCACTTCATCATTTTGAGCGCTTTTGGTTCATAATGACTGAGCTGAGGGGATTCCTCCTCGCCTTCCGATTCTTCGCGGGGCATTGGCTCAGACGAGATTCGCCCAAAAAGAATTGGTTTTTGGCCTTTTCGTCTGGCTGGAACCATAAATATAGATTCTTGCGCATTACCATTATCTCGGTATGTCTCGAAGGACGACTTCACTGGTACATGCAACGATGTCAAAGCATCTACTGCCGACCAGGGGTCATCGTCTACTTCGGTGCTAGTGTCTGATGGTACTGAATCAGAAGCAAACACAGAAAAATACGCAAAATCTAAATCTTCATTAATATACCAACCGCCTGCATCATCAGCGGAGGTATTATCAACATCGGGCTTATTAATGCCCGTTACAGGCGGATCCAGCTCCCACACGCACTCATCTTTCTCGGGCTCGTGTCAACTTCGTTACCAGAGTCTGGCTCCTTTGGCTGCGGGGTTTTATTTGTCTCCACAGGATCCTGGTACAGCAAAGAGTCGGTGAAATAATTCTCGACCCCTTTGAACGGATACCTTTCGGCAATCAACGTCTGCACCTTTCCACTCCCGTCAATGTATTTCATGACTTGGTGGAGAGTGGAGGGAACGATGGAGTTGCGGTGAATCCACGGTCGTCCCAGCAATAGATTGTAGGAAGTGTCGGCGTCGATGATGTAACATGTCACTTCCGACTTGAGGCTTCCAATCTGACATCTGAGCTTGATTTTCCCCATCGGACGGGTCTGGTTGGCATTGAACCCATAGATAGTTGTTTGAGTAGGGCTCAAACGATGAGTAGGAATGCCCAGATGTTGCATGACCCGACGAGGCATGATGCTCAACGCGGACCCTGGATCTACCTGAATACGGTTCACCTCAGACGATCCAATATACCCTGTGAAATACAGGGGTCGATCATGCTTCCCTTTAACCTGCATATCATCTGTTGTGAAGGTAATGCAGGGAGCATTCGGGGAGGTGTGGAGGCAATCCTCTACATCTTCCTCCTTCGGCACCTAGGTCATGAAGACCTCGGCATTTGCCAGAGCTTCTTGTAGAGCTTCTCTGGTTGACTTTGATAGTCTGAGAAGTTCATACAAGGTAATGCGTGCCGGGATGTTGGCCAGTTGAGCCAAAACATCAAAGCGGTAAGGCGTTGTGGATCCTTCCGCTATACCCTTTGGCAGAACTCGAGAAAATCGAGTTTCTTTCTGCTTCTCCACCGGTGGCTTTGTGGAGGGCCTGATTGGCTCTGCAGTTGGTTGTGGAGGGGCTACTGCCGTCTCGCCATACTGTTTCAAGTACGTCTGTCCTGAACGGGTTCCCGCCATCGGTTGGTTGGGCTCTGCGGCCAGGACTATTGTTTCCTCCTCGGAGTCGGTTAACGAGGGAACATCAGTCTCGGCTTCTCAAGAGGAGGCACCCACCACATTGCAGGATGAGGCCTTTGCCTTGCCTTTGGATTTCCTGTTGGTCACAGTAGTCCATTGCTGTTCATTGACAAGGTCAGGGTGGACCCACATAATTTCCCCTTGAGGTGTAGGGACGGGTACCAAGCCTTTCTCTTGCTGCTGGTGAGGGTCTGTGTTGACCACTCTCAGCTCTCCTCTTGGAATAGGGGCCACCCCCGCAGGCGTTGGGGGTTGTCTTCCAAACTGAAGAACTGACGTCACATTAGCCGTCACCTTCTTCTGCTCTGGTCGGAGTTTCAACACCTCCGCGTCAATCAGAGCTTGAAGGATGTCCTTGAAGACATAGCAGCTCTTGGTAGGGTGCCCCAGCATCCTGTGGTACAAGCAATAGGTGGGATTGTCGGTCTTGCCGACTTCCTCGGGGCGCCTAGCTTCAGGGAGCTTCAGTCGGTTGCTCTTGTTGAGTAGTTTAAAGAGCGAATTGACATGTTCCTCCTTGAAGGAATATTGCTTGTTGGCGCGAGGCTGACTTGAAGAGCCACTCGCCTTGCCTGATTGAGGTTTGGCGGGAGATTTGGTCTCCGTTGCCAAATTATCCTTCTGCTTTGTTTGGAGGGATGTGTCCGGCGCACGCCTTGTCGACCTTTCCGGCCTAGGCTTACCTTCCTCCGCTCTGACGCGGGCGACAATCTCCTCAGCCTGTTCACCTTGTTGGACTAATTGCTTCCAGGTGCGGCTTTCAACAACTCCTATTTGAGCAAGGAGTGAGGTTTGGAGATTGTGGCGGCATGTTTCCACCAGGATGGCCTGGGTCATACCGCTTGGACACCGGAGTGCCATGTTCCGAAACCTTTCCACGAAAGATTTGACGGACTCCCTTTTTCGCTGTTTGGTAGCCAAAAGGGTTGGCATTGTGACCTCGGAGTCATCTTCGAAGAAGCGTGTTAAAAAGAGCTTCTCCAAATCGCCCCAGTTCTTGATAGAACCTTCTGGGAGCTTCATGAACCATTCAAAGGCTAACCCTTTCAGGGTGCCGATGAACAGACGTGCCAGGATAGCATCGTTGTCTACTACATTCCGGTTTGGGATTTGAAGTAGTAGATGTGCTGGTTGGGTGACCCCTTCCCGTCAAATGCTTGGAGGGTTGGTGATTAGTACACAAAAGTGCATATTTTACATCATAATTCCCATGCATAATACGAATAAATAAGTGAATTTTACTCCTCTTCTCTACATATTTGCAGGTACACAATTAATGGAGAGATATTCAAATAATCACTTAATTAACACTAATTAAGTGATTAATCAAGATTAAGGATAAAGCCAAATCTCAAACCAGATCTAGAGAGATCCGCGCAACAAACTCAGAATCCAAGTGGTCCACGTGGATAACCACTTCCCAACTGA
The DNA here is from genome assembly GCA_038442645.1 of Agave tequilana. Taxonomy (NCBI): domain Eukaryota; kingdom Viridiplantae; phylum Streptophyta; class Magnoliopsida; order Asparagales; family Asparagaceae; genus Agave; species Agave tequilana. Next base: position 155,729 of record JAVJIF010005273.1, on the reverse strand, counting down.
TCTCCACCAGAAAGATCCGATCCAACGGCCACGAGATTGCCGCGGGGCGCGGCAAGGGGCGCGGCAATCTTGGGGCTGTTGGTCCCGGATTTTGTGGCAACAAACATCTCTCTGGAAGCTTCCCATTTCTCCTATAAATACCCCATGAAGACCTGCGAGCTGAGACTGATCAGAGAAGAGAGGAGATTAGTTTTAGGTGTTGTAATTTTCATTTTTCTCTAGGTTTTGTTCTTTAGTTCCCTCTTCTTCTCTATCCCTAGATTTCATTACAAAAGAGAGTGATTGTGAGGGAGAGAGCTTGTGTAATCAAGGGTGACAACTTGAAGCTATGCAAGGATTGATCCATCCTCCATTCCTCTACTTGAGTTTGATTCTAGTTTCTTGTGCTTTCTTTACTTGCTTTATTACTTGCTTTGTTTAGTTCTTGCAATCTAATTCAAGCTTTGTTTAGTTCTTTAATGGCTTCTTTTAGCTAATTTTCATTCCATGTACTAGTTTACCACTAGCGTAGCCACTTCACTAACTCATGGATGATTGCTTTTGTTAATCTTGCAAGTGTATGATCTTCTCTTCTCCGATGGTTAAACCACCATCTTGCAAATGAGAAAGTAATTAGGTCAACACGTGAGAGGAATTCTAAGCCTATGGAGTGACAACATTAGGCAAAGCTTTCATTATCAAGGAGATTGGTAAGCTTTGGCAAGCTAGCAAGGTAATCTAGTCTTGGATCGCTTTCTTTAAGTTTCTTGTTCTTTTCTTGTGAATACCACAACCAATTCTTGATTTCTTTTCCAACGACTTCCACATGAACATATCCATCTTCTTTTAGTTTCTTTCGCATCACTAAGTTTATAATCAAGAGAAGACTACTAGTTTGATCACTTCACAACCTAACGTTTAATGCTTCCATCGCGAGCTCTCCCTGAGATTCGACTCGGTATAGTCCTATACTATAGCGGAGACAAGAAAGGGTACATCAATCACATTTCTATACACATAATAAGTATACCTTTCCCGTCTAAATCAAATTGGCGCCGTTGCCGGGGAGAGCGACGTATTTTTTGGTTTAAAGTGAAGTACTAAACTATTATTCTTCTCTGTTGCAGGTTTCAGGAGAAGAAAACAGGAAATTATTAAATGCAGAGTAACATCTAAGTGAACCTGGTCCTCTGCTCAAGAAAGCAGAGACCAGGATTCCACTGAAGTGCCGCGGACCCGCGGCATATCCAGTGGAAACGCGGCACTTTGAGAGAATTTCTCACCAAATTTCTGCAGGGCCTCTGGTTCTGAAAAATACTGCTGTTTCTATACTTGAAATCCTGTGTTGTTCACTGTATTCCTGCTTAATTAAAAAACAGTAAAAAGTTGGGTGATAATTGCTAAAAATTGTTTAGACACTTGCATTTTAGGCACGTGTCTCTTCAATTCTTTACTTTTACTGTTGAAGAGTGCGTGGAGGCAAGGTACGTGTTTGCATTACATTTAGACTAGGACAAACTCTTGCTTGATTTCTTGCTTTGAGTGTATCCTAGTTATATTTCTTGTACACTTGCACAATTCAAATTTAAGGGCATACCCGTAAATAAGATAAGGTGGGGGAGGTCATTACCCTTTCCTTAGCCCGAAAACCACAACCCAAGCACTCACTAACCCAAGCCTCTAATTAATAAAAAGTAGACGTTGGCCCTAGGGACATCTCGGACTCAACTAGGAGATTATCCTAAGGGGGGAAAAGTGTTGGAATTTAACTTTTGCAAAATCGGTGTCTAGGAAAGGGGTTGAGGGCCGAAAGCCCGAAGGTTGCTGGTTACTTAATTAAGGAACGTCTCCGGACGGAAAACCTCCCACCAACCTTACCCTCCCTGGCTGATTAGCTTGTGGTTAGAGTCTGCACTAAACCTCCCGTGGACGGTCTATTTGTTAGGAGTCATCTAGGTCTAAGTCTACCCTAACTTAGGTTAGAATTTTCTTTCTTTCTTTTTTTGTTTGTTTGTTTGATTTTTGTTTGTGATTGTGTGATATGGCTTACAATTACAATTCTTTCCATCCATATGTCACACACACTCCATATTCGGATAATTCCAACCCGGTATTTTATAATATGCACCAACCACATACACCGGGTTGGCCTTATCCGAATCAATACGACCCATACACCCCATCTAACGATTATAATGTCCAAAATAATTTCAACTCTTCACCGAGTAATTGGGGATTCCAGTACCCCGAGTTAAATTCTCAAAATCCTTGTCCACCATATTCACCTTGTCCACCATATTCATTTCCTGAGTCCACTTCATATACTCCTTTTTCTAAACCTCCCTTTGAAGAAAAATCTGAGTTGCAAAGGAGTATAGAAGCCAATTTACTGAGAGTTGAGCAACAACTTCAAAAACCATTTGTCTCTCCAATTCCACCATATTCTCAAGAATCTTACTCAGTTCCACCTTTTCATAATGAACAACCATTTGCTTGTAAACCGAGTAAAGATTTCTTGTGTGAGTCAACTTTTCCATCATCACACACTTTTGACTCACACTTCCAAGACAACACTTCCTCTTTCCATCAAAACAATGAAATCATCGATTATGGAAAGATGCTTGAAGACATGACCAATGCTCAAAATGCTAGGAATCGTGACATAGAATTGATGATCCAAACTCTTCATTCTCATCCTCTTTCTAATGTCACTAGCCACTCTAAATCCAAAGAGTCATGTAGTCTTGGAAGTCCAGATTCAATTTCAGCACACTTACCTGAACTTGTCCACACTTCTGATCCAATTGATAATTGGCAAGTTTTCCTTTTTCTGAAATTGAATTGGAACATGAATTTGATTCTGAACTTTCACTTGATGATTCCAACTTACTTCCTGATTCAATCATGACTTCCATATCCTTACCGGTTTTCAATCCATTTCCAAAGTCAAAATTGAATCCATTTTCCATCCATTGTGAAATTGAATCACCAATCTTTTATGATGATCACATAGAACTTGGCCAATTCCATACTTCTGAAAATCCCATTGATAAATTGGCAAGTTCTCTACATTTAATTGAGTTACATGAAGAATGTGATCTTGAACCCCAACTTTGTGATTCAATCCTTCTTCCTGATTCCATAATGACTCCGGTATCTTTACCTTACTTCAATCTTTTCCCGGAGTCAATCTTGGATCCTTTCACTATTCACAATGAAAGTGAATCATCCATCTTTGAGGATCATGTTGAACTTGCCCAATTTTACACTTCCGAAGATACCATTGACATTCTGGCAAGTTCTCCATCTTGTGGAATTGAACTCAATGAGAAATGTGACCTTGATTTTCTCGATCTCTTTACTTCTGAAACTGATTGTACAATTCTATCAGAAGATTTTGACTTAAGTTTTGAAGAATTGTATGGTGATGAGCTTGAATTTCTTGAAATTGGAAGTAAAGAGATATCACCCATAGTAGGTCACATTCCATTGTTGGACAATACATGTGGACTTGAGTTTTCATTTCTTGACTTGGACTCAATTTCTGACCTCACTTCGACTCCTGAACCATCACTTGATTTAAATCATAATCCTGAGTCGGAATTCCTTCCAGAGTCCAAGTCAATGTTCTATCATGTCATATTCCTTTTTGGGACAAGGTAATTGATAAATTTGACTCTGAAATTATTAGGAAAATCTTGAAATTAGATGGGGTCAGGTATTTAATAAAAATCATAAATGCACACATCTTTCTTATGGGTCATATTTCTGATAATTTTGGTGGGTTCCTGAAAACCCAAAGAAAAGATGATTGGGCCATGTTTCGTGGACCAATCAGACCACCACCGGAACCACCACCTTAAGGTAATTTTTGTTCCTTCCCTTTCCATTTTGTTTCATGCATACATATATCATGATGCATTGAGGACAATGCATGAAATAAGTGTGGGGGAGGGTTTACTAACATAGAGTTTTTAGACTTTCTTTCTTTTACTTTTCTTTTAGAAAAATTAAAAAAAAAAGAAAAATAAAAATAAAAACTTTTTGTAATAAAAGACAAAGTTTTGTTCTATTTTTAATAAAATGAAGATGTATCTTAGGAATTAAGAAAGCCTTAATTATGACATCTTAAACATAGTTGAAATAATAGATCTTATTTGAGATTATAGGCTAAGTAAGTAAAATTGGTGAGATATTATTATCTGGAATTTTTTTTGCCTTAGATAATATGCACTTTACACTTACACATTTCTTGGGATGGAGACAAAGACCAAAAATGCCATATAAATAAAAAAAAAAAAGAAAAAAAAAAAAAAGAAAAATATATATAAATAAAGCATCACCTATTAAGCTGGGAAATTGTGCCTCAAGAAGCATGATTACTCACGCCTAACGGTGATCTCACTTATTAAGCTGGATAATTGTGCCTCAAGAAGCACGATTACTCACGCCTAACGGTGATAATAAATAATCCCCTTTAGTTTCGTGGCCTTTTCTACTCGAGACCTTAAACCCGAGGGATGTTTTCTCATCTGGTGCCCTAAGACCGTCTGGTTTGGGAGTCATCGGTTAAAGGCTCGTTACAAGGGTAGACTAGAAAGCCTAAACTAAGGGAAGAAAAAAGCATAAAAAAAAAAGTATATATAAATAAATAAATGGCTTTATGGTTGGAGTTGAAATCCCAGGAAATCTTCACTTACACGGTGTGCATACTATCTAGGTTTTATGAAAGATAAATATTCAATCCAATTTTGAACTCTTACCTTAATTAAAGACAAGATCTTGCATGGATACTAAGTTTAAGGAAGAATGATTATAGGTGGACTTATGACCTAGGATCACTTATATTTTGCGAAAATAGTTCGTAAACATGTCTCTTATTCAAAATGCGTTTTCAAAACACTAACATTTGTCTTCTTTCTTTATGGATTTTGTGGGTGCAATCCGCTGAAAACCCTCAGGAGACAACACTCCTCCTCTAGGGTAACCTAGAGGTTTAACGGCTTGTTGCACATGCTCAGTGCAATCGCGTCACCTGCGAAAGTGGTGTAATAAATGTTAGTTAGGATTTTATTTTTTTTTCTTTGTTTTGCTCGGGACGAGCAAAAGAATAAGTGTGGGGGTGTGATTAGTACACAAAAGTGCATATTTTACATCATAATTCCCATGCATAATACGAATAAATAAGTGAATTTTACTCCTCTTCTCTACATATTTGCAGGTACACAATTAATGGAGAGATATTCAATAATCACTTAATTAACACTAATTAAGTGATTAATCAAGATTAAGGATAAAGCCAAATCTCAAACCAGATCTAGAGAGATCCGCGCAACAAACTCAGAATCCAAGTGGTCCACGTGGATAACCACTTCCCAACTGATCTCCACCAGAAAGATCCGATCCAACGGCCACGAGATTGCCGCGGGGCGCGGCAAGGGGCGCGGCAATCTTGGGGCTGTTGGTCCCCGGATTTTGTGGCAACAAACATCTCTCTGGAAGCTTCCCATTTCTCCTATAAATACCCCATGAAGACCTATGAGCTGAGACTGATCAGAGAAGAGAGGAGATTAGTTTTAGGTGTTGTAATTCATTTTTCTCTAGGTTTTGTTCTTTAGTTCCCTCTTCTTCTCTATCCCTAGATTTCATTACAAAAGAGAGTGATTGTGAGGGAGAGAGCTTGTGTAATCAAGGGTGACAACTGAAGCTATGCAAGGATTGATCCATCCTCCATTCCTCTACTTGAGTTTGATTCTAGTTTCTTGTGCTTTCTTTACTTGCTTTATTACTTGCTTTGTTTAGTTCTTGCAATCTAATTCAAGCTTTGTTTAGTTCTTTAATGGCTTCTTTTAGCTAATTTTCATTCCATGTACTAGTTTACCACTAGCGTAGCCACTTCACTAACTCATGGATGATTGCTTTTGTTAATCTTGCAAGTGTATGATCTTCTCTTCTCCGATGGTTAAACCACCATCTTGCAAATGAGAAAGTAATTAGGTCAACACGTGAGAGGAATTCTAAGCCTATGGAGTGACAACATTAGGCAAAGCTTTCATTATCAAGGAGATTGGTAAGCTTTGGCAAGCTAGCAAGGTAATCTAGTCTTGGATCGCTTTCTTTAAGTTTCTTGTTCTTTTCTTGTGAATACCACAACCAATTCTTGATTTCTTTTCCAACGACTTCCACATGAACATATCCATCTTCTTTTAGTTTCTTTCGCATCACTAAGTTTATAATCAAGAGAAGACTACTAGTTTGATCACTTCACAACCTAACGTTTAATGCTTCCATCGCGAGCTCTCCCTGAGATTCGACTCGGTATAGTCCTATACTATAGCGGAGACAAGAAAGGGTACATCAATCACATTTCTATACACATAATAAGTATACCTTTCCCGTCTAAATCAGTTGGAGCCTTGAACTTAGGAGGGTATGGAACTAAGTCCCACTCAGCCGGATAGGGCCGGACCACTCCTACTTCTTGGAGGTCTTTGCGATTGGCAAGGGCCTCGAGGCGTCGCTCCAGTTGACTCATTCTTTTAGCATGAGCCTTCCCCGGGTCTTGGTCGCCCTTTACTTGCGACGAGGACTTGGACGAACTAGAAGTAGATCGCTGCCTCTCCTCAGAAGGTTCGGAAGATGAGCTTCCTCCCTTTCTCCCTTTGCCCTTTGACTTTTTAGGAGGAGACCTCCTTCTGTCTTCGAGCAGCTGTGCAATCGCCTACTTGAGGGAGTCGATAGATTCCTGCTGAGAAAGAATCATATCCATTTGTGTCTTCTGGATCTGTTCCAAACGTCTAGCCGTTTCCTCAGGAGTGCCTGTCATGTAGGCAGAGGTCTCCTTTTCGACGGAAGAGTTCGAAGCCCTTGATTCACTACGGCGGAGTGAGAATCATTCACTCTAATGCCATGGGCTAAGGCATTATAGTCAATTGGGGGAATGGCCCCAGTCCGGGTGCGAGTGTGTTGATACACCCCTTCCGGTTCAGAGTCAGACTCATCTGAGCTGACTGCAGGTTGTTTTCCCTTGCTCCTGCTTGTCATATTCACAGTGAGCTCCGGGTACTCAACGTCAGAGAAGGTTCTCCTTCTGTGGGAGCGTCTTCTTTTAGCTGACGGAGGAATCAGGGTCAGCTGTCTGACTAAAGACTGCTGTTGTACGCCTGATCCGCAACGGCACTCAGAGAGCATATGGATGAGCCGTTGGCAGCAACACGACGAAGTGGCCTGATTGGCACTTCTTTTCTTCGTCAAATAATCCCTCAAATCCATGGGAGGGGGATTGAAAAGATTAGCCTAGCAACGTCGAAGACGGGAGGCATCCATGTGCTGTACAGCCTGGACGTAGGCTTCAGGGACGCAGTTCTTGCGCCGCAGCCGTTCAGCGCGTGTCTGGCGTCTCTGTTGAGACAAGACGCGCCTGTCGCGTTGCTGTTTGGTGTGTCGGGGCAGAGACACTTGAGAGAGAGTGGGTTGCTGGGCCCCACGCCTATGGGCGCGTGCCTCTTGTGCTTGATAAGGCACAGGGCTTCACCTTGGCGTTTGGTGAGTTGGTCTTCAGAGGACCTAACTGAAGGAATCTCGCATTTGGGCCGCCAAACGCGGACTTCGCGGGGCGCGAGCAAGGCGCCAGTTCGTATGCTGCGTCCAGCCTCAGTCAGACAACCAGAGGTTCCAACTTGTAGCTGACGTGCACGTCTCCTTTGTCGACGCTCAGCGTTCCGGTTGCGTCGCGGAGGTGGAGAGAGACCAACAACATCCTGATGCTGAACATCAGAGATTTTAACCACGCGGGTCTCCTGAGAGACGCTGACGCGGGTGTTCTGTGCGACGCGGTTGGTCGCAAAGGCAGTTGTGCCTGGGACCACGCGGGCCTTCTGCGAGGCGTTGGCGCGTGTACCTTGCTTGGCACAGTTGGCAGTAGGGGCGACCGAGAGAGCCACAGATCGGGCCTCGGGGCCATTCCCCGTCGAGACCCGGCGGCAGACGCGGGTCTTTGGGCTCTTGGAGCCGGAAGAGAGAAAACTCTTCGTACTTCGCCTGGTCGAACTCGACGATGAGCGATTCGACCATCTTCCCCTTACGGAAGACGTCATCCTGCGCCACGATTTGCTCATCAGTGACAAATGTATTCCCCAGCGGAGTCGCCATCTCTTGTACGCGCCGAAAAAGAGGGAAAGAGGAAATGCTGTAAAAATTTTCCTTGAATCAGATGAAAAAGATTACAACAAAAATAACTTTCCTTCCAGTTACAAGGGAGGGAGGATGTTGAGTCTTGAATCCTCCCTTTGTTTAATGCTGGGTTCTTCGTGTGGCGGTGGAGAGTGAATCTTGTTCTCCGTTGACCGGATGACCGTCTGGATCGTCAGGGATCTTCTCTTCGGCTGGTAGAAAGAGTAGCACAGCTCTTGTCTACCAAAACTCTCAAAGAGAAGGTAGGCAAAGAGTAGCTTGTACGCAGCAAGCTTAACGAAGAGTTGAGCTCTCTCCTTTTTCTGCCGTGTCTGGTCGTCTGATTGCCGATCTCTCTATCTCTCGATCGTCGATCCTTGGTCCCCTCTCTCCTCTATGATTCCCGATCCCCCCGACCTCATAGCAGACGGGGCTATTTATAGAGGTCCTAGGGGGTGAACGTGCCCCCTAAAAATGCTCCACGATGAGGGGCTGACCTCCCCGCTATGTGGGCGGTGACTGGCCCCATAACCATGGCGGTTATAACTGAGACGCGGGTTTCAGCCCACGCGCCTTGAGGTTGAGGCGCGGGTGTTGAGCCCACGCGCCTTGATGCTGAGACGCGGGTGTTGAGCCCACGCGCCTTGATGCTGAGACGCGGGTGTTGAGCCCACGCGCCTTGATGCTGAGACGCGGGTGTCGAGCTACGCGTCTAGAACTTGAAACTCTGCTTTTTAATGGCTTGTCTTCTAGTGATTTTTAGACAGCCTACAACTTTCTATTTTAGTGTAATACTCCTCTCTTTACCTCTTCTCTTTTGTTGTTCTGTTTCTTAAGCATGTCTAACTAACTCTTTCATTGCATGGCTAACTAACTACGAACCCACTAATCTCTAAACAACTTGATTGATAACCCAAATGAGTCAATAGTGTCAAACAAGCCTTGTGCAAACGAGAGCTAAGACATCTTAAGACAAGGGTTCTAACTCTAACTTACCTACAAGTATTAGCTCTCTTATATTTCATGCTTAACGGGTTTTTGATGATCTATAAACTTTGCTTGTCGTTGTAAGTTGAGATTTCCTTTTAACTTTGCCGATACCATTAGTGTACTTGCGTCTTCCTTATTCTCGCCTTCTATTGGATCTTGATAAGGGAATATCCGAGTTTTTGCCGTATAAAGCTAAGTTAAAGGAAGAACTTTCACTCGATTTTCACGTGAATAGTTCCTATGCATAAGGGTTATACTTGCTTATGATCCATCATGAGGCTACTGATGCACACATTTATTGCATTATTCTTTATTACATTTTCACATTTATCATGTAATAAATCTGCTAAATTTCTTGTCTTAATGTCTGTTTTGCAGAAGATAATCACGGGGGAGAAGAGGATAAAATCAAATAAATATCAGTTAAATTCAGATTTAACTAAATCTATTTAGTTAGAGAAGGATGATCCCAAATTCAGTTGGTTAAATCAATTTTTGATGAATCAAGTGGTTAAAACTAAAGATCAACTGAGGATAACGTCAAATACAGAGTCCAAATCCAAAGGGATAAATGGATAGAGAGAAGATCAACGGATGAGATGAAGCAATTGTGACTCAGATTCAGACTGGATATATTTTAGTATTTAAATCATAACTTTCGCTACCGAATCTCAAATCTGATGATTTAAGATGATTCAAAAAGAAGACTTAAAGGGCTACAACTCTTGCATTGATCATTATTTATAATTCTGTTATTTGATAAGCTATAGTCAGCAATCAACACGCCAATAAGCTGTAGATCAAAACTGAATATCCACGTCAAATCAAGTTTGGAGATAAGGGAAGAATTCAAATTCAGAAATAGCCAGCTTTCCCTATCTTCATACTCCTCTACCCTCTGTACTTCTCCTATAAATACCTGCAATCTCAAAGGCAAATGGGGACGACCAAGCAGAGAGTAGAACTTATGCTAATTTATAGTTTGTAATTTAGGTTTTTTATTTTCTTTCATGTAATTTTTATTTTCTTTATGTAACTAAGAGGAGAGGAGACTTTCATGGAGGAATGAGAGCAAGCTTGTACTGAAGGTGACACCGGTGTAAGTGATCTTTTTTTTCATTGTTATTTGAATCGAATTGAAGTTTCTTTTTTCTTCTTTACTCTTGTTTTCATTTACTTCCCTCTTCTGTGTTGTGGATCCAAATGAAACCGATAGCCTCGAAGTTGTCTTGCCCTTGCAAGTGCCGTTGATGGCTTATAGTGATGGATATCCATTTCTATTGTAGTGTAGCTTGCCCCTTCAATTCATAGTGTAATACGGGAATGGGGAAGATTCTATTTGTCATACTTCGCTCGCTTCAAATAAAGGTACATCATCGATATGGATGAAAGGTAAGCAGGCGCTGAAGAGGTAAGTAAGTTTTTTAGGTTTTAACTTTCTTTTCTTTTAATTTTAGTTTAGATCACCAACACCACAATTCCCCAACTCATTTATTAATCTTTTCAATTTCTTTGTATATATCAATTTTCTATTTTGTCCACCTTCTCAGTCTACCACTTTCTTCCTAACTTAATTTTAACTCTTTTTCATTTTTTTAAAAGAACTAAAAGAAGAATTTTAACCATTTTTTGTAACCTAAAAGAGAAAACTTGCTAGTCCCTCCTTATGGATCACGACCCGCATAGCCACTTGCTATTGTGGTAGAATTGAGTACCTTACACTGCTGTTTTAAAAGTTCTGAAATTCTGTATTCTTGTGTGCAGTAAAAACCTCAATCAAATTTTGACGCCGTTGCTGGGGAGGGACGGTAAGTTATTCTCTTTTTAGAATTACATTTTTTGGTTAACTTTCTTCTTTGTTTTTGGTGTACAGATTTAACAATAAGGAATTTTGCTGTAGTGGACATATAAGTGGCCCTGGACTTTACTCAAGAAAGCAGAGCCCAGAAGCCCTCAGATTTGCTACATTCCTGTGTCAATCTGAGTGAACTACTAACCTGTATTTTCTACAGGTTGGCTGAATTGTATAATTTAATATCTGTAGCATTTATTTCCTTATTTGACTCACTGTATATACATTACAAACACAACAGTAAAAAGTTGATTGTAAATGCTAAAAATGATTTAGACTTTGCATTTAGGCACTTGTCTATTTCATTACATTTTCTATTTACTGTTGAAGAGTGCCGGAGCCAAGGTATGTGTGCATAGCATTTAGTATAAGGTTCATTCTTGTATGAAATATTGCTTGAGTGTTACTTTTTTCTATATACTTGTACACTGCACTAAATTGATTTAAGAGCTTGTCCTATAAACAAGATAAGGTGGGGAGGTCATTACCCTCCCTTAGCCCACAAATAATATCCTCACTCACTAACCCAAGCATAACTAAAACTGAGTAGACGTTGGCCCTAGGGACATCTCGGACTCAAATAGGAGACTGACCTAAGGGGAAAGTTGATTTGAATTTGACTCTTACCAAATCGGTGACTAAGGTTGGGGATTGAGGGACGAAACCCGAAGGCTGGTAGTTTGGCTTAATTAGGCCCGTCGATTCTGCGTGGATACCTCCCACCAATCTTGCCCCTACCTGGCCGATTAAGTTGTGATCAGATTCAGCAATATACCCCCCGTGGACAGTCTAACCAGTTAGGAGTCGTTTAGGTCGAAGGTCTACCTAACTTAGGTTAGATTTTTTTTTCTTTTATTTGTTTGCTTATTTGTTTGTTTTTCTTTATTTGTGTTTGACATTTCCTGTGTGATATGGCTTATACCAATAATTTTTCAATTTTAGTGGTAATCCATATTACACCCCAAACTCTTTTTCGGATATTACCAACACGACATATCATAACTTTAACCAACCTAGTGTGCCGGATTGGTCTTATCCGAATCAATATAACTCATGCCCCCATTCTTATGACCATAATTTCTAAAATAATTTCAACTCTTCACAGAGTCAATGGGGATTCACCTCCCCGAGTCCAATTTTTAACCAACTTGTCGTCCTTATCCACTTGTCCATAATATTTTCCAGATTCATAATAAGTCCACCAGTTCAAAATAGAAACCATCAATCTTGGAAATGAGTATGCGCGAGTCCAAGCAACAATCATAAGATCTGACGGACTCACAATTTCACCACAAATTCCAAAACAAAACTTCACTTTTCAAGTCCAATCGCAACAAAACGTTGAACCAATCGATTATGAAAAGCTGCTTGAAGCCATGACTTAGGCTCATATCGTTCGTAATCATGACATAGATCTAATGGTCCAAACTCTCCATTCTCACCGTTTGACCATTTCTGATGTCGCTAACCATTCTGTTAGAGCTGAAGAATCATGTTGTTTTAGAAAACAAGATTCCATTTCAGCACACCCATTTGAACTTGCCCAAACTTTAAATTTTGAAAATGACATTGACAGTTTGGCAAGTTATCCCTTTTCTGAAATTGAACTTGAGAATGAAATGATCCTGAACCTCAACTTGGTGATTCAATTCTACTTCCTGATTCAATAAAGACTTTGGTGTCTTTACCTGATTTTAATCTTTTTTCCGAATCAACATTGGATCCTGTGCCAATTCATCATGAAACTGAATCGCCAATTTTTATGATCATCATATTGAACTTGACTAATTTCATACTTTGAAAGTCCCATTGATAAATTGGTAAGTTCTCATTTTTATGAAATTGAACTCAATGAGAAATGTGATTTAGATTCTCCAATTTGTGATCCAGTTCAAATTCCTGAATCAATATTGACTCCTGTTTTGTTACCCAACTTGAGTAATATTTTAGAGGCAATTTCGATTCCACACCTGTCATTCTTGAACTTGAACACCAATGTTAAGTCACATTCCGTTGTTGGAAAATGAATGTGGATTTGAGTTTCAACTTCTTGATTTGGACACTCTTCCTGAAACAATCTCGACTCCTGAACCTTTACTTGACTTAAGTCACTTCCTGAGTATGTATTAGTTCTTAGGTCCAAATCAATCATTCCATCTTTTCACACTCCATTTTGGGACAAGAGTGTTGATAAAATTGACTCCGAAATATTTGTGAAATTAGAAATTAGATGGGGTAAATTTTTTAATAAAAACCGTTCATATATACATCATTTTAGTGGGTTATATTAGAGAGGTTTCTGGTGGGTTGCTCCGAACTCCACGCAAATTCGATTGGGCCACATTTCGTGGACCAATCAGACCACCACCGGAACCACCACCTTAAGGTAATATTTCCTTCCCTTTCTTCTTTTTCATGCATCTATGCATTAATTCATACATTGAGGACAATGCATGAGATAGGTGGGGGAGGGTTCTAACATAACTTAGGTTTTCCTTTTTTTAAAAAAATTATTATTAACATTTTCTTTACCTTTAAAATAAAAACTTTTTGAAAATAGAAACAATATTTTGACATATTTTTTGTAAGAAATTAAGTCAATTCTAAGGAACAGGAGAATCATAATTAGGATTCTTATACTTGGTCAAAATAAGATTATTGTTTGATTTTTAGGGTTAGGAAGATAATTTGTCAAAGTAATTTAGTCTTGATCTTTGTCTTGATGAAATATGCGCACTTTATACACTTACACACTTAGGTTTAAAAATAAAGATTCTTATGTCTTATTTTAAAAAAAAACTATATATGGATATTTATGAAAAATAAATAAATCTAATTATTGATTAGCTAGGTGCTTTGGCCTAAGTAAGCCTTGGTATTTATGCGAAAGATGATTAGATAAGTTTGAAAAAAAAGAAATATATATATATATATATCTATAAAAATCTACTGATTAAGCTGGGTATTTGTGCCTCATAAAGCATAAGTATTCACGCCTAAAAGTGGTCATATAATAAAATCCTTAGTTTTGTGGCCTTGTTTGCTCGAGTCCTTAAGTCCTGCGGTATTTTCTCACCCGGTGCCCTAAGACCGTTTGGTTTGGGAGTCACGATTAAAGGCTTGTTACATAGGCAGATTAGAAAGCCTAAAAGAACTAAGGAATAATACCACAAATAAATAAATAAATAAATAAGGCATAATAGGTAGAGTTAAAGAACCCTTAGTCAAAAATTTTCACGGTCACGAAGGTGCATATGACTAGGGTAAAGTAATAGACTAGATGAGAAGTACAATTTGACTCCTTACTTTGATTGATAACAAATTTTTGAATAGAGACTAAGTTTAGGAATGAAAAAATTCGATTTTCCTATAACTTATGGATTACTAATTCTTACAATAATATTCAAATATTTTTCTCTTTCAAAATGTGTTTTCAAAATACTAACACTTTGCTTCTCTTTCTTTATAGATTTTGTAGGTGTAATCCACTGAAAAACCCTCACGAGACAAAACTCATCCTCTAGGGGAAATCTAGAGGTTTAACGACTTGTTGCACATGCTCAGTGCAATCGCATGACTTGCGAAAGTGGTCAAATAATTTTTGTTTAGTTTTGTTGTTTTGCTCAAGGATGAGCAAAAGATAGATGTGGGGGTGTGATTGCACACATTTATTGCATTATTCTTTATTATATTTCCACATTTATCATGTAATAAATCTGCTAAATTCTTATCTTAAATGTCTGTTTTGCAGAAGATAATCACGGGGAGAAAGAGGATAAAATCAAATAAATATCAGTTAAATCAGATTTAACTAGATCTATTTGGTTAGAGGAGGATGATCCAAATCTAGTTGGTTAAATTCAGTTTTTAATGAATCAAGTGGTTAAAACTAAAGATCAACTGAGGATAACGGTAAATACAGAGTCTAAATCTAAAGGGATAAATGGACAGAGAGAAGATCAATGGATAAGATGAAGCAATTTGACTCAGATTCAGACTGGATATATTTTAGTATTTAAATCATAACTTTTGCTACCAAATCTCAAATCTGATGATTTAAGATGTTCCAGAAAGAAAACTTAAAGGGCTACAACTCTTACATGATCATTATTTCTATTTCTATTATTTGATAAGCTATATTCAACAATCAACATGCAATAAGCTGTAGATCAGAACTGAATATCCACATCAAATCAAGTTTGGAGATAAAGGAAGAGTTCAAATTCAGAAATAGCCAGCTTTCCCTATCTTCATACTCCTCTACCCTCATATTTCTCCTATAAATATCTTCAATCTCAAAGGCAAATGGGGACGACCAAGCAGAGATAAAACTTAGGCTAATTGTAGTTTGTAACTTAGGTTTTATATTTTTTTTCATGTAATTTTTATTCTTTATGTAACTGAGAGGAGAGGAGACTTTCATGGAGGAATGAGAGCAAGCTTGTACTGAAGGTGACACCGGTGTAAGTGATCTTTTCTTCCATTGTTATTTGAATCGAATCGAAGTTTCTTTTTTTTTATTTACTCTTATTTTCGTTTACTTCCCTCTTCTGTGTTTGTGGAGCCAAATGAAACCGATAGCCTTGAAGTTGTCTTGCCCTTGCAAGTGCCGTTGATGGCTTATTGTGATGGATATCCATTTCTATGGTAGTGTAGCTTGCCCCTTCAATTCATAGTGTAATTGGGAATGAGGAAGATCCTATTTGTCATACTTCGCTCGCCTTCAAACAAAGGTACATCGTCGATATGGGTCAAAGGTAAGCAGGCGCCGAAGAGGTAAGTAAGTCTTTTAGGTTTTAACTTTCTTTTCTTTTAGTTTTAGTTTAAATCACCAACACCACAATTCCCCAACTCATTTATCAATCTTTTCAATTTCTTTGTATATATCAATTTTCTATTTTCTTCGCCTTCTCAATCTATCCCTTTCTTCCTAACTTAACTTTAACTCTTTTTCATTTTTTTAAAGAACTAAAAGAAAATTTTAACCATTTTTTGTAACCTAAAAGAAAACGTATTGAAAAGCTTCCATCGCTTGTCCCTCCTTGTGGATCACGACCCGTATAGCCACTTTCTATAGCGGTAGTATTGAGTACTTGCACATCTTTATTTTAAAGTTCTAAAAATCTGTATTTTTGTTTGCAGAAAAAACCTCAATCAGCTACATCTTTAAGAAGTTAGAGATTAGTGGGAGAACTTAGTAGAAAGTTAGCAATGCGTTTTACCATTAAGAAAATTCACTTTTATAAACCAACAAACCAATTCAAACTACTTTGAAGCAAACTTGTTTTCATTTTCAAATTCTTTATTTGAAACAAAGAACTTTCTCTTTTCTTGAACAAAGAAGCCGCATCAAGATTTCATCGCTCTCCCTCCTTGTGATACGACCCGTAGAGCCACTTTGCTACTACGGAAGAATCGCAAAAGCAGTAACATCGACCCACATTCCTTTATCTATTTTGTGCTTGCTTTTTGCTGATCAAATTTTGGCACCGTTGCCGGGGAGGGAACGACTTTATTGTTCAATACTAAAGATTTTTCTTTGTTCTTGTGTGTAGGAGAAGTACCAAGGAGCTCACTATCTCGGGAAGCGAAAGTGGTGGCCAAAGACGTTGCACGAGGATTCATTTGCCCTCAGAAAATTCGTGTAAAAGCGAGTTTCTCTGATTGAAGTACTAACAAACTCTTCTGCAGGGTTGTCGAAAGTCGCTCAAATTGCTTTCTCAAATTTTTTAGTTCCTTTGAATGCTTCACCTTATACATGTGTAATAAACTCAACAGAAATCCACTTGTTGCTTAATTGAAATTTGGATTAGACTCTTATATTTAGGGCACGTGTCTATTTCAATTCATTTCAATTTCTGTTGAAGAGTGTTAGAGAAAAGGTACGTGTGCATTCATATAGAATAGAACCAACATTTTGGTGTGATTTATCGCTTTGAGTGTTACCTTGTTGTGAATAAACTGTACACTTGCACAATTGACATTAAGGGCAAAATCCCAAATAAACAAGATAAGGTGGGGATTTCATCACCCTTCCTTAGCCCAAAAATCATCTCCAAGTGCACTCACACTATCCCAAGCCTTAACTAATATTGATAGACGTTGGTCCTAGGGACATCTCGGACTCACTAAGAGATTAACCGAGGGTGAAAATTGCAAGAACTATATTCCTGCAAAATCGGTGTCTAAGGAAAGTGGATTGAGAGGCAAAGCCCCGATAGCTTCGTGGTTTGGCGTAATTAAGGCCTGTGGCTCACGCTCGGATACCTCCCACCGAGTTTTGCCCTTTCCTTGCCGATTAGCTTGTAGTTGAGTTCCTGCAACAACCTCCCCTGGAGAATCGACAGTTAGGAGTCGTCTAGGTCCAGGTACCTTAGACTAAGACTTTGTGTTTGTTTTTCTTTCTTTTATTTGTTTTTTATTCTTTTCAATTGTTTGTTGTCTTTACGTTGTTTGTGGTATGCTGCATGCAAGAGTGGATTAGAGATCCTGTAACTTCCAGATTAACCAGAAACACTTCTCTACCCTTGCATCCAGAACCGGTGATGGCATCACTTCAGGACAGGTTTACCCGATCAGAATCTCATTGCCATCTTGTATAAAACTGCCTGAGGCGAATGGAAATAACTTTGAATTAAAGCCTTAATTCATCAACACTCTCCCAAAGTTTTATGGTTTAGAATCGGAGGATGCATACTTCTTTGTTAGAGAATTTGAAGAAGTGTGCCTCATGATGCGTATTCCGCATCTAGAAGATGATGCCGTTAGGTTATGTTTCATCCCCTTTTCCCTAAAGGACCTAACTAAAAAATGGTTGTACAGTTTGGCGGCAGATTCAGTTACAACGTGGGATAATTTCGTCAAGGCCTTCTTGAAGAAATTCTACCCAATTCATAAAACTGCCCTCATTAGAAAGAATATCATGCAGTTCCGGCAAAAACCGAGCGAGCCATTTTGGAGATACTTTGAGCGATTCAAAAATCTCCTAGCTCAGAGCCCTTATCACGGTGTGGAGAAATGGCGTCAGTGCCAGATTCTCTATGATGGTTTAGATTATCAGACGAAAACCCTGTTAGAAACCATGTGTCAGGGAGGGTTCTTGCAAAAGGATGAGAATCAAGTTTGGGATTTATTTGAGGATTTAGCTGAGAAAACCCTGCAATAGGAGCCAGCCTCAGAAAAATCAAGGAATTCACAATTTATAGCTTCAAGAGGAGGGCTCCTATCTCTAGAATCATCCATAGCTGCAGAAACTAAGATTGCAACCCTAATGAGGAGACTAGAGGCTCTAGAAACCAAAGAGCCAGCCAATGTCAACCAAATCAACTCACCACCAATTCACAATCCGGGTTGTTCATACTGTCAGGCACCAAACCATATCTTTGAAGAGTTCCCTATTTTCCATGCACAGCAAGTGCCACCGGAACATATGAATGCAGCCTACTCACGGCCGCCACACAATCCGTACTCACAGACATACAACCCCAGTTGGAGAAATCACCTAAATTTCTCTTGGGCCTAGAATAATTCTCCCGGGCCAAACTTTCCCAATAATTTTCACCATCCTACTCATCCAACAAATTTTCCCAGTCAAGTACTATCTTCCTCCTCCCAAGTTCACCAATGGAAAAGAAATTCAGCAAACTGGAGGAGAGCATGGAAGCTTTTATGAAGTCCCTAGTCGCCTTCATGCAAAATCAGGGACAAACGCTGAGCAACCATTTACAAGCCATATCGATATTGGAAATACAGATGAGCCAATTATCTAGCTCTCTAAGTGAAAGACCAAAGGGTACTTTACTTATTCAGCCGCTAGTTAACCCAAAAAACTCCAATAAAGCATATGAAATTCAGGATCCTTCGATCAACCAGTGTAGTGCTGTTCACACACTTTGATCTGGAAGGAAGGTGGACAATCAGGTTTACCAACAGAAAAATCCAGTCCACATTGATCCTACTCCAGCCTCTACCTCTGCTAGTTCCTCCCAATCTGCTCTACAAACATCTGACGAGGACAAAGCTGTTGAACAAATTCATAAACCTGTAGCACCCTTTCCCAATAAGCTTAGGAACAACAATAAGAATATGCACATGGAGAAGATGCTTGAGATATTTAACTAGGTCAAACTGAATGTGCCTCTTCTTGATGTTATCCAACAAGTCCCAGCCTATGCCAATTTCTTAAGGATATGTGTATAAAGAAGAGAAAGACAAATGTGCCCAAGAAAGTGTTCTTGGCAACCAATATAAGCGAAATTCTGTCTGGTCCCATTGCGGTGAAATACAAGGATCCCGGATGTCCCACAATTTCCTGCACTATAGGACAAACAGAAATTAGTAGAGTACTACTTGACCTGGGAGCAATATCAACTTGCTATCTCTCTCAGTATACCAGCAACTTGGGTTGGGCAAGCTGAGTCCAACTCGAGTCACCATTCATTAGCTGACCGATCTGTGAAAATCCCGAAGGGGGAATCGCAGATGTCCTTATCCGGGCGGGGATTTCATCTACCTCGTTGACTTCATTGTGCTTAAGACCTAACCTGTGTCAAATCTGCGGTCTCAAACTCCAGTCATCTTAGGACGCCCATTCGTTGTTACAGCCAATGCCATAATTAACTGTAGGAACAGATCCATGCGATTGACCTTTGGAGACATGACGAAGGAAGTCAATGTCTTCAATCTTGGAAGACAACCCAGGGATATCAATAATTAGAATTTTGAGGCAATTCCATTGAAAATCTGACTAGTGAGCATGAGGAAAGCATGGAGATAGAAACAGAGGCAGAGTTTGATCTAGAGTCTGAGGATTTTAATCTAGACCAGATCATAGATTCGGCAGTGGACTGGGCGTCAAGCCGAAGTGTATCTCATCACAGGATTGAAGTCCAGATATTACCTCCAATGAAGCAAAACTTTCTCTAGGGCTAAAAGCCTTATCTAAACACCTCAAGTACACCTACTTGAGTGGAAGAGAAACCCTGCCAGTCATCATAGCCTCCCACCTGACTGAGCAACAAGAGGACAGCTTAATGTCTATTCTAGAGAGACATAGGGAAGCCATAGGATGGACAATGAAGGATATCAAAGGGTAAGTCCAGCCATAGTTCAACATAGAATCCATTTAACCGATGAAGCGACTCCCAGGAGGGACCCACAACGCAGGCTTAACCCACTTATGCAAGAGGCAGTAAGAGTAGAAATTTTGAAACTATTATATAATGGGATCATTTATCCCATTTCTGATAGCCAATGGATTGGCCTTGTTCATGCGGTCCCGAAGAAAGCTGGCTTTACGGTGGTTGAAAATGAGCAAAAAGAGTTGGTACAAACAAGACTACCTACCAAGATTCGTGTTTGTATCGACTATAGAAACTTGAATGCAGCCACCCGTAAAGACCACTTCCCGCTACCCTTCATCGACCAAATGCTTGAATGCTTAGCTGGACATGAGTACAATTGCTTTATAGATGGGTACTCGGGATACAATCAAATCCCCGTTGCTGTAGAAGACCAGGAAAAGACCACGTTCACCTGCCCGTTCGGAACCTTCGCTTATCGACGCATGCCCTTTGGATTGTGCAATGCTCCCGCAATATTTCAACGGTGCATGCTCAGTTTGTTCTCTGACATGGTAGAACGTTTTCTTGAGATTTTCATGAATGACTTCTCCATCTACGGAGATTCATTTGAACAATGTCTTTATCATCTTGAGTTGGTTCTGTAAAGATGCAAGGAAAAGAACCAACTCTGAACTGGGAGAAATGTCACTTCATGGTGAGACAGGGGATTGTCCTAGGCCATGATATTTCTAGAAGAGGCATTGGAGTGGACAAGGTGAAAGTTGAAGTGATTTCTAAGTTTCCACCACCCAAAAGCATCAAGGATATTAGATCCTTTCTAGGGCATGCTGGGTTCTACCAACGGTTCATTAAGGATTTTACCAAGATCGCTAGGCCCTTAACAAACCTGCTCGCAAAGGACGTGCCCTTTGATTTAACGATGACTGTTTCAAGTCATGGGAGAAGCTTAAGCAAGAACTTATTTCTGCGCCTATTATTTCTGCTCCTAATTGGGCACTGATTAGGAAAAGGATAGTATGGTAGATTGCACAAATATTCATAAAAAAAAGAAGTTTAGAGTCAACCTTAGGTGCTTGATCACTCCACAATGTATTTAAAATGATTGATGTATCCTTTCCAAATCACCGTAGTAGCACAAGCTATACGGGTCGAATCCACAAGGAGAGCTCACGATGGAAGCTTTACGGTTTAATGTGAAGATAGAAAACGAAGGTTCTTCTTTGTTTTAAAAGAATGCAAAAGACATGGAAAAAGAAATGAAAGAATTGGTGGTTGGTTTGTACATGAAATGAAAACTATGGAAATAAAATGAAAAGAATCGAAGACAAGATTTGCTTTGGAATTAATACTAAAAGAATGAAAACTTGTAGAAGACTTTTAGATGAGAAGAGCCATGACTAGCTAACATTACTAACTTGCTAACTTACTAATCTCCGTTAGGGTGATGCTTGCCTCATGTTGATTCATCGGCATATGTTTGTCTTGCGTGTTAGTCTAGTTACTTTCCCACTTGATTGACGGGTAATCTTCTTGGACTTGTCTTGTAGCCTCATTGATGTCATAGGCCTTCAAGATAGACTTTCAATGGTGGAATCAAATAGTTGCCACTCAAGGGATGCTAAGGAAGAAGATACAACATTCATTAATTGAAGTAAAGAAGTTGTACAACAAATAGCATATGGTTGGTGATCCATCTCCATGTTCCATCAAGGCACTTGTTCTAAAGACAAGGCTCTAAATGAGGCACACATGAATCATATGGAGAATTACAACAAGAGATTGCCAAGCATGAAAGTAACCCATCGGGGATGAAAAAGACTCAATCAATTGCAAGATGAAGAATTTGCATTCACCCAGAGTTAGAAGTTAAGCAAGATTAGTTGTTAGCTAGTCATGTTAGAAGAATTTAGCTACTAGCCATTACAAGAAAAGAAAAGCAATTCATGAATAAGAGTGCAATGAAAGTAAAGCTTGAATGAAAGAATGCAAGTAAAGTACTAGAAAATGCTCAAGTAGAGAAAGGAGATTGGATTAAACCTTGCTTCACAAGTTGTCACACCTTGATTTACATAAGCTTTCTCTCTCTCTCACAATCTCTCTTTTTGCAGAATTTCTAGGGAGGAAGAAGACTAAGAGAAATAAAAACCTAGAGAAAAATCCTACAAAATACAATCTCTTTCTTCTATTCTCTCCTCTCGTTTTTGCGAAGGCCTGGTGGTGTATTTATAGCCTCAGAGAGAAGCCTCTAGAACCCAGGTTGTTGGAGAGAATCTCGGGCTCAACGGCCTTGTAACTGCCGCAGAATCGCGGCAGTTGCCGTGGATATGCGGCAGAATCTTGGTCGTTGAGGCCGAGATTTCTGTTGCGATTTTCTCGTAGGTTGTTAGCCACGTGGACCTTCTGGAAGTCTGAGCTGGCGCGTGGATATCTCCTGATCCTGGCCTCAACGTTTGGGCTTTCTTTTGGGCTTTGATTTATTTTCCTTTAATTCTTGATAATTAAAGGGATTTTGGGCCTTTTCTCTATTAGAATATGGACCTGCAAAAATAGAGAGAAAAAGATTAAAAAATCACATTTTTATTTACAATATGCATGGTATGGATGTGGTAAAATATGCAAAAATGAATAACAATCACACCCCCATACCTAGCTTTTGCTCGTCCTCGAGCAAAAAAAGAAAGAAAAAGAAAATCCTAACTAGATTATTACACCACTTTCGTAGGTGACACGATTGCACTGAGCACGTGCAACAAGCCGTTAAACCTCTAGGTTACCCTAGAGGAGGAGTGTTGTCTCCTGAGGGTTTTCAGCGGATTGCACCGACAAAATCCATAAAGAAAAATAAAAGGGTTAGTGAAAATTTTGATCCATGTTTTAAAGAATCTCACTTAAGTTATAGGTTTCAGGTTACCCTAAACTTGTCATTCCTTTTATAAGCGTCTATTTGGAGTTTTGTTTTCATCTTAGGTTAAGTTTTTAGGGAAAAGATCAAAACCGGATTTTGCATCAATCCTAGGATATATACATCTATGAAGGATCTTTCTTAGACTAAGTTCATTTATTTACTAATATATATAACATTATTTATTTATTTATTTATTTATATTTCCTTAGCATCCTTAGGCTTTCTAATTTACCCTTGTAACGAGCCTCTTACCGATGACTCCCAAACCAGACGGTCTTAGGGTACCAGATGAGAAACATCCCTAGGGTTCGAGAACTCGAGTAAACTAGGCCACGAAGGAATTTAAGGACTTAGCCACCTTTAGGCGTGATTAGCAATGCTTCTTGAGGCACGACTAACCAGCTTAATTAGTGGCTAAATAATTATTATTTATTTATATACATATTTATTTTTATTATATTTTTTTCTTTTTCTATATATATTTTTTAATTATATATATGTAAATAAAGTTACAAAGTCTTTGATTAATCCTTCAATATGTTTAATGTATATATCCTAAAGAAAGAATTAAAATCTAGTAATTTTTCTAATCCTTTATTACTTAACCTAAAAATCTAACAAAACTCCTCTTTTCGACTTATAATTAGAAATCTTAGTTTAGAGCTTCCTTAATCCCTAAAGTTAAGTTTGATTCTTTAAACATGGATCAAGAATTTCCTTTTTTTATAATTTTTTTTCTTTTTTTTTCTTTTTTTCTTTTTTTATCTAAAAAAATTAAAATATAACAAGAAAATAGAAAATCTACAAAGAAAGGTAAATCTAAAAGAAAATAAAAACCTAAAAAGAAAGTGAAAATCCTAAAAATAAAAAGCCTAAAAAGAAAATGAAAAATCCTAGGTTAGCATCTACCCCCCATACCTATCTCATGCATTGTCCCGAATGTATGCAAGATGAAATGATGCATGAAATAGGTAAAGGTATGAAGCTACTCCCTCCGTCGCTTTGGACCAGCAGTGGTGCTAGGTCCAACCGACTGTGATCGTCTCAGTGCACCCTCGATACTGTCCAACCTAGAGGATTGCTCCTCTACCTTTTTCCTAAGACGAACCTGCCCCCGAAAGATCTTCTTCATGCCCCGCCAGATGGTGGACATGAAGGCACGTGAATCAGATGGGGGGTCCTGCCTCCAAAATTGCGGCTCATCTTCTTCCTCTAAGCTTTCCTCCGAAGAGGACTCCACCGGTATATCTTCGGGTTGGACACTAGGTGTCCAACCGCGTGCAAACAACTGTTATATGAACTGGTGGGTCTCTCTGCAGTAACAAACACTCGGTCAAAAGAATCAAAGACATCGTCCGGTAGGAAAGTCCTACACAGACGTGTAATCAGGATGGGATGGGAATATTTGGCACCCGAGTGCGGGAGGAATTGGTAAGGATTGCGTGGAAGATGGCCTTATTTAAACAAACCGTGTGTTGCCGAGTCATCAAATCATGAATTATTTGCAACACTGGTCTGTTAAAGGATGTGGCATGTTCAAGCCCTAAAATGTTGCGTTGGATCCAGCGTCCAACGCAGTGCACATTTCTAAAGGTGGTGTTGGCTTTGAGCGCACGGTCCTGCTCTGTGCAACGAGCCACCATGATTGTCATGTAGTCTATCAGTGGCAGGGGGTTGCTATGATGGGGGTGACTTGGGACATTAGTAATTTTCTCAAGGAGAGGAATTGTGATAAAGATGTCCCCTAACGGCATATGGACTACGAATTGGTACGTCTCATAACTAACAGATGCATGATCGAGTGCATTATAAAATGTAGTGACTAAATCAGGACAGTAATATGCATCATTTTCACTGTTATCATATACCAGAGAATACCAATTCCATGCATGTAATCGATCAACAAATATGTGTCCATACCCCCCATGATCATTCAGAATTTTTGAAAAATCTTTTTCCACAAACAGATTTGGGGCCATGTGTAATAGTGTAAATTAAAGCAATGGATCAAGAGATGAAAGATCAAACCACCCCCGGAGTTCATGGGGGGAAATCCAAAGTCGGGTGTTCAGAGGCACAGGTGACAGATTCTGGAAGATGTTGTGCTGGATCGGCCATCAGAGAAAGGAATCGACCGGCCAGAAATTTTTCAGCGCTCCAGATGTGGCAGGAAAGCCGCAGATGCGCGGCAAATGTTGCGGGAATGCGGCAGACAAAGGGTTTCTGTGGAAGAGGAAAAAACTGAAGGCGGCGCTTGAGGAGAGGAGTTAAGATCTGAGGGTTAATTTGCGTTTGAGGGAGGAGAGGTAGGTGAAGAGAATATTTATAGGAGGGAAGTAGAATGAGATTTCCAACTTTAGCCCTAGGTTAAAAGTGAATTTACAAGCCTAGGGATATGGAATCTTGAAAATGAGTTTGACCCTAGGGAAGAGATGTAGAGACCTAGGAATTTTGAATTTGAAAAGTTGTGAAACTCCTTTAAGCACATAAGTCCCTCATTTTTTTTATTTCTTCTTTTTTTTTTATTTACAAAAGTGTGCAAAAGAATTATTTACAAGAAATATTTACAAGTGTGTCCAGTGCCTAGGCTATTCTTTTGGTCATTTCCCCTGGCCCGTTTCCCATCGTTCCAGTGTGTTTGTTTGCGCGAGCTTGGTTGGGAAACGAGTTCAATTACTTTCTTAGCCCTAGGCATCTCCAGCTTCAATTTCTCACTGTTATTCATCCGCATTTCACCACAATGTTCCCTAAAGAATTCCTTATCACCACTTTCACTCTGAATCTCATTACTTCCAATGCTAAGGAATTTCAGCTCCTCTCCATACAATTCTTCAAAACTCAGGTCAACATTTTCCTTAGGAAGTGTACAATCAGTTAACCTACCCCGAGTTGGCTCATCCAGACACATGAGCTCATCAGCGAAAAGGTCTTCAAAGGATATGTCAATTGGAGGTTCTTGAACTATATCCTCTTGGGATACTGATTGGTAGTGAAAAGTGCATTTTTATCATCATATTTACCGTCACATTTTCATATTTATTCATTTAATTCTGCACATTTATTAATAATTTGTAATTTATTGTGTGCAGGCCTCAAATTATTATTTAAGCTTAAAGAGCCCAAAAGCCCAGATCCAAGCCCATATTTGAAGCCCAAGAGTCAAAGTGCAAATATCAATTGTCAAAGTGCAAATACACAAGGGCTAATGTTGCAATTATTAAAAATGAGGGAAGGATAGACTTCTATCCAACCCTAAACACTTGCAGATGAGGTTGAAAGCTAAAGATAAGAGTGCAGAGATAAGGAAATTCGTTTAAAAGAGAATGGGAGATTTTAAGATCTAGATAACTTGATTATCAAGTTATCTCGAAATCCCAACATAAAGAGCCAGGATCACACTTCCAGAAGCAGGCGCCCACATGGACGGACCAGGAGAGGCCACGCGCCAAAGCGTGTGGCCAACAGCCACATCTTTGCCACGGAATTGCGGCAAAAGCCGCAATTCTGCGGCAGTATGGATGAGATCAGGCAACAGATTTTGTGGGCTACTTCATCCGGGACTCTTCGACTCTCTGCACCTATAAATACCCCCTGCAGTGCAACACAAACGTTGTCCAGCGTCCAGCAAAGGGCCAAAAGCTAGGGTTTAGGTTTTTCTTCTAGGTTAGATTTTATGTTCGTTTTTCTTTTGTAAAATCTGTAACTGAAAGTGGAGGAAGCTTTCATGGAGGAAGGAGTCCATGCTTGTACTGAGGTGACAGCGGTGTAAGCCAACTCTTCTTCTATTGTTAATGAAATCTGCTTGAGGTTTGTCTTTTTTATTATTCTTGTTTTATTTCTTCGTGTTTTATTCTTATATTTCTCTGTTCCTGTTTTCTTCCATTGTTTTTCTCTAATGCCTCGTGAACAATGAGACCCAATTGCATTGAGACTGCCTAGCCAAAGAAGAACCCTTGATGGCTTATGGCGATGAACATCTTATACGCCATACTTGCAAGTCTTCCAAGAAAAGGTAAATCATCGCACGGATCAAGGTAAGCAGGCTGAAGAGGTTTGTACGTGTTATAAGTTTTTCTTTCTTTCCTTCTCTAGTTTAGATCACCATCCACATCTTTCCATATTCTTTCCCACAACTCATTGTAAATACCACTTTTCATTGTAAATATCGTTGTGACTAACAAATATTAAAAAGATAAATTTTTAGGGATAACTTACAAACGCTTCCATCGCTAGTCCCTCCCTGAGGATCACGTCCCGCATAGCCTTGCTACCGCGGATTAGTATTGAGCACCTCGCACACCTTTAATTCTCAGATCTAATATTCATATTTTGTGTGCAGGTAAAACTCGATCAACAAATTGGCGCCGTTGCCGGGAGGGACGGTAAGTTTTTCTCTAAATAAAAAAAATTAACTATTCTTTTATTCTTTTCTGTTTGCAGGTTTGGAGAACAGGAAACAGAAAAACAGCAGCAGCAGTGGACATATAGCTACTCTGTGCCTCTGCCCTCGAAGGCAGAGCACCAGAGTCTACTGTATTGCCGCGGATCCGCGGCCATAGCCGCGGAAACGCGGCTGCAGTAGTGAATTACTAACTGCAGTTTTTTGCAGGGTGCTTCAAATTAAAAATACTGCTTTCTGCTCTGTTCTGATTTGTTCTGTGATATACCTGTATACTGCTAATTAATACAACAGTAAATTATTTGTTGTTAAAAATAAAAATTGATTAGACGTTTGCATATTAGGCACGTGTCTTTTCAATTACTTTATTTTACTGTTGAAGAGTGCTGGAGCAAGGTACGTACGCATTGCATGTAGAATAGGACTCATCTCTTGGTTAATTTTCTGCTTTGAGTGAATTCTATCTATTTATCTTGTACACTTGCACTAATTCATCTTAAGGGCATAACCTATTAACAAGATAAGGTGGGGATTTCATCACCCTTCCTTAGCCCAAAAATCATATCCCAAGCACTCACTAACCCAAGCCTAACTAAAACTGAGTAGACGTTGGCCCTAGGGACACTCGGACTCAATTAGGAGATTATCCTAAGGGGGAACGGTGTTAGAAGTTGACTCCTGCCAAATCAGTGTCTAGGAAGGGGATTGAGGGCCGAAAGCCCGAAGTGTGGTGGTTATTTAATTAAGGAACGTCTTTGACGGAAAACCTCCCACCACTCTTGCCCCGACCTGGCTGATTAACTTGTGGTCAAAGTTTACACCCTACCTCCCGTGGACAGTCTAACCAGTTAGGAGTCGTCTAGGTCTAGGTCTACCCTAACTTAGGTTAGAAATTTTTCTTTTTTGTTTGTTTTTTTTTCTTTTGTTTGCTTTGTGTGATATGGCCTATAACAATAATTTTTCAATTTTAATGAGGATCCATATTATACACCAACCTCTTTTTCGGATATTACCAACCCGGCATATCATAACTCTAACCAACCTAGTGTGCCAGATTGGTCTTATCCGAATCATTACATGCCCCAGTCCCAATACTATGAACAAGATTGGAATAATCATCACTACTCTTCACAGAGTCAATGGGGATTCAACACCCCTGAGCCATATGGTCAACCACCTGTTCAACCATTATCTTCATATACGTCTTTTCCACATCACCAAGGTTTCAGTCCTCCATTGATCTATTCGATGGGTTAGAAGAAAAAGTGGATCGGTTGCAAGATACAATGAATGATCAAATTTCTAGACTTTCAAACATTCTTGAGCATCTTGATAGGAACCAAGAATCATTCTGTTTAGAAGACCTTGATCAAATTCAATTTCATCACATCAATATGAACTTGCTCAATCCCAATCCTTGGACAAATTGGCTAGTTTTAATTTCAATGAGATTGATTAGATTATGAATGTGAACCCGATCCCCAACTTTGCGATTCAGTTTCCATCTTCGAATCTATGTTGACTCCAGTATCCTTACCCAATTTGGACCAATTTTCTGAGCCAACATTTATTCCCGTACCCATAGTCATGAAATTGAATCACCCATTTTTGATGATCACCATATTGAACTTGACCAATTTCATACTTGTGAAAGCCCTATTGATAAATTGGCAAGTTCTCATTTTTATGAGGTTGAACCCAATGAGATATGTGACCTAGATTCCCAAATCTGTGATCAAGTTCAAATTCCCGAATCATTATTGACTCCTGTTTTGTTACCTGACTTAGGTAATCTTTTAGAGTCAGTTTTGATTCCCACACCTATCATTCCTGAACTTGAATCACCAACATTGAGTCACATTCAATTGTGGGAAAATGATTGTGGACTTGAGTTTCCATTTCTTGACTTGGACCCAATTCTTGAACCTAGCCCGACTCCTGAACCCTTACTTGATTTGAGTTTCTTTCCTGAGTCGGTATTAGTTCCTGAACCGATCATTCTTGAGTCCAAGTCAACCATTCTATCAAGTCACATTCTTTTGTTGGACATAGGTATAGACCATGCCTCTGTGATGATTTTCCAGGACTGGTCATGTAAAGGAGTAAGTTTCACGAGAGGATCTTCCATGATCCTATTCATTCTGGGGACTGTAAATATGTAAATAAAAAGAGGTCAATAAAGGTAGGTCCCGTGAACTACCACGTTATCTTGTTTGGGCCGCATTTCGTGGACCAATTAGACCACCACCGAACCACCACCCTAAGGTAACTTCCGCCTTCCCTTGTTCTGTTTCATGCATATATGCATTCATTCATACATTGAGGACAATGCATGAGATAAGTGTGGGGTGGGCTTTACTAACATACTAACATAGGTAGGCTTTACTAACATACTAACATAGGTAGACACTAACAAAATTTGCTAATAAAAAAAAATTTTAAAAAAAAAAATGTTATAAAAAGGACAGTATTTTGACTTATTTTTTTGAAAGAAACCTAAGTTAGTTTTAAGGATTAGGAAAATCATGATTAGGATTTCTAAAACTTGGTCAAAATAAATAAATTGTTTAAATTTTTAGGTATAGGAGAGAAATTGAATAAGTAGTTAGTCTTAATTTTTACCTTAATGAAATGTGCATACCAAATGCATATCTAGGATTCTAAGACAAAGACCTTGTGCCTCATAAAAAAAAAGAAAAAAAAAATTTCACCATTAAGCTGATACATGTGCCTCAAGAAGCATAAGTATTCATGCCTAAAGGTGAGTAAATAAAATAAAGTCCTTAGTTTTGGGGCCTAGTTCACTCGAATTTGAGTCCGCGGGGTGTTTTCTCACCTGGTGCCCTAAAGCCAACCGGTTTGGGAGCCATCGACTTTAAGTTCGTTACATGGGTGGATTAGAAAGCCTAAGGAAATTAAGGAAAAATTACTTATATATGTATTAACACATCTAATAGTCAATTAGTTAGGTATGAGGGCCTCAAGAAGCTTAATGCTTATACAAAAGAAAATTAGATGCGTTATACATATTTAAAAAAAAATAAAGAAAAAAAATATATATATAGAGGCATGAGAATCCAAGTTAAGGAATTCCTAGTATAAATTCATAAGGATGCATATGATCTTTGGTAACGAAAAAGACTATATTAGAAATTCAATTTTAATCCTTACCTAAAATGAATAACAATTAACTTTATTAAGACTAAGTTTAAGAATGAATAAAAATGAGGATCCTAAAACTTATAGACTACTTAGTCTCTTCAATAATAATTCAAATATTTTCTTTTTATGGATTTTGTGGGTGCAATCCGCTGAAAACCCTCACGAGACAACACTCGTCCTCTAGGGTAACCTAGAGGTTTAACGGCTTGTTGCACATGCTAAGTGCAATCGTGATTCCTACGAAAGTGAGTTAGGTTAGATTAACTTTTTCTTTTTCTTTGTTTTTACTCGAGGACGAGCAAAAAGATAAGTGTGGGCGTGTGATTGGTAGTGAAAAGTGCATTTTTATCATCATATTTACCGTCACATTTTCATATTTATTCATTTAATTCTGCACATTTATTAATAATTTGTAATTTATTGTGTGCAGGCCTCGAATTATTATTTAAAGCTTAAAGAGCCCAAAAGCCCAGATCCAAGCCCATATTTGAAGCCCAAGAGTCAAAGTGCAAATATCAATTGTCAAAGTGCAAATACACAGGGCTAATGTTGCAATTATTAAAAATGTGGGAAGGATAGACTTCTATCCAACCCTAAACACTTGCAGATGAGGTTGAAAGCCAAGATAAGAGTGCAGAGATAAGGAAATTCGTTTAAAAGAGATTGGGAGATTTTAAGATCTAGATAACTTGATTATCAAGTTATCTCGAAATCCCAACATAAAGAGCCAGGATCACACTTCCAGAAGCAGGCGCCCACATGGACGGACCAGGAGAGGCCACGCGCCAAAGCGTGTGGCTAACAGCCACATCTTTGCCGCGGAATTGCGGCAAAAGCCGCAATTCTGCGGCAGTATGGATGAGATCAGGCAACAGATTTTGTGGGCTACTTCATCCGGGACTCTTCGACTCTCTGCACCTATAAATACCCCCTGCAGTGCAACACAAACGTTGTCCAGCGTCCAGCAAAGGGCCAAAAGCTAGGGTTTAGGTTTTTCTTCTAGGTTAGATTTTATGTTCGTTTTTCTTTTGTAAAATCTGTAACTGAGAGTGGAGGAAGCTTTCATGGAGGAAGGAGTCCATGCTTGTACTGAGGTGACAGCGGTGTAAGCCAACTCTTCTTCTATTGTTAATGAAATCTGCTTGAGGTTTGTCTTTTTTATTATTCTTATTTTATTTCTTCGTGTTTTTATTCTTGTATTTCTCTGTTCCTGTTTTCTTTCATTGTTTTTCTCTAATGCCTCGTGAACAATGAGACCCAATTGCATTGAGACTGCCTAGCCAAAGAAGAACCCTTGATGGCTTATGGCGATGAACATCCTATACGCCATACTTGCAAGTCTTCCAAGAAAGGTAAATCATCGCACGGATCAAAGGTAAGCAGGCTGAAGAGGTTTGTACGTGTTATAAGTTTTTCTTTCTTTCCTTCTCTAGTTTAGATCACCATCCACATCTTTCCATATTCTTTCCCACAACTCATTGTAAATACCACTTTTCATTGTAAATATCGTTGTGACTAACAAAATAATTAAAAAAATAAATTTTTAGGGATAACTTACAAACGCTTCCATCGCTAGTCCCTCCCTGAGGATCACGACCCGCATAGCCTTGCTACCGCGGATTAGTATTGAGCACCTCGCACACCTTTAATTCTCAGATCTAATATTCATATTTTGTGTGTAGGTAAAACTCGATCAACAAATTGGCGCCGTTGCGGGGAGGGACGGTAAGTTTTTCTCTAAATAAAAAAAATTAACTATTCTTTTATTCTTTTCTGTTTGCAGGTTTGGAGAACAGGAAACAGAAAAACAGCAGCAGCAGTGGACATATAGCTACTCTGTGCCTCTGCCCTCGAAGGCAGAGCACCAGAGTCTACTGTATTGCCGCGGATCCGCGGCCATAGCCGCGGAAACGCGGCTGCAGTAGTGAATTACTAACTGCAGTTTTTTGCAGGGTGCTTCAAATTAAAAATACTGCTTTCTGCTCTGTTCTGATTTGTTCTGTGATATACCTGTATACTGCTAATTAATACAACAGTAAATTATTTGTTGTTAAAAATAAAAATTGATTAGACGTTTGCATATTAGGCACGTGTCTTTTCAATTACTTTATTTTACTGTTGAAGAGTGCTGGAGCAAGGTACGTACGCATTGCATGTAGAATAGGACTCATCTCTTGGTTAATTTTCTGCTTTGAGTGAATTCTATCTATTTATCTTGTACACTTGCACTAATTCATCTTAAGGGCATAACCCATTAACAAGATAAGGTGGGGATTTCATCACCCTTCCTTAGCCCAAAAATCATATCCCAAGCACTCACTAACCCAAGCCTAACTAAAACTGAGTAGACGTTGGCCCTAGGGACACTCAGACTCAATTAGGAGATTATCCTAAGGGGAACGGTATTGGAAGTTGACTCCTGCCAAATCAGTGTCTAGGAAGGGGATTGAGGCCGAAAGCCTGAAGTGTGGTGGTTATTTAATTAAGGAACGTCTTTGACGGAAAACCTCCCACCACTCTTGCCCCGACCTGGCTGATTAACTTGTGGTCAAAGTCTACACCCTACCTCCCGTGGACAGTCTAACCAGTTAGGAGTCGTCTAGGTCTAGGTCTACCCTAACTTAGGTTAGAAATTTTTCTTTTTTGTTTGTTTTTTTTTCTTTTGTTTGCTTTGTGTGATATGGCCTATAACAATAATTTTTCAATTTTAATGAGGATCCATATTATACACCAACCTCTTTTTCGGATATTACCAACCCGGCATATCATAACTCTAACCAACCTAGTGTGCCAGATTGGTCTTATCCGAATCATTACATGCCCCAGTCCCAATACTATGAACAAGATTGGAATAATCATCACTACTCTTCACAGAGTCAATGGGATTCAACACCCCTGAGCCATATGGTCAACCACCTGTTCAACCATTATCTTCATATACGTCTTTTCCCACATCACCAAGGTTTCAGTCCTCCATTGATCTATTCGATGGGTTAGAAGAAAAAGTGGATCGGTTGCAAGATACAATGAATGATCAAATTTCTAGACTTTCAAACATTCTTGAGCATCTTGATAGGAACCAAGAATCATTCTGTTTAGAAGACCTTGATCAAAATTCAATTTCATCACATCAATATGAACTTGCTCAATCCAATCCTTGGACAAATTGGCTAGTTTTAATTTCAATGAGATTGAATTAGATTATGAATGTGAACCCGATCCCCAACTTTGCGATTCAGTTTCCATCTTCGAATCTATGTTGACTCCAGTATCCTTACCCAATTTGGACCAATTTTCTGAGCCAACATTTATTCCCGTACCCATAGATCATGAAATTGAATCACCCATTTTTGATGATCACCATATTGAACTTGACCAATTTCATACTTGTGAAAGCCCTATTGACAAATTGGCAAGTTCTCATTTTTATGAGGTTGAACCCAATGAGATATGTGACCTAGATTCCCAAATCTGTGATCAAGTTCAAATTCCCGAATCATTATTGACTCCTGTTTTGTTACCTGACTTAGGTAATCTTTTAGAGTCAGTTTTGATTCCCACACCTATCATTCCTGAACTTGAATCACCAACATTGAGTCACATTCAATTGTGGGAAAATGATTGTGGACTTGAGTTTCCATTTCTTGACTTGGACCCAATTCTTGAACCTAGCCCGACTCCTGAACCCTTACTTGATTTGAGTTTCTTTCCTGAGTCGGTATTAGTTCTTGAACCGATCATTCTTGAGTCCAAGTCAACCATTCTATCAAGTCACATTCTTTTGTTGGACATAGGTATAGACCATGCCTCTGTGATGATTTTTCAGGACTGGTCATGTAAAGGGAGTAAGTTTCACGAGAGGATCTTCCATGATCCTATTCATTCTGGGGACTGTAAATATGTAAATAAAAAAGAGGTCAATAAAGGTAGGTCCCGTGAACTACCACGTTATCTTGTTTGGGCCGCATTTCGTGGACCAATTAGACCACCACCAAAACCACCACCCTAAGGTAACTTCCGCCTTCCCTTGTCCTGTTTCATGCATATATGCATTCATTCATACATTGAGGACAATGCATGAGATAAGTGTGGGGGTGGGCTTTACTAACATACTAACATAGGTAGGCTTTACTAACATACTAACATAGGTAGACACTAACAAAATTTGCTAATAAAAAAAAATTTAAAAAAAAAATGTTATAAAAAGGACAGTATTTTGACTTATTTTTTTGAAAGAAACCTAAGTTAGTTTTAAGGATTAGGAAAATCATGATTAGGATTTCTAAAAACTTGGTCAAAATAAATAAATTGTTTAAATTTTTAGGTATAGGAGAGAAATTGAATAAGTAGTTAGTCTTAATTTTTACCTTAATGAAATGTGCATACCAATGCATATCTAGGATTCTAAGACAAAGACCTTGTGCCTCATAAAAAAAAAGAAAAAAAAAGAAAAAAAAATTTCACCAATTAAGCTGATACATGTGCCTCAAGAAGCATAAATATTCATGCCTAAAGGTGAGTAAATAAAATAAAGTCCTTAGTTTTGGGGCCTAGTTCACTCGAATTTGAGTCCGCGGGGTGTTTTCTCACCTGGTGCCCTAAAGCCAACCGGTTTGGGAGCCATCGACTTTAAGTTCGTTACATGGGTGGATTAGAAAGCCTAAGGAAATTAAGAAAAAATTACTTATATATGTATTACACATCTAATAGTCAATTAGTTAGGTATGAGGGCCTCAAGAAGCCTTAATGCTTATACAAAAGAAAATTAGATGCGTTATACATATTTAAAAAAAAAATAAAGAAAAAAATATATATATATAGAGGCATGAGAATCCAAGTTAAGGAATTTCTAGTATAAATTCATAAGGATGCATATGATCTTTGGTAACGAAAAAGACTATATTAGAAATTCAATTTTAATCCTTACCTAAAATGAATAACAATTAACTTTATTAAGACTAAGTTTAAGAATGAATAAAAACGAGGATCCTAAAACTTATAGACTACTTAGTCTTTTCAATAATAATTCAAATATTTTCTTTTTATGGATTTTGTGGGTGCAATCCGCTGAAAACCCTCACGAGACAACACTCGTCCTCTAGGGTAACCTAGAGGTTTAACGGCTTGTTGCACGTGCTAAGTGCAATCGTGATTCCTACGAAAGTGAGTTAGGTTAGATTAACTTTTTCTTTTTCTTTGTTTTTACTCGAGGACGAGCAAAAAGATAAGTGTGGGGGTGTGATTGGTAGTGAAAAGTGCATTTTTATCATCATATTTACCATCACATTTTCATATTTATTCATTTAATTCTGCATATTTATTAATAATTTGTAATTTATTGTGTGCAGGCCTCGAATTATTATTTAAAGCTTAAAGAGCCCAAAAGCCCAGATCCAAGCCCATATTTGAAGCCCAAGAGTCAAAGTGCAAATATCAATTGTCAAAGTGCAAATACACAAGGGCTAATGTTGCAATTATTAAAAATGAGGGAAGGATAGACTTCTATCCACCCTAAATACTTGCAGATGAGGTTGAAAGCCAAAGATAAGAGTGCAGAGATAAGGAAATTCGTTTAAAAGAGATTGGGAGATTTTAAGATCTAGATAACTTGATTATCAAGTTATCTCGAAATCCAACATAAAGAGCCAGGATCACACTTCCAGAAGCAGGCGCCCACATGGACGACCAGGAGAGGCCACGCGCCAAAGCGTGTGGCCAACAGCCACATCTTTGCCACGGAATTGCGGCAAAAGCCGCAATTCTGCGGCAGTATGGATGAGATCAGGCAACAGATTTTGTGGGCTACTTCATCCGGGACTCTTCGACTCTCTGCACCTATAAATACCCCCTGCAGTGCAACACAAACGTTGTCCAGCGTCCAGCAAAGGGCCAAAAGCTAGGGTTTAGGTTTTTCTTCTAGGTTAGATTTTATGTTCGTTTTTATTTTGTAAAATCTGTAACTGAGAGTGGAGAAGCTTTCATGGAGGAAGGAGTCCATGCTTGTACTGAGGTGACAGCGGTGTAAGCCAACTCTTCTTCTATTGTTAATGAAATCTACTTGAGGTTTGTCTTTTTTATTATTCTTATTTTATTTCTTCGTGTTTTATTCTTGTATTTCTCTGTTCCTGTTTTCTTCCATTGTTTTTCTCTAATGCCTCGTGAACAATGAGACCCAATTGCATTGAGACTGCCTAGCCAAAGAAGAACCCTTGATGGCTTATGGCGATGAACATCCTATACGCCATACTTGCAAGTCTTCCAAGAAAAGGTAATCATCGCACGGATCAAAGGTAAGCAGGCTGAAGAGGTTTGTACGTGTTATAAGTTTTTCTTTCTTTCCTTCTCTAGTTTAGATCACCATCCACATCTTTCCATATTCTTTCCCACAACTCATTGTAAATACCACTTTTTATTGTAAATATCGTTGTGACTAACAAAATAATTAAAAAAGATAAATTTTTAGGGATAACTTACAAACGCTTCCATCGCTAGTCCCTCCCTGAGGATCACGACCCGCATAGCCTTGCTACCGCGGATTAGTATTGAGCACCTCGCACACCTTTAATTCTCAGATCTAATATTCATATTTTGTGTGCAGGTAAAACTCGATCAGATACAGTCACAGTTGGCTCAGTGAAAGTGAAAATATCCAAATCAACTTTCCCCTTTTGAAAGGGTACTCGGACAGTAGGATTTTCCATTTTAAGAGAATCACAAAATTGTGACTCATCTTGTTAATCTTCACTTACTTCCTCACAATTGTCTTTAACAAAGCTGACCTCGAATGTTTGATCTTTTGTCTTACGAGGCTGTGTGTGGAAGACATTCAGTTCATGAGTCATGTTACCAAAGGTTAACCTCATTGATCCATTCTGGCAATTGATTATGGCATTTGCTGTAGCCAGGAATGGTCGTCCCAAAATGACAGGAGTTTGAGCCCTTTGATTGGAATTAGACACAGGTTGTGTCTCAAGGACTACAAAATCAACAGGGTATATGAACTCCCCAACTCTGACAAGGACATCGTGAATTTTCCCCTTGGGTCTCTTGACAGAACGATCAGCCAATTGTATGGTCATTTGGGTCGGGAGAAGATCGCCTAACCCTAATTGTTGGTACACAGACAAAGGTAGGAGATTGATGCTGGCCCCTAAATCAAGTAGTGCCCTATTGATGGTAGTCTGTCCTATGATGCATGAAATGGTGGGGCTCCCTGGGTCTTTGTATTTTACAGGAGTTGGACCAGTTAGCAACTCGCTGATGGTTGATGCTAGTAAGACTTTCTTAGGGACTTGTGTTTTCCTCTTCTTAGTGCACATTTCCTTCAAGAATTTGGCATATGATGGCACTTGTTGTATGGCATCAAGAAGCGGGACATTGATTTGGACCTTGTTGAACATTTCTTTTATCTTCTCCATGTGAGCATTTGACTTGTGATTTGTAAGCCTATTTGGAAATGGTACACTAGGCTTATAAGGTTGCTCATCTACCTTTTCTTTACCCTTGGCTTTTGAAGTGGATGGCTCTGTACTAGAGGATGGTTTGTCAGAAGCTGGTTGCATTAGGACAGGAGGTGTTGGCTTTGGTACTGGATGAGATGATTGACTAGAAACCTTATTGTCTATCTGTTTTCCAGATCTCAGGGTATGAATAGCATGACAATGACTTGGGCCCGTGTCTTCATGTTTGGGATTTGGCAATGGCTGGCTTGGTAACAGTCCTTTTTGTCTCTCATTTACTGAATTAGCCAATTGCCCAATTGGACCTGAACTTTATTCATATCCTGATGATAGTTCTTTGTAAAGGTTTCTAACATTTTCCTCAACTCTGATATTTTGAATCATTCTGGGGTGGATGTTGATGATATGGAGACTGGAATTGTGATTGGTAGTGTGGTGGACTTTGATAAGGTTGTGACTGTGGTGGACTTTGAGATGGATGAAAATTCGGTGCATTACGATTGAAACTGGATGGGTGAGACTGAGCATTATATGGATGTGGAATTGGTGGCCTATGATGCTCAGGACCAGACTGACTCCACAAAAAATTTGGATGGTCCGAATTGTATGTGTTGGAGTATGGATTGTGAGGGGGTCTGGTAAAAGCTGCATTCGTGTTCTCCTGATATGATTGGGGCTGATAC
This sequence comes from Agave tequilana, assembly GCA_038442645.1. NCBI lineage: Eukaryota > Viridiplantae > Streptophyta > Magnoliopsida > Asparagales > Asparagaceae > Agave > Agave tequilana. The sequence goes on along the minus strand of JAVJIF010005273.1, from coordinate 117,044 downwards.
AAAGGACACTCCTCAAAATATGGTTGAGATCATGACAGTAGGTGCAACCTGGTTTGATCAGAGGTGATGGGTTGACCTGATTGACCACAGAATTTTCCCTTGACTCAAGCAGTTCTATCCTCTTCATCAATTATGTGATCTTGGCTTCCGCAGCTATAGAGGATTCTATGGAGTGCATACCAGTTCTGAAAGTGGTGGAAGTGGGTTTATCAGGGCATGACTCCCACTGAATCGTTTTCTCAGCTAAGGCTTCAAAGAGATCCCACCCCTGATTCTCATCTTTCTTCAAAAATTCCCTTGGCACATGGATTCAAGGAGTGTTTTCGTTTGATAGTCAAGTCCGTCATAGATAATTTGGCACTGACGCCATTTCTCTATGCCGTGATGAGGACATAAGGCTAGAAGATCTTTGAAACGCTCAAAATACTTCCAGAACGGTTCGTGTGATTCCTGCTTGAATTGCATGATATTTTTTCGCATGAGGGCTGTTTTGTGGATGGGATAGAATTTCTTAAGAAAGACTTTTACAAAATCATCCCATGAAGATATTGAACTGACGGGAAGATTGTAACGCCATTTCTTAGCAATGTCCTTAAGTGCAAACGGTATGAACCGTAACCTAACAGCATCCTCGGTCAACTGGGAAATTCTCATCATTAAACATACTTCTTCAAACTCTCGAATGAAGAAGCACGCGTCCTCAGACTCTAGACCATGAAATCGGGAAGTGTATTAATGAATTGCGGTTTCAGCTCGAAGTGATTTCCATTTGGTTCAGGAAGAAGAATGCACGATGGAAGGGAGGTGCGAATCGGATAGAATCGATCTTGAAGTGAAACGTTGTTTTCCATTGTGTCAAGTGGTTGTGCAAGTGTAGAAAGTCTAACAAGTCTCGCAGAATTTGGATCACGGAACCACTCTTGCATATACAGTCACAAACAACGTGCACCGATCACACCAACGAAAAACAAAAAATGAAAATAACAAACAATAAAAGAAAAATCAATCCAAGCTATCTAGGATTCCTGGACCTAGACGACTCCTAACTGATTAGACTGTCCACGGGAGGTTTAGTGTAGACTTTGACCACAAGCTAATCAGCCAGGTCAGGGCAAGGTTGTTGGGAGGTTTTCCGTCAAAGACGTTCCTTAATTAAGTAACCACCAACCTTCGGGCTTTCGACCCTCAATCCCTTTCCTAGACACTGATTTTGCAAAAGTCAATTTCCAACACTTTTCCCCCTTAAGATAATCTCCTAAGTGAGTCCGGATGTCCCTAGGGCCAACGTCTATCAAATTTTATTACAAGCTTGGGATTGTGAGTGCTTGAAAAATGATTTTCGGGCTAAGGAAGGGTGATGAAATCCCCACCTTATCTTATTTATGGGTGATGCCCTTAAAATCAGTTTGGTGCAAGTGTACAGTTATAAGCAGACAAGGTTCACTCAAAGCAATTAAAATCAAACAAGGAGTGAGTCCTATTAAATATGCAATGCACACGTACCTTGCATCCAGCACTCTTCAACAGTAAAGTAAAAGAATTGAAAAGACACGTGCCTAGAAATGCAAATGTCTAATCAATTTTTAACTTTGTAACAAATTTTTTACTGTTGATTATTAGCAGGCATAAGGTGAAGCATACAAGAATTTAAGTATTGAAGCAGCTGTATTTTGCAGAGCAAGCAACCCTGCAGAAATATGGTCAGCAGTTCACTCCTCCTTGTCGCGGATCCGCGGCTTTGGCCGTGGAATCGCGGCAATTCAGAGGGCAACTGGTCTCTGCTTTCAAGAGCAGAGGCCCAGAGCCACTTATATGTTACTGCAATGTAAATTTTCCTGTTTCTTCACCTGTAACCTGCAACAGAGAAGAAAATTCGTTTAGTTCTTCACTTGAAATCAAAAACCGTTGCTCTCCCCCGGCAACGGTGCCAAAAATTTGATTAGGAAAAGGATAGTGTGGTAGATTGCACAAATATTCAATAAAAGAAAGAAGGTTTAGAGTCAACCTTAGGTGCTTGATCACTCCACAATGTATTTAAAATGATTGATGTATGCTTTCCAAATCACCGTAGTAGCACAAGCTATACGGGTCGAATCCACAAGGAGAGCTCACGATGGAAGCTTTACGGTTTAATGTGAAGATAGAAAACGAAGGTTCTTCTTTGTTTTAAAAGAATGCAAAAGACATGGAAAAAGAAATGAAAGAATTGGTGGTTGGTTTGTACATGAAATGAAAACTATGGAAATAAAATGAAAAGAATCGAAGACAAGATTTGCTTTGGAATTAATACTAAAAGAATGAAAACTTGTAGAAGACTTTTAGATGAGAAGAGCCATGACTAGCTAACATTACTAACTTGCTAACTTACTAATCTCCGTTAGGGTGATGCTTGCCTCATGTTGATTCATCGGCATATGTTTGTCTTGCGTGTTAGTCTAGTTACTTTCCCACTTGATTGACGGGTAATCTTCTTGGACTTGTCTTGTAGCCTCATTGATGTCATAGGCCTTCAAGATAGACTTTCAATGGTGGAATCAAAATAGTTGCCACTCAAGGGATGCTAAGGAAGAAGATACAACATTCATTAATTGAAGTAAAGAAGCTGTACAACAAATAGCATATGGTTGGTGATCCATCTCCATGTTCCATCAAGGCACTTGTTCTAAAGACAAGGCTCTAAATGAGGCACACATGAATCATATGGAGAATTACAACAAGAGATTGCCAAGCATGAAAGTTACCCATCGGGGATGAAAAAGACTCAATCAATTGCAAGATGAAGAATTTGCATTCACCCAAGAGTTAGAAGTTAAGCAAGATTAGTTGTTAGCTAGTCATGTTAGAAGAATTTAGCTACTAGCCATTACAAGAAAAGAAAAGCAATTCATGAATAAGAGTGCAATGAAAGTAAAGCTTGAATGAAAGAATGCAAGTAAAGTACTAGAAAATGCTCAAGTAGAGAAAGGAGATTGGATTAACCTTGCTTCACAAGTTGTCACACCTTGATTTACACAAGCTTTGTCTCTCTCACAATCTCTCTTTTTGCAAAATTTCTAGGGAGGAAGAAGACTAAGAGAAATAAAAACCTAGAGAAAAATCCTACAAAATACAATCTCTTTCTTCTATTCTCTCCTCTCTCCTCTCTCCTCTCGTTTTTGCGAAGGCCCTGGTGGTGTATTTATAGCCTCAGAGAGAAGCCTCTAGAACCCAGGTTGTTGGAGAGAATCTCGGGCTCAACGGCCTTGTAACTGCCGCAGAATCGCGGCAGTTGCCGTGGATATGCGGCAGAATCTTGGCCGTTGAGGCCGAGATTTCTGTTGCGATTTTCTCGTAGGTTGTTAGCCACGTGGACCTTCTGGAAGTCTGAGCTGGCGCGTGGATATCTCCTGATCCTGGCCTCAACCTTTGGGCTTTCTTTTGGGCTTTGATTTATTTTCCTTTAATTCTTGATAATTAAAGGGATTTTGGGCCTTTTCTCTATTAGAATATGGACCTGCAAAAATAGAGAGAAAAAGATTAAAAATCACATTTTTATTTACAATATGCATGGTATGGATGTGGTAAAATATGCAAAAATGAATAACAATCAGGCACAACCATTTGAAATCATGTGTGATGCCTCTGATTTTGCTATTGGCGCTGTTCTAGGACAGCGCATCGATAATAAGCAACACGTGATTTACACTTGAGTAGGACCTTGAATGACGCCCAACATAATTATACAACGACCGAGAAGGAATTCTTGGTCATTGTATTTATGTTAGAGAAGTTCCGGACCTACTTGTTAGGCTCGAAGACGGTGATTTTCACGGATCACTCGGCACTAAAATACCTCATGACCAAGAAGGAAACAAAAGCCCAACTGATTCGGTGGATCCTTTTGCTTCAAGAATTTGACCTGAAAATTTGGGATAAATGAGGTATAGAAAATGGGATCGCTGATCATCTATCACGAATTCTGAGCGCACCTATCATATAAGCTCCGATCAACGAGGATTTCCCAGATGAGCACATCCTGACCATTTTCAAGGAATCCTGGTATGCGGACATAGTCAATTACCTGGCCACTGGATAATTACCCGCTGACTGGACAAAGCAAGACCAGTGTCGCTTCTTTGCCCAAGTACAGTACTTCTTCTAGGAAGAGCTGTATCTTTTTAAGTATTGTTCTGACCAGATTATTCGATGATGCATCCCAGAGGAAGAACAGAGGAGTGTGCTAAGCTTTTGCCATGAACTTGCATGCGGAGGACACTTCGGTCCCCGCAAGATTGCAGAGAAAGTTTTACAGAGTGGGTTTTACTGGCCCACTTTGTTCAAAGACTCATTCCACTTTTGTAAGACATGTGTAAATTGTCAGAAGATTGGGAAAATTTCAAGAAGAGACATGATGACCCTGAACCTGATCCTGGAACTTGAAATTTTTGATATTTGGGGTATCGACTTCATGGGACCATTTCCTAATTCTTTTGGCAACCAGTTCATTTTGGTTGTTGTAGATTACTTCTCTAAATGGGTAGAAGCCGTGCCAACTAAGACTAATGACAACAAAGTGGTTGTCAAATTTTCTCAAAGAAAACATCTTCTCCCAATTTGGCACCCCCAAGGCGATAATTAGTGATAATAGATCGCATTTCTGCAATAGAGTTTTTGAAGCTTTGTTGCGGAAATATTCCATCAATCACAAGTTATCTACTCCGTATCATCCCCAGACAAATGGGCAGGTCGAAGTCACCAATCGACAGATCAAGCTCATTTTGAAAAAGACTATCGGACAAAACCGAAAGGATTGGTCGGTCAAACTCAACGATGCATTGTGGGCTTACTGCACTGCTTTTAAGACAGTCATGGAGATGTCTCCTTATAGAATCATATTCGGAAAAGCCTGTCATCTTCCAGTAGAGTTAGAACATCATGCCCTATGGGCTATTAGGCAACTCAATTTTGATCTGAGTAAGGCCGGTGAGCTACGGAGACTGTAGATCTCAGAATTAAAGGAGATACGAAATGAAGCCTATAAGAATGCTCGGATCAACAAAAGCAGGACTAAACTTTTTCATGATCAGATCATAAACCGGAAAAACTTTGCCCCGGGAGACAAGGTTCTGCTGTACAACTCTAGACTTCATATTTTCGTGGGGAAGCTAAAGACTCGTTGGTCTGGACCGTTCATTGTGCGCACCTTTTTCCCACAAGGTGCTGTGATTATTGTTGATCCTACGAACAACACGGAATTCAAAGTGAATGGGTAAAGACTGAAGCCCTTTTTGACTACTGAGCATGCATCACCGGCTGATAGTCTGCTGACTCTTTTTGCCCTGTCATGCACCTAACCACAGCCATCCACACTGCAACTAAAAAAAATATAATAATTAAAAAAATAAAAAAATAAAACTTTACTTATTGTTTATATGCTTACCCCTTCTATATTTTTTTTGACATTTCTTTCGCCTATTCGCACTTGGCCGGCCCAAGTCGACGAAGGCGGTAACATCATTTCTTCACCCTATTTATTGCATTTGCATTTACATGACATTCATTGAGGACAATGCAATAGGTGGGGGGGTGCTAACACTTTCACTTTTTCTTTTTTCTTTTACTAAAAAAAAGAAAAAAATATAAAAAATAAAAAAATAAATAAAAAACAAATAAAAAAATAAAAAATAAAAATCTCCAGAATGAAAAAAGAATTTTCATACTCTTTATAAAATACCAAAAGGTTGTAGGAATTAAGGGAACCTTATTAAGGAATCTTATTTTAACCTAAATAAAATGAAATATTGGTTTGACTAAGAGTTTGGAGGGAATATGCATAAACCACACACACATGCTTGAGATTTAGAGACACAACTCTGCCAAAAAAAATGTTAGATAATTGTGCCTCAAGAAGCATGATTACTCACGCAAAAAAAATAATAAATATATATAATATATAAGTAATTCTTGATTTCGTGGCCTACTCTACTTGCATATTTGACCTGAGGGGTGTTTTTCTACCTGGTGCCCTAAAACCACCTGGTTTGGGAGTCATCGGTTTGATATATGTTACATGAGTAAAGTAAAAAAACCTAATGAAACCAAGAATAATAGATGAATATTAATAAAATTAAATGATATTCAAAATTGAGTTGAAAAATCCCAAGCACAACACACTTACACATTATGTATATCTATCTAAAGCAAAATAACAGAATGAGCTAGAAGTACAAGATCCTTTCTAAATTTAAAGAAAAATCATAATTTCTTCTTTTATGAAGGCTAAAGTATAGGAGGACTTATGAGGGTTGAACCTAATTCTTACATCATTCGGTCATTTTTACTTGGATGATTGAAAGTTCTTTTTCTTGAAAGAGGTTTGCTAACAACTAAATATTTTTCTTCAATTACTGGATTTTGTGGGTGCAATCTGCTGAAACCCCTCAGGAGACAACATTCCTCCTCTAGGAAAAACCTAAAGGTTTAAAGGCTTGTTGCACATGCTCAGTGCAATCGCGTCACCTGCAAAGTGGTGTAATAATTTTCTTATTTTTGTTTTGCTCGGGACGAACAAAACGATAAGTGTGGGGGTGTGATTAGTCTCTAATTTTGCATAATTTTTATCACATCCGCATATTTATTTGATATAAATTCTGCTAATAAAGCTTTGCTTACTTGATCCTAGGTCCGTGGTGTGCAAATGAAGAAGAAGACCCTAAATTACCATTTAATAGGTGATTAAAGGCCTACTAAGTAGCCATTGACTTTAGGGAGGAGATTTTGTCAGCCCAAGGCATCAAATCTAGAAACTAGAAGATCTAACTGACAGGGGACAGAAGGGATGGCACGCACTAGGAAGCCAGGCGCGCGCCGCCCTGGTAGGGCCGCGAAAACGCGGACCGGGCCGCATTTTCGCGGCCGTACGGGTGCGGCCTCACCCACGCTTTGGGCTAGGGGTTGTCCCCTTGGCCTTATTTCCCCTGGTATCTATAAATACTCCCTAGGGTTTTTCAGTTGGACATATCCAGAGCTTTAGCAAGTAATTATTATCTTGTTTTAGGAGTTGTAGTTGTTGTTGTTTCCTTCTTCTTCTAGTTTTAGTTTAGCCATTGGAGTGAAAGAGAGAGAAAGTGTGTAAAAGTTGTATTTGAAGGTGGCAATCTAATACAAGTAATACTTCTCTTTCTTCTTTCCATTTACTTGTGTTTTTCATTTTGCTTTTACTTTCTTGTTTTAGTGTAATACTCCCCTCTCTTTACCTCTTCTCTTTTGTTGTTCCTTTTCTTAATTATGTCAACTAACTCTTTCATTGCATGGATAACTAACTACGAACCCACTAATCTCTAACAACTTGATTGATAACCCAAACGAGTTAATAGTATCAAACAAGCCTTGTGCAAATGAGAGTTATGACATCTTAAGATGAGGGTTCTAACTCTAACTTACCTACAAGTATTAGCTCTCTTATATTTCATGCTTAACGGTCTTTGATGATCTACAAACTTTGCTTGTCTTTGTAAGATGAGATTTTTCTTTTAACTTTACCGATACCATAAGTGCACTTGTGTCTTTTCTTATTCTCGCCTTCTATTGGATCTTGATAAGGGAATGTCCGAGTTTTTGCCGTGTAAAGCTAAGTTAAAGGAAGAACCTTCACTCAATTTTCACATGAATAGTTCCTATGCATAAGGGTTATGCTTGCCTATGATCCATCGTGAGGCTACATCATCAAGAAGTTAGAGATTAGTGGAAGCACTTAGTAGAAAGTTAGCCATGCGTTTTTACCATTAAGAAAATTCACTTTTACAAACCAACATACCAATTCAAACTACTCTTGAAACAAACTTGTTTTCATTTTTCATTCATCGCTCTCTCTCTTTGTGGATACGACCCATAGAGCCACTTTGCTACTACGGAAGAATCGCAAAAGCAGTAACATCGGCCCACATTCCTTTACCTATTTTTGTGCTTGATTTTTACTGATCATACACCTGAGTGGTTGACTTATCTGTTTCAGATTCGCCAGATTTGGAAGGATTGGGACTAGATGAGGTGGATGCTTGACTGTGATTGTGCTGACTGGGATTAGGTGGTGTTGACACTTGATTATCAACTTTCTTTCCCGACCATAATGTATGAACAACATTACATTGATTCAATGATTGATCCTCAACCAAATGAGCTTGTTGAGAATTCTTGGGATTCATAATTGGTTGACTGGACAAGGTACCCTTTTGCCTCTCATTTTGTGGATTGGCTAATTGGCTCATTTGACCCTCTAGCCTCTGTATTGTTTGCATGAGAGAATCTTGGTTCTTCATGTACCTTTCTATATTTCTCTTAAAATCAGTCATTCTCCTTTCAAGTTGAGGATTCTGGAAGGAAGATGGTAGAGCTTGGTTGAGAAAGTTTTGTTGATAATTTGAAAAATTGTTGGGAGAATTGTGAGAGTAATTTGGAAAGTTAGGTTGATGATTGGAAGAATTATTGGAATGATGGAAGTGGCTTACATGGTTTGACCGTGGGTGGTCATTGTTGTGTTGGCTCCATGAGAATTTGGGTGATTTCTCCAGCCAGGATTGTACATTGGTGCATAAGGATCATTGTTCGGCCTTGAAAAGGTGCATTCATTGGTTCTGAAAAGTGTTGTTGAGTTTGAAACATAGGACACTCCTCAAACACATGATTCATGGCTTGACAATAAGTACAGCCCGGAGTTGGAATTTGGTTTGGGCTGACTTGATTGACTTGACTTGGCTCCTTAGTTTCTAAATCTTCCAGTCTTCTCGCTAGGTTAGCTAACTTAGCCTCATTAGCTATGGATGATTCAATGAATGTAGACCTCCTTTTGAAGAGATAGAGTTTGAATTCCTCGAGTTTTCACTAGTTGGTTCCCATTGGATGGGTTTTTCAGCTAGATCTCATATAAATCCCGTCCTTCATTCTCATCCTTATACAAGAATCCCCCTTGGCACATACTTTCTAAGAGGGTCTTGGTTGAGTAGTCTAAACCGTCATAAAGAATTTGGCATTATCGCCATTTTCTCTATTCCATGATGAGGACATTGGACAAGGAGGTCTTTAAAGCGTTCAAAGTACCTCCAAAACGGTTCACCAGGTTCTTACTTGAACTACATGATGTTCTTCCTAACGAGAGCGGTCTTATGAATTGGATAGAATTTCTTCAAGAAGACCTTGATGAAACCATCCCAGGATGTGATAGAGCCGGCCGCTAAGCTGTAGAGCCATTTCTTGGCTAAGTTCTTAAGAGCAAATGGGACAAATCTCAACCTAATAGCATCATCTACAAGGTGTGAGATTTTCATCATTAAGCATACTTCTTCAAATTTTCTTTTGAAGAAATAAGTATCTTCGGACTTAGGGAGTGTGTTGATGAACTGTGACTTAAGCTCAAAGTTGTGTTCACCAACCGATGGAAGTTGGATGCAAGATGGAAGTAAGGTTCTAATAGGATAGAACCTATCCTGCAAAGCTGTCAGTTGAGCCATAACCGAATCTGGTCTTGGTTCGAACTTGGGTGGTGATGTGTTTCTAGTTAACCTAGATGAATTAGGGTCTCTTGACCACACTTGCATGCACAAACACAATCACAAACAAGTTCACCAATAGTAAACAAGATGAAACAACCAAGCCTAGTCAAAGGTAACCTTGACCTAGACAACTCCTAACTGGTTGATTGTCCACATGAGGTATAATGCAGACTTTGACCACAAGCTAATCAGCCAGGTCAGGGCAAGATTGGTGGGAGATATCCACGCAAAAGCGACGGGCCTAATTAAGCCAAACCACCAGCCTTCAGAGTTTCGCCCCTCAACTCTTTCCTTAGACACTGATTTGGCAGGAGTCAAATTCTAACACCTTCCCCCTTAAGATAATCTCCTAATGAGTTCGAGATGTCCCTAAGGCCAACGTCATTAGATTTTAAATTAGGCTTAGGTTGTACGTGCTTTGAGATGGTTTGTGGGCTAAGAAAGGGTAATGACTTCCCCACCTTATCTGATTTGGGTTTTGCCCTTAAAATTTATTGTGCACAGTGTGCAATATATAGAAAAGTAACATTCACAAGCAAATATCACCCAAGAATGTTTCCTAGACTATATGCTATGCATACGTACCATGTCTCCAGCTATCTTCAGCAGTAATCGTAAAAGAATCGTAATTAGACAAATGCTAGAATGCAAGTCTAAACGTTTTTAAGCAATTAGAAATCAATCAGATTACTGTTGGATTAAAAATTGGGAGTGTGAATATCAGATATAGCAAAAATAATACACAAAACTGTATTTTTGTAAAGCATTATGTCCTGCAAAAAAGAGTTTTAGTAGTCCAAAATTTTAAACTTTTGCGCTGCAACTTCTTGAAATTCTGTTTCCTACTTTCGAGAGTAGGGGCACAGAATAGCAAGTCTTCTCTTGCAAAGCTTGAGTGCTAAATCTGTATCTTGACGTCCCTGAAACAAGACACCAAACTTGTTAGAAAACAATTAACACCATTCCCTCCCCGGTAACGGCGCCAAAAATTGATTGAAAAATGAAAGCAGTGAGAATTACCATCTAGCTTTGGGCTAACGGGTCGTGTCCACGAGGAGGAATGCGATGAAAGCTTTTTGGTGCTTTTGTTTAGAAAATAAAGAATGGTGTTGATTTTTTTTTATATTAAAAAAGAGAATGGAGAGAAGGGAAGTGATTTAAAGAAAAACTTAAAACTAGGAAAAGGCTTTGGAGAAGATGATCTTTTTAGAAAATGATTTGAGAGTGATTTGGCTGTGATTTAAATTATGAAAAAGATCCAGACTCACTAATCTTCTACTCAACTACTTATCTCAAGAACACTTTGGTGCATCTCTTTTATCGTAAGCAAAAACTTTTAGTTTCTTTTAATATTCAAGTAAAACAAATAAGGTGGTTTTGTTTAAATCTTAAGACCTTTCTTAACACAACTTTTAAAATAGATTGTTAAACCATCAAGCACGAAGAAGCAAGTATGGAATAAAAATGGTTTAAAAATATTTGTGCTTTGAATGTCCAAGTTTAAAAGAGAAACATCCTCATGTGCTTTCAAGAACAAAGTTCAACTCAGGCATTATTATGATTCAAGAAAATTGCTTTCATAAAAATTGATCAAGAGAAAGGAGGTAGAAGAGAAAGATTAGTGAGCCCAGAAGATAGTTTAGTTACTCATGAATGATGTAAAACAAGACATGTAAATAAAACAAGACATGCCCGTGAATTGGAGTAGTAGAAGAGATGACTTTATCCTTTATTGATGTCACTTCAATCTTCAGATTACAATCACTTTATTCCTCTCTCTCACTGGTATTTGGACTGAACTACAAATTAGAAAATAGAGATACAACTTCTCTATGCTATCTAACAAAGAACCTAAAGCCTAAAATCAAAGAAAAAAACTTAAACAAACTTTCGGTCCCTTTTTCTCTGAAAATGCAGTATTTATAGGAAAAACCAAACAGGGGAGGGCGTACGAAGATAGGGGGAGCAAACGCTCCCCCAACCAACCTAACCCCAGGACATGGTGTGGCCAGATGGCCACACCTAGTTGGTGAGATTTCCTCGTTTGGTGATTTATCCTTATCTTTTGCTGGTTTTCCCGTTTCAGCTCCTAGATTTGACGAAACAACTTTTGATCTTTGGCTTTAACCAATTGATTGGGAAGATTCATTTCAACCAATTTTCAACCTCTCTGATTTGCCATGATCTGCCCTGATTTTTTGATTTCGAATTAATTCTGAAATAAATTAGAATTTGATGGGCTTTTGGGCTCGTTTCTCTTCCCTTTCCTTTAGCAATGGGCCTACATTTTATAAAGAAAAATAAGACTTATTAATATAATTTATTACATAATAAACATGGTAATGTGACAATATATATGCAGTATATGTGACCGATCAACACCTTTCAATAAACCTTGCTTGGCAAGAGCTTGTAAAGACTTTTCATCTGTGTGTCCGAGCCTCATATGCCACAGCCTGGTTGAATAATCATCTGTATCAATAGAAGTCACCACCCAACCTGTAACAGTACTACCCTTCAAGTAGTAGAGATTATTCCGGTGGACGCCCTTCAGAACCACCATTGAGCCTTTGGTCATCTTGAGAACTCCATCCTTTATTGATACCTCAAGACCCAATGTTTCTAAAGCAGCAATTGCGTTAAGATTCCTCTTGAGTTGAGGTACATACCTCACTTCCTTTAATTCCCGTATCATTCCATCGAACATCTTGATCTAGACTGTCCCTATACCTTCCATGTTACATGGGCGATCATCACCCATGATAACAGAACATCCTTTTAGCTTCTCAAAGCTAGTAAACCAATTCCTATTTGGGCACACATGATAGGTAGCTCCAGTATCTAACATCCACTCAGCATCTCTTGAGTAACCAATGTAGAAGTAGTAACAGAGAAAGAGAATACCGATGAGTCTGAGTCTGATCCACCTACCTGTGAAGTACTGGCGTAAGTACTAACCACCCGTGCGAGGTTTGCCTCAGTCTTTGACTCGTTCTTCTTACCTTTGGCCTTTGAACAATTAACTTTTCAGTGCCCTAGTTCTTTGCAGAAGGCGCACTGATTCTTCTTCAGATCTCTGAAACCTGGCCTGAATTTCAATCTCCCACGATCACCTTTGCCCTTCCTATTGAAACTTCTGCCTCTTACCACCAACGTCTCTGCTGATTTACTCCCATGAGAAGACAATCTATATTACCTCCTTACTTCATAGTTTACAAGAGCACTTGATCGGTCACATATATTGCATATTTATTGTCACATTACCATGTTTATTATCTAAATAAATCATATTAATAAGTATTATTTTTCTTTATAAAATGCAGGCCCATTGCTAAAGGATAGGAAAGAGAAACGAGCCCAAAAGCCCATCAAATTTTGATTTAATTCAGAATTAATTCAAAATCAAGAAATCAGGGCAGGTCATGGCATATCAGAGAGGTTGAAAACTGGTTAAAATAAATCTTCCCAAATTAAGTGGTTAAAGCCAAAGATCAAAGGCTGTTTCATCAAATCCTGGAGCTGAAATGGGAAAACCAGCAGGAGATAAAGTCAGAATACTAAACCAGGAGGTGTACCCCCCGGCTGTGGCCACCTGGCCACAGCCAGGCCGCGAAAACGTGGCCAAAGCTGTGTTTTTGCGGCCTTGTTGAGTTTGTTGGCGGAGCGTTTGCTCCCCTATCTTCGTACGCCCTCCTTCGTTGGTTTTTGCCTATAAATACTGTATTTTTCAGAGAAAAAGGGACCGAAATTTAGTTTAAATTTTTCTCTTTGTTTTTAAGGTTTAGGCTCTTTGTTAGATAGTATAGAAGTTATATCTCTGTTTTATAATTTGTAGTTCAGTTCAAATTACCAATGAGAGCGGAATAGAGTGATTGTAATCTGAAGATTGAAGTGACATCAATAAAAGGATCAAACTTTCTCTTCTTCCACTCCAATTCATGGGTATGTCTTGCTTTATTTTCATGTATTATTTTTCATCTTCCATGAGTAGCCAAATTCATTTTCTGGGCTCACTATTGTTCCTCTCTTCGATCCCTCTTCTTTTTGAATGGTTTTGATGTAAAGACCCAATGGAATCATATGCATGCCTAAACTAAGCTTTTCTTCTTTGAAAGTGTTCTTGAAGGCACATGAGGATGGGTTTGGACTTCTAAACTTCTTCTTCTTTTAAAACATCTCTTGAACTTGTTTTTATTTCATACTTGAAAGACTTGATGATTTAACATTCAATTCAAGATGATTTCTTAAATAACAGAGTTAACTTTTCCAAACTATCTTATTTGCTTTACTTAAAACTTTCTAAACTCAAGCTTAGGATTTTGCCTATGATCAAGTTGAGGCACTAAGAATTTTAAGAGAAGAACACATCGTTGAGTAAGTGAGATAGTGAGCCCAGATCTTCTTCTTATATTACAAATAACAAATCGCTCTTCAAGCTTTTAAAAAAATCACCTTTTCCGAAGCCTTCTCTAAGTTTGCAATTTTTCTTTAATCATTTCCCTTCTCTCCATTCTCTTTTTCAATTGATAAAAAAGAAAGACACCAACTTCATTCTTTGTTACTTAACAAAAACACCGAAAAGCTTCATCGCATTCCTCCTCGTGGACACGACCCGTTAGCCCAAAGTTACACAGTAATTCTTATCACTTTCATTTCACGATCAATTTTTGGCGCCGTTGCTGGGGAGGGAACCGTGTAATTATTTTCTAACAAGTTTGGTGTCTTATTTCAGGGAAGTCAAGATTCAGATTTAGCATTCAAGCTTTGCAGGAGAAGACTTGCTATTCTGTGCCCCTACTCTCGAAAGTAGGAAACAAAATTTCAAGAAATTGCAGTGCAAAAGTTGAAATTTTTGTTGGACTACTAAAAACTCTTTTTTTTTGCAGGACATATTGCTTGCAAAAATAAAGTTTTTGTGTGTTATTATTCTTGCTATATTTGATATTCACACTCCCTGTTTTTAATCCAATAGTAATCTGTGGGATTGTTAATTGCTTAAAAAAATGTTTAGACTTGCATTCTAGGTATTTGTCTAATTACATTTATTTTACAATTACTGTTGAAGATAGTTGGAGACAAGGTACGTATACATAACATATAGTTTATGAAATATTCTTGAGTAATATTTGCTTTTGAATGTTATTTTTCTATATCTTGCACACTCTGCACAATCAATTCTAAGGGCAAAACCCAAATCAAGATAAGGTGGGGAAGTCATTACCCTTCCTTAGCCCACAAACCATCTCCATGCACGCACAACCTAAGCCTAAGTAAAATCTGATAGACGTTGGCCTTAGGGACATCTTGAACTCACTAGGAGATTATCCTAAGGGAGAAGGTGTTAGAATTTAACTCCTGTCAAATCAGTGTCTAGGAAAGAGATTGAGGGGCGAAACCCCGAAGGCTGGTGGTTTGGCTTAATTAGGCCCATCTCTTTTGCGCAGATACCTCTCACCAATCTTGTCCTGACCTGGCTGATTAGCTTGTGGCCAAAGTCTGCATTATACCTCATGTGGATAATCAACCAGTTAGGAGTTGTCTAGGTTAAGGTTACCTTAGACTAGGCGTGGTTGTTTTCTCTTGTTGACTATTGGTGAACTTGTTTGTGATTGTGTTTGTGTATGCAAGTGTGGTTAAGAGACCCTAATTCATCTAGATTGACTAGAAACACATCACCACCCAAGTTTGAACCAAGACCAGATCCGGTTATGGCTCAACCGACATCTTTGCAGGATAGGTTCTATTCCATTAGAACCTCACTTCCATCTTGCATCCAACTTCCATCGGTTGGTGAATACAATTTTGAGCTCAAGCCTCAGTTCATCAACACACTCCCCAAGTTTCATGGCTTAGAGTCCGAAGATGCTTATTTCTTCATAAGAGAATTTGAGGAAGTATGTCTAATGATGAAAATCCCACACCTTGTAGATGATGCTATTAGGTTGAGATTTGTCCCTTTCACTCTTAAGGACTTAGCCAAGAAATGGCTTTACAGCTTAGCGGCCGGCTCTATCACATCTTGGGATGGTTTCATCAAGGTCTTCTTGAAGAAATTCTATCCAATTCATAAGACCGCTCTCATTAGGAAGAACATCATAAAATTCAAGTAAGAACCTAGTGAACCGTTTTGGAGGTACTTTGAACGTTTTAAAGACCTCCTTGTCCAATGTCCTCATCATGGAATAGAGAAACGGCGACAATGCCAAATTCTTTATGACGATTTAGACTACTCTACCAAGACCCTCTAAGAAAGCATATGCCAAGGGAGATTCTTGCAGAAGGATGAGAATGAAGGATGGGATTTATATGAGAATCTAGCTGAAAAGACCATCCAATGGGAATCTACTAGTGAAACCTCGAGGAACTCAAACTCCATCTCTTCAAAAGGAGGTCTCCATTCTGTTGAATCATCCATAGCTAACGAGGTTAAGTTAGCTAACCTTGCGAGAAGACTGAAAGATTTAGAAACTAAAGAACCAAGTCCAGTCAATCAAGTCAGCCCAAACCAATTTTCAGCTCCGGTTGTACTTACTGTCAAGCCATGAATCATGTGTTTGAGGAGTGTCCTGTGTTTCAAGCTCAACAACATTTTTCAGAACCGATGAATGCGGCCTTTTCAAGGCCGAACAATAATCCTTATGGACCAACGTACAATCCTGGCTGGAGAAATCCCTTGAATTTCTCATGGAGCCAAAATAACAATGACTAGTCACGGTCAAATCATGCAAGCCACTTCCATCATGCCAATAATTCTTCCAATCATCAACCCAACTTTTCCAATTTCCATCATAATTCTCCCAACCATCCACCTAAATTTTCAAACTATCAATAAAACTTTCCCAACTAAACTCCACAATCTTCCTTCCAGAATCCTCAATTAGAAAGGAGAATGACTGACTTTGAGAGAAACATGGAAAGATACATGTAGAACTAAGATTCTCTTATGCAAACTATACAGAGGTTAGAGGTTCAAATGAGCCAATTAGCCACTCCACAGAATGAGAGACAAAAGGGTACCTTGCCTAGTCAGCCAATAACCAATCCTAGGAATTCTCAACAAGCTCATTTAGCTGAGGATCAATCATTGAATCAATGCAATGCTATTCATACATTGAAGTCGGGAAAGAAAGTTGATAATCAAGTGTCAACACCATCTAATCCCATTTAGCACAACCACACTCAACCATCCACCTCATCTAGTCCCAGTCTGTCAAAATCTGACAAATCTGAAACAGATAAGTGAACCAGTCAAGTGTACCAGCCTATAGTACCATTTCCTAATAGGCTGAAAGACAACAAGCAAAATTCACACATGGATAAAATAATTGAGATCTTCAATCAAGTGAAGATAAATGTGCCACTTCTTGATGCTATCCAACAAGTCCCATCCTACGCTAAGTTTCTTAAGGACATGTGCACCAAGAAGAGAAAGACTAATGTACCCAAAAAGGTCTTCTTAGCCACTAAACATTAGTGAGCTACTGTCGTGTCCGATCCCTGTCAAGTACAAATTCAGGTTGTCCCACCATTGCCTGCACCATAGGACAAGCCGAGATTAGTCGTGCACTTCTTGACTTGGGGCAAGTATCAACTTTCTCCTATTCTCAGTTTATCAACAACTCGGGTTGGGTGATCTTAGTCCAACTCGAGTCACTATCCAACTGGCTGACCGTCAAGTGAAAGTTCCAAAGGGAAAAATTAATGATGTCCTTATCCGGGTCGGGGAGTTTATTTACCCCGTTGATTTCATAGTTCTAGAGACACAACCTGTGTCCAATCCTAGGGCTCAAACTCCTGTTATCCTAGGGCGACCATTCCTTGCTACTGCCAATGCCATTATCAATTATAGGAATGGGTCCATGAGGTTAACCTTGGGGACATGACTAGAGAAGTCAATGTCTTCAACCTAGGAAAATAACCTCGTGATGTTGAGGACCAAACATTTGAAGTCAACCTCATTGAGAACTTAACAAGTGAACACAGGGAAGAATTGGAACTAGAAACTGAGTGTGACTTTGGGTTAGAGTCTGACGACTTTAATCTTGATTAAGTTGTTGAGTCTGCTGTGAATTGGGCCTCGAATCCTATTTCACCAAATATGGAGCCAACAAATTTGACTCATCCATCCAGTGATCCTTCCTTTTCTTTAGAATTGAAAGCCTTACCTGCGCATCTCAAGTACGTTTATCTAGGCGAACAAGAGACCTTTCATGTCATCATTGCCTCCCATTTAAACGACGGGCAAGAAGATCTTTTCGCAATTCTAAAAAAACATAGGGAAGCCATTGGTCGGACTATAACCGATATAAAGGGATTGAATCCAACCATAGTTCAACATCGCAATCATCTCAATGAAGATGCCACACCTAAAAGAGACCCGCAACGTAGGTTAAACCCTATAATGCAAGAGACTGTTCATGCTGAAATTGTGAAACTCTTAGACAATAGGATAATATATCCTATTTCTGATAGCCAATGGGTTAGTCCTGTCCACGCGGTTCCAAAGAAATCTGGTTTCACCGTAGTGAAAAATGAGAACAAAGAGTTGGTCCAAATTCGACTTCCCATGAAGATCCGAGTTTGCATTGACTATAGGAAGCTTAATGCTGCAACTCGTAAGGACCATTTTTCACTCCCCTTCATTGATCAAATGCTTGAACATTTGGCGGGCCATGAGTATTACTGTTTCTTGGATGGTTACTCGGGGCATAATCAGATTCCTATTACTCCTGAGGACCAAGAAAAGACTACGTTCACATGTCCATTTGGGACATTTGCTTATAGTCGAATGCCTTCCGGCTTATGCAATGCCCCAACAACATTTCAACGTTGCATGTTGAGTCTTTTTTCTGATATGGTAGAATGATTCTTAGAAATCTTCATGGATGATTTCTCCATCTACGAAGATTCGTTCACTCAATGTCTTCACTATTTAGAACTTGTCCTCCAGCGTTGTGCTGTGAAAAATCTGACACTGAACTGAGAGAAATGCCACTTCATGATAAAACATGAAATTGTTTAGGGTCATGAAATCTCCAAGAAGGAAATTGAAGTGGATAGAGCCAAGATTGAGGTTATTGCTAAGCTTCCCATGCCCAAATGCGTGAAGGATATTCGATCCTTCTTAGGATATGCTGGTTTTTACCGAAGATTTATCAAGGATTAGCAAGATTGCTAGACCCTTGACTAATCTGTTAGCTATGGACGTGTCCTTCACTTTCGATGCTGAATATATGAATTCTCAGGAGAAGCTTAAGAGAGAGCTTATTTCTACACCAATCATAGCTGCTCCAGATTGGTCTAAGCTGTTCGAAATCATGTGCGACGCTTTTGATTTTGCCACAGACGCTGTCCTAGGACAGCGCATTGATAACAACCAGCACGTGATTTACTACTCTAGTAGGACTCTCAATGATGCTCAATTGAACTACACTACTACTGAGAAGGAATTCTTGGCAATAGTGTTTGCCTTAGAGAAATTTCATCCCTACCTACTAGGGTCCAAAACCACCATTTTCACCAATCATTCTGCGCTTAGGTACCTCATGATGAAGAAGAATGCCAAGGCCCGACTCATTCGTTGGATCCTCCTTCTACAAGAATTCGATCTCAAGATTCGAGACAAGAAAGGCATAGAAAATATCGTTGCTGACCATCTCTCACGAATCCCAAATTCTCTATGTAACGAATTGCCCATAAATGAGGACTTTCCTGATGAAAATCTCTTAGCTATCTTTAAGGAACCTTGGTTTGCTGATATAGTGAATTACTTAGTCACAAACCAAACTCCGTCCCATTGGTCCAAAAACGATATATACCGGTTCTTATCTCAAGGCTGTTATTTCTTTTGGGAGGAACCGTATCTTTTTAAGTACTATTCTGACCAAATTATTAGGAGATGCATTTCCGATGAAGAGGTTAAGAGTGTTTTATCCTTTTGTCATGAACTTGCATGCTGTGGACACTTTGGTCCCCGCATGACTGCTGAAAAAGTGCTACAAAGTGGGTTCCATTGACCCACTTTGTTCAAAGATGCTTATGAATTTTGCAAGACGTGCCCTAGATACCGGATGGTGGGAAGGATCTCAAAACGAGATATGATGCCCTTCAGCCCAATTCTAGAAATAGAACTCTTTGATGTTTGGGGCATCGACTTTATGGGTCCATTTCCTAAATCATTTGGAAATCATCATATTGGTTGCTGTGGACTATGTGTCCAAGTGGTAGAAGCCATTCCTAGTAGAACTAATGATAACAAAGTTGTCATTAAGTTTTTAAAAGAGAACATTTTCTCACGCTTCGGAACCCCTCGTGCTATCATCAGTGATAATGGTACTCACTTTTGCAATAGATCCTTTGAAGCTCTTATGCGAAAGTATGCCATAACTCATAAGTTTTTCACACCTTATCATCCTCAAACCAGTGGGCAGGTTGAGGTCTCCAATAGACAAATCAAGCTTATTTTGGAGAAGACTGTGAACCAAAATCAGAAAGATTGGTCCACCAAACTTGTAGACGCCCTATGGGCTTATAGGACCGCTTTCAAGACGATTCTAGGGATGTCTCTGAAAATCACCTAGAGGGGGGTGAATAGGTGATGGCTATACTTAATGGCAAATAATACGGAATTAAAAACAATTAGCAATAAACACAAACAATTAGATAAATCTTGCAATAGAGTAATGATTGAGTTTTTCCCTGCACACAAAATATAGAATATCAGAATTTAAATCAATAATGCAGGGTGCTCAATTCTAATCCGCGGTAGCAATGGCTATGCGGGTCGTGATCCTCAGGGAGGGACTAGCGATGGAAGCGTTTAAGTAAGTTCTCTAAAAATTCTTCTTTTAGTTATTAAAAGGAAAATAAGAAAATATTAGTTAAAGTTAGTTTAGAAAGAAAGCGGTATTTACAATGAGTCGGGAAAGAAAGAGTTGGCAGATGGTGATTTAATCTACAAAAATAAAAGAAAAGAAAAGAAAAGAAAGGAACACTTACCTTAATTTGGTTGAGAAAATACGTGAAAACCTTACATGTTCTACCTTGCTTAGGAGGCGTTCAACGCATAAACCATAGGATCGAGCTCAGTCCCCTATTCGCATTATATCATCAAGCTGGGCAAGAATGAAGTGATACGGACCTTGAGGAGGAGAACATCTCCATGAAGTATCGTTGGCACTCGCTAAGACTCGTTATACTTTCGCTTCGGAAATCACTTGCATGCTCATCAACAACCACAGGGATAAAATAGAAAAGGAAAAGAAAACGAAAAGAAAAGTAAAACAATGAACATAAGAAAAATATTACCTTTATTGCTTTAATCAATGGCAGAAAAGAGGAGGGTACATCGGTGTCACGCTCAACATAGGCCTCTCTCTCTTAAAAAAATAGAAATTACAAAAGAAAAATAGAAACCTAACTACAAACTAGAAGAAAGCCTAAAAACCCTAACTTTTGGCCCTGTACTGCGCTGGACGCCTTTCCCTGTTGCTCTGCAGGGGTATTTATAGGTGCAGAAGGAAGTAGAGTCCCAGAACGACTCCTCCACGAAAACTGGTAGCGGGATAAGACAGGAATACCGCAGAAACGCGGCTTGGGCCGCGTTTCCGCGGCCAAGTAGTGGCGGTTGGCCACGCGCTTTGGCGCGTGGCCTCCCCTGGTCCGTCCATCTGGGTGTAGTCTTCTGGAAGTTGCATCCCGACTCTTCATCTTGAGATTTCGAGATAACTTGGGAAGCAAGTTACCCTAAATCCAAATCTTTTATCAACGAATTTGTTATCCTTCTTTGGTTTTTATCCTCATCCTGCAAGTATTTAGGGTTGAATAGAAGTCTATCCTTCCCTCTTCTTTTAGTATTTGCAACTATTGCCCTTAGTAATTGCAACTTTGACATTTGATAATTGCAACTTTTACATTGGGCTTTAAATATGGGCTTTTGGGCTTCTTTTGAGGCTTTATTCCTTTATTTTTATTTCTCAAGGCCTGCACACAATAAATAATAAAATATTAGTAAATGTCCAGAATTATAGGAATAAATATGAAAATGTGATAGTAAATATATTAAAAAATATGCACTTTTCACTACCTATCAAGTAAGCAATATAAGTGCAAGTAAGAGAGTAGAGTTTAGAGAGATTGTGGACAATCGCAAACACAAGAATATGTTTCGAGGTTTGAGCCACCGCTCTACGTCCCTGTCTTCAACACGATGAAGGATTTCAACTATGAGCGATCCCACCGGATTGTCAATTAATTACAAGTTCTCACTAGAACTCTTCGGACACACTTGTCCTCTCTCACGGTACCACAACACCAACTTGGAGCTCACTAGTTCGCTCGAGGCCGCAACCTCTACAACTTCTCTATCAAAGAAAACAGTGATCAACACTTGACCACAAAGGTAGCTCACAAGCACAACTCTACAATCAAGATGAGGAAATGAAACACTTGGGATTGTGTAGTGCTAAATATCAAGTAGAGAAGTAGAGGAAATGGCTCAAGCTAAAAATACTAAAGCTTTGGAAATAATTGGCTCAAGAAAATTCTTTTTGCAAAGAGGCTAAACTTTAAAAAACTTGATATGAGGCTTGTAAATCTTGTTATTGAGTTGTTTCATACTCCTCCTATTTATAGGAGATGAAAATGAGGTTAGAAATCCCAATAGATTCATTGGGAGAAGACCCAATAAAAGACAAAACATAATCTGCCCGTTGGGAGCCAACTCAGCAGAGTTTTCTGCTACCGGTCGACTGCCAACGGTCGGATTTCCGACCGTTGGGAAAGCGGTAGACCGGACGGTCGACCGTGGATCCCAACAGAGAGTGAAAACTCTCTCTGTCGGTCGACCGGCCCGATTGACCGAAAAAAATAGAGAGCACTGCTCTTGCTTCCGGTCGACCGGTCGGTCGGCCGAAGTGCACTCGTGCACTTTGGTGCACGTCGGTCGACCGTGCGATCGATCGACAGAGCAGTTTTGCTCTGCCAGCGGTCGACTGCCCGGTCGACCGGCGAAAGGCAAAGATCAGGTTTTTGAAGATATTTTAAAGTCAAAATTTTTCTAATAAAATTTCTTTTAATATGTAGATACAAAATAGGGTCTACGGCTTTGACCAAGTAGAGTGTGATCATAGATCAACACCAAATAATTTAGAACTATATTTTGATAAAATCTTTTCTAAAACAAAAACTAGTTTTTCCAAAAATTGTTTTACCGAAACCTGATTTTCTAAAACTTGATTTTTCTGAAACTCGATAAGAAACCAGGTAATAAAATTTTATTTAGAAAACACTAAGGATTATGAAATGTGTGTAAGTGTGACAGTCCCAAAAGCTATCAATTTCTTTCATCTTGGTTTTGACAAATATCTATAAATCCTAACTAAAATGGAAAATGATAAAAATACAAATCTTGTATAGTCTTCTTGATATGCTTGATCCTTGAGCTCTTCTAGTGTGCTTAGCTCTGGGATCTAAATCTTCTTGGCTTCCAAATGTGAGTCTTGTGTTGGAGCCGAATTGTAACATTTGATTTTTCCTGAAACTTAATTAAACACTTTTGTTAATACCTATCTACATATGGTTTGTTATCATCAAAACAAAGGGCAAATGGCCTATGGGCCAACAATCTCCCCCTTTTTGATGATGACAAAACATATGGAGTTATTACAAATATTTTGGAAAGAGACTTGAAGCTCCCCCTTAACACATGCATATATAAGAATATGATATAAAAGAGCTAAATGCATAATAAAAGCATATATAAAGGATATAACAGTTAGATTCATATGCCAACCATTTATGCATAACAGGATACAGAGATATGAAAGTGTATGCACAAATGGTTACCTCCATCCATCAAGAAATACCTCTAACCTCCAAAACAAGTAGTAGATGGTTGGATCAACAGGGAATAAGAAACACTACATAACCAAACACATATACCAGAAAGGGACAAATAAAGATAAATGCCATAATAGAAATAAATATGTCCATACAAGCTTAGAGGTTCATGCCAACCTCAAAAACCAAATACAAACACAATAACACACGAAGCATACGTCCATAAAACGAAGTACACGTCCAAATCCAAATACAGAAAATAAAACATAAAAGCATAAAAGCCTAACTCCCATAATAACTCCATCAAATAACTCTCCCCCTTTTTGTCATCAACAAAAGGGGTCAACCTTCCTGGAAATTAGGGTCTTCAGGAGAAGCTAGCGGCTCAGGAACAACAGGAGGAACCCATGCGGCGAAAGGAGGACCCATGGATGGAAGAGGCTGAGAGCGACCACTCAGAAGAGGAGCCGGCCAAGTGTTCCTGTCGTAGAGGTCATGGAGGCAGGTCTGCATATAGCGAATGGAATCACAGATGTGGTTGAGATCATTATCCACTCGCTGCTCTAGCCACTAAAAGTGGGCGGCTATCTGAGCGGACATCTGCTGGCCATGCTCCCGAAGCTGAATGGAGAGAGCATGATATGGATCAAACGAAGCAGAAGAGCCAGAAGAAGATCCTGTAGCAACAGCAGGAACGATAGGATGCGGCTGAGGAGCATGAGGACGCTCCCTGACACGCATCCTCTTGAGAAGGGTACTGTTGATGTCAACTGATGGTTCGATGGACCGTTCAGTGGAAAGATCAAAACGAAGTTGCTTCAGAAGACGTGTAATAAGTATCCCAAGGGCAAATACTAGTTTGGGACCAGAAGATGATCGGACGTCATATAATCGATGATGAGTTTGAGAATGTTATTCTAATACCTTTCAGAAGGCAATAGATCAAGAGAGGAGCAGAACCCCTAGCGTGACTATACTCTCCTGATTTAGGCAGGAGGTCATAGAAGACGATTTTAGCCAAGAATTGGGTGGTGAGAGTATAATACTTCACCTCCTCATTCCTAACTAAAGCGGGGTTATCATCATTGTGAAGCAAAATAGATGCGGTGTCGGCAGACTCACCATCAGGATAAGTAAACTCATGCAGATCTACATTGTAAATATCTACCCCCTCACAGGAGAGGTGTAGGAGATTTGCAAATTTTTCAATGGAAATATTTATATCTTTGTCCATGACTCTAGACCTGATATGATTTTGTTGAAAGGACAGGTTAGAGTAAAAATAATACACTAGTTCAGGATAAACTGGTTCTTTCATGGTGACAAATTGTTCAACTGAACTAGAACCTAAGATATTTGCAAGATTTAGATGCTCAAAGTCACTAAGCACCATAGTCCTACCAGAGATGACATGTTTATTGTGGATTATAGTGTATCTATGAGATGCATTTTGGGAGATAAAGGGGCTAAGATGATGATTCAGGGGTTTTCCCCTTCTCAGATCGGATCGTTTGGACATGATGATGGATTACCCAAGATAAAAGCACGAACTAAAGATGGATAAACAAGATTAATAAGGAAATTTTAAGAGATTAAGGAGAAATTTTAGTTATACCTCAAGATCCAAGAGAAATCCCCAAAAATCTGCAGATCTGGAGCTTGAAAACAATTTTGACAAATTTTGGAGGATGAATTTTGGATTGGGAGAAGTTTTAGGGGGTTGGTGTTGACACTTAAAAAAGACAAGATTCTTACTGGCCTGAACAATGTCTAAACTTGTTGACATTTACAAAAGATAAGTGACAGACAAGCTGACGACCAGTTTTCACCCATCTCCAAGGGACAAGGAAGCAATTTGGACTCCACTGATCCAACAAGCAGACAGTAAGCCCGGATTGCCTCTAAACAGACCTCAGCAGGTCTAAGATGCTAGCACTTAGCATCACATGAGCCCAAAGGGATAGCCTCGCCTGAGAGGCTAAGATCATCCAACTTCGCCTTGAAGCCATTCAAAGCTCCGCCAGGAAGCTAACTTATAGCTTCGCCTGAACTGCTGAAGCGCAACTCCACAGAGAGAGTTAGCTCCACTTGAAGCCACACGCAACTGCGCAGAAGGGTATGCGGTAGCTTCGCCACAGACGACATCTAGCTCCGCCGAAGAGCTTTCTTCTGACTTCGCTAGATACTGCCTCCAGCTCCGCTGTGAGTTCAAAACGGGCAGCGCCGCTGCTGGTCTGCTATGGTCAACCTTTGACCAATCAAATCTCCAGATGAGATCAAATCTAATCAGGATTGAGATCAAATCCAATCAAGATCAAATCTGAGATCAAATTTGGCAGTTGATTGCCACAATCTCTTGACTCTTCTAAAACGAGTAAGAAGATCAGGGGAAATCCTCCAACGATATGGAAAGGATCAAAACAGATCAAGAGGATCAACCGACCTGCCATTTCTAGCTTCGCAGAAGCTGATCCTAGCCTCACAGCAAGGCTACTTTCCAGATTTAAACAGATTTGATTCAATCTGTTTCCATATTTTCAAGGGACGATTATACCCTTGCTCTCCCTATAAATAGCCCACCAGGGGCACAAGGAGAGAAGAGCTCCAGAAGTAGAGACCACGCACAGGCGCAAGAGAGGACGACTTCTGAAAGAGAAAGAGAGGACTCCACAAGCAGAGACTTCATCACAACGCACCGTGCGCATAAGAATTCAGAGACTTTTAGAGAATTACTTCTCTAATCAGGGTGCTGACACCCTAATCCCTTCTTCTCAAGGAATCTCCGGAACCAGGCGAGAAGGAATTCCTAAGTGAAGGCGGTTTTGAGAAGTAGCAAGAGGGTTCTACCAACCTTCTGTTCTTTGATTCCCCAAACCAGGCGAGAAGGGAATCTCATCGCTCGCATCGTCAAAGGGACAAAGTGGTCGCGCGCTGACCAGACTCCTATCGGCACACTTCTCCAGAATCTCTGAGGAGATCTACTTGTAATCTTTTAGAATACTTGTAATTTAGCTCCTCAACTGTTTTTATTGTAAGTTTTCCCCTTTTGCAAATCAATGGAAAACAAGATGGCGACTCCGCTGGGGATGAAATTCTCCACTGCCGAGAATCAAGTGTCGCAATGCGACGAACAGACCTTCGGGTCTAACTCCGAATTCAGAAAAGCCGGTGCAGCCAGAGCCTCTCTGGCTAAATCTTCAAGGAAAGTCTCTGTGAAGACAGAAAAGGTTCTCTGCGAACCTACTGCGGTTCTCTGGCGCAACAAGGAAGCACGCCCGCAGTCCAAATCCTTCACTTTCGTTCAATTCGACCAAGGAAGATTTGAAGAAGTCCTCTATGGGGGTGGTCTAATGCTTCGAGTACGGAAGCATAGAGGTCTCCACGGCTAAGGTTTCAGAACAGAAACCAGAAGAAGAATTCTGCCAACACCCTTCAGCCTTGCGTGTGGCTAATCAGGTTCCTTGCGAACCTAAGTATCCTCTGCCAAAGCGGATGTGGAGGCCTAAACAGAAGTCTCTGGCCGAAGCCTCAGGCGTAGCTACGCCAAAAACGCGCCTCTCTCGCGAAGAAAAAGGCAAGATGCCTGTCTGCTCCAACAATGCTACTAATCGCGAAGTCACGACGGCAATCATACCGTCGCCCAATTCAAAAGCAGCATCACCTTGCGCCAGCCTTGTTCTCATGAGCGAAGCTACACTGCCACAGTGTACGCGCAGGGTTCATGACCGCGAAGCTAGAGCCAAAGTACCATCTGAGGCTAATTGCCTTCGCAGCAGCATAGCGGGTAAAGCACCACAGCGTGCTCCGCTCTCCGGTTCGTCAAGCGCTAAACTCGCGCCTGGTGGCGAAGTGATTAGTCTCTAATTTTGCATAATTTTCATCACATTCTCATATTTATTTCATGTAAAAGTCTACTAATAAATCCTTGCTTGCTTGATCCTAGGTCCATGGTGGGTAAATGAAGAAGAAGGTCTAAATCACCATTATTTGGTGATTAAAAGGCTTAAAAGATAGCTATTGACCTAGAGAGCTGACTCTGTCAAAATCAGGAGCGTTAGCCAACAGGGGGACAACAGCGCCGCACGTGCCGCCCAAGGAAAGCCGCGAAAACGCGGCCAAACCAGAAACCAAGAGATCCAGCCGATAGGGGGACAACCAGGCGGCGCGCAGCGGGCGGCGCTGCGCAAGCCGCCAAAGTATTGCAGCAGAAACGCGACATATGCCGCGTTTCCGCGGCCATGTGGGCGCGCGACGGGGGATAACCAGGCGGCGCGCGGTGGGGGACAACCAGGCGGCGCGCAGCAGGCGGCGCTGCGCGCGCCGCCAAAGTAATGCCGCGGAAACGCGGCCATTGCCGCGTTTCCGCGGCAATGTGGGCGCGCGCGCGCTCACGTTTTGGGCCACGTGCTGTTCACTTGGCCCCCTTTCCCCTGGTGCCTATAAATACCCCCTTGGGGTCTTCAGTTTGGGGAGACCAAGGAGTTGGAGAGAAATTTGTAATCTTTTTTAGGTTTTGTAGTTGTTGTTCTTCTTCTAGGTTTAGGATTAGCCATTAAAGTGAAAGAGAGAGAGTTTGTAAGGAGTTGTATTTGGAAGGGTGACAAGATAAATACAAGTACTACTTCTCTTCCTTCTTTCCATTTACTTGTCTTTGCATTTGCTTTTACATTCTTGCTTTAGTGTAACTCCTTCTCTTTATCTCTTTCTTTTGTTGTTCTTTTCTTTACCATGTGTAACTAACTCCTCCATAGCATGGCTAACTCACTACTAACCCCCTAATCTTTAACTACTTAATCGATAACCCGCATGAGTCAATAGTGTCAACAAGCCTTGTGCAAACGAGAGCTATGGCATCTTAAGATGAGGGTTCTAACTCTAACTTACCTACAAGTATTTACCTTCTTATATTTCATACTTAAATAGTTTTGATGATCTATAAGTTTTGTACTTTGCTTGTTGTTGTAAGTTAGAAACTTTCCTTTTAACTTTGCCGATACCATTAGTGCACTCGTGTCTTCCCGTATTCTTGCCTTCTAATGGATCTTGATATGGGAATGTCCGAGTTTTTGCCGTGTAAAGCAAAGTTATAGGAAGAACTTTCACTCGATTTCCACGTGAATAGTTCCATTGCATCAGGGGTAAGCTTGCCTATGATCCATCGTGACGCACATCTTCAAGAAGTTAGGGATTAGTGGGAGCAATTAGTAGAAGGTTAGCCATGCGTTTTTACAACTAAGAAAAATTCACTTTTACAAACTACCAAAACATTTTCCAACAATCCTTGAAACAACTTGTTTTCACTTTTAAATTCTTTATTTGGAAACAAAGAACATTCTCCTTTCTTGAACATAAAAGCCGCATCAAGCTTCCATCGCTTTCCCTCCTTGTGGGTACGACCCGTATAGCCACTTTGCTACTACGGAAGAATCGCAAAAGCAGTAACTTCGACCCACTCTCTTTCTACTTTTCTTGTGCTTGCTTTTTGCCGATCAAATTTTGGCGCCGTTGCCGGGGAGGGAACGGCTTTATTGTTCACTACTAAAGATTGTTCTTTTTCTTTTTGTGTAGGAGAAGTACCAAGGAGCTCACTTTCAAGGAAAGCAAATGAGGTGGCCAAGGACATTGCGCGAGGATTTATTTGCCCTCGGAAAATTCGTGTAAAAATGAGTTTTTCCGATTGAAGTACTAACCTACTCGTTTGCAGGGTTGCCGAAAGCCGCTAAAAAAAAAAATTGCTTTCTAAATTTTTTTATAGTTTCCTTGAATGCTTCACTCTATGCATGTGTAATAAACTCAACAGAAATCTACTTGTTGCTTAATTGAAAATTGGATTAGACTTTTGCATTTAGGGCACGTGTCTATTTCAATTCATTTCAATTTCTGTTGAAGAGTGCTGGAGACAAGGTACGTGTGCATTCATATAGAATAGGACCAACATTCTGAAGTGATTTACCGCTTTGAGTGTTACCATGTTGTGAATAAACTGTACACTTGCACAATTGACTTTAAGGGCAAAACCCAAATAAACAAGATAAGGTGGGGATTTCATCACCCTTCCTTAGCCCAAAAACCATCTCCAAGTGCACTCACATTTTCCCAAGCCTTAACTAAAAATCAATAGACGTTGGCCCTAGGGACATCTCGGACTCACTAAGAGATTAACCGAGGTTGAAAATTGTAAGAACTATACTCCTGCAAAATCGGTGTCTAAGGAAAGTGGATTTAGAGGTAAAGCCTCGAAAGCTCCGTGGTTTGGCATAATTAGGCCTGTGGCTCCGCCCGGATACCTCCCCCCGAGCTTTGCCCTTTCCTGGCCGATTAGCTTGTAGTCGAGTTCCTGCAACAACCTTCCCCGGAGAATCGACCAGTTAGGAGTCGTCTAGGTCCAGGTACCTTAGACTAAGGCTTGTGGTTGTTTTTCTTTCTTTTGTTTGTTTTTAGTTCTTTTTCGATTGTTTGTTGTCTTCACGTTGGTTGTGGTGTGCTGCATGCAAGAGTGGGTGAGAGATCCGTCAACTTCCAGATTAACAAGAAATACTTCTCTACCCGTGCATCCAGAACCAGTGATGGCGTCACTTCAGGATAGATTTTACCCGATCAGAACTTCGCTTCCATCTTGCATAAAACTTCCTGAAGCCAACGGAAATAACTTTGAGTTAAAGCCCCAATTCATTAACACTCTTCCCAAATTTCATGGTTTAGAATCAGAGGATGCATACTTCTTTGTTAGGGAATTTGAAGAAGTATGCCTTATGATGCGAATACCCCAGCTAGGAGACGATGCCGTTAGGTTATATTTTATCCCTTTTTCCCTAAAGGACCTAGCTAAGAAATGGTTGTACAGTTTGGCAGCAGATTCAGTCACGACGTGGGATGATTTCGTCAAGGCTTTCTTGAGGAAATTTTACCCAATTCACAAAACTGCCCTCATTAGGAAGAACATCATGCAGTTTAAGCAAGACCCGAGCGAACCATTTTGGAGATACTTTGAGCGATTCAAAGATCTCCTCGCTCAGTACCCTCATCATGGCGTGGAGAAATGGCGTCAGTGCCAGATTCTCTATGATGGTCTAGATTATCGACTAAGACCCTGTTAGAAACGATGTGTCAGGGAGGGTTCTTGCAGAAGGATGAGAATCAGGGTTGGGATTTATTTGAGGACTTAGCTGAGAAAACCCTGCAATGGGAGCCAGCCTCTGAGAAACCTAGGAATTCACAATCTATAGCTTCAAGAGGAGGGCTCCTATCCCTAGAATCATCCATAGCTGTCGAGGCTAAGATTGCTACCCTGATGAGAAGGATAGAGGCTCTGGAAACAAAAGAGCCTGCTAGTGTCAACCAGATCAACCCACCACCAATTCACAATCCGGGTTGTTCATATTGTCAGGCATCGAACCATGTCTTTGAAGAGTGCCCTGTTTTCCATACCCAACAAATGCCACCGGAACACATGAACGCGGCTTACTCATGGCCGCCTCACAACCCCTACTCGTAGACCTACAATCCCGGCTGGAGAAATCACCCAAATTTCTCCTGGGCCCAAAACAATCCTCCCAAGCCTAATTTTTCCAACAACTTTCACCATCCTGCTCCTCCACCACCTTTTCCCAGTCAAGCCCCATCTTCCTCCTCCCAAGGCTCTCTAATGGAAAAGAAAATCAGTAAATTGGAGGAGAGCATAGAGGCTTTCATTAAGTCCCAGGCTGCTTTCATGCAGAACCAGGGACAAACTCTGAATAGTCATTCACAGGCCATATCAAGGTTGGAATTGCAGATGAGCCAGTTAGCTAGCTCCCTAAGTGAAAGACCTAAGGGTACTTTGCCTAGTCAGCCATTAGTTAACCCAAAAACCTCCAACCAAGCATATGAAGTCCAGGATCCATCAATTAACCAGTGTAATGCTGTTCACACACTGAGATCTGGAAAGAAGGTAGACAACCAGGTCTACCAGCAGAAGAGTCCAGTCCATCCTGATCCCACTCAAGCCTCCACCTCTGCTAGTTCCTCCCAATCCGCTCCACAGACATCTGACGAGGACAAAGCTGTTGAACAAGTTCACAAGCCTGTAGCACCCTTTCCCAATAGGCTTAGGAACAATAATAAAAATATGCACATGGAGAAAATGCTAGAGATGTTCAACCAGGTTAAGTTAAATGTGCCACTTCTAGACGCTATCCAACAAGTCCCGGCTTATGCCAAATTTCTGAAGGATATGTGTACTAAGAAGAGAAAGACCAATGTGCCCAAGAAAGTGTTCTTGGCCACTAACATAAGCGAAATTCTGTCTGGTCCCATTCCGGTGAAATACAAGGATCCCGGATGTCCCACCATTTCCTGCACCATAGGACAGACCGAAATCAGTAGAGCGCTTCTTGACCTGGGAGCAAGTATCAACTTGCTACCTCTCTCTGTATACCAGCAACTTTGGTTGGGTGAGCTAAGCCCAACTCGAGTCACTATCCAGCTAGCTAACCGATTTGTGAAGATCCCAAAGGGGGAAATCACAGATGTTCTCATCCGGGTCGGGGATTTCATTTACCCCGTTGACTTCATTGTGCTTGAGACCCAACCTGTGTCCAATCTTAGGTCTCAAACTCCCGTCATTTTAGGGCGCCCATTCCTAGCTACAGCCAATGCCATAATTAACTGTAGGAACGGGTCCATGCGATTAACTTTCGGAGACATGACGAAGGAAGTCAATGTTTTCAATCTTGGAAGACAACCTAGGGATGTCAATGATCAGACATTTGAGGTCAATTCTATTGAAAACCTGACCAGTGAGCATGAGGAATGCATGGAGATAGAAGTTGAGGCAGAGTTTGATCTGGAGGCTGAGGATTTTAATCTAGACCAGATCGTGGATTCAGCAGTGGATTGGGCATCAAGCCCCAGTGTACCCCATCTTAGGATCGAAAGCCTAGAGATTCCCTCCAATGAAACAACACCTTCCCTAGAGTTGAAAGTCCTGCCTGAACATCTCAAGTACGCCTACCTGGGCGGAAAGGACACCTTGCCAGTCATCATAGCATCCCACCTGACTGAGCAACAAGAGGACAACTTAATGTCTATTCTGGAAAGACATAGGGAAGCCATTGGATGGACAATGAAGGACATCAAGGAAATAAGTCCAGCCATAGTGCAACATAGAATCTATTTAGTTGATGAAGCAACCCCTAGGGGGGACCCACAACGCAGGCTTAACCCTCTCATGCAAGAGGCAGTGAAGGCTGAAATTCTGAAACTATTAGATAATGGGATCATTTATCCCATTTCTGATAGCCAATGGGTTAGCCCGGTTCATGCTGTCCCAAAGAAGGCTGGCTTTACGGTAGTAGAAAATGAGGAAAAAGAGTTGGTACAAACAAGACTGCCTACCAAGGTTCGTATTTGTATCGACTACAGAAAGTTAAATGCTGCTACCCGTAAAGACCATTTCCCGCTACCCTTCATCGACCAAATGCTTGAGCGTTTGGCTGGACATGAGTACTACTGCTTTCTAGATGGGTACTCGGGATACAATCAAATCCCCATTGCTGCAGAAGACCAAGAAAAGACGACGTTCACCTGCCCGTTCGGAACCTTTGCTTATAGGCGCATGCCTTTTGGATTGTGCAATGCTCCTGCAACGTTCCAACGGTGCATGCTTAGTTTGTTCTCTGATATGGTGGAACGTTTTCTTGAGATTTTCATGGATGACTTCTCCATCTACGGAGATTCCTTTGATCAATGTCTTCATCACTTAGAGTTAGTGCTACAAAGATGCATTGAGAAGAACCTAACTCTAAACTGGGATAATTGTCACTTTATGGTGAGACAAGGGATTGTCTTGGGCCATGAGATTTCGAGGAGAAGCATAGAAGTAGATAAGGCTAAGGTAGAAGTGATTGCTAAGCTTCCACCCCCCAAAAGCATCAAGGATATTAGATCCTTTTTAGGGCATGCTGGGTTCTACCGACGGTTCATTAGGGACTTTAGCAAAATTGCGAGGCCCTTAACTAACCTGCTCGCTAAGGACGTGCCCTTTGATTTCAACGATGAATGTTTCAAGTCATGGGGGAAGCTTAAGCAAGAACTGATTTCTGCACCTATCATTTCTGCTCCTAATTGGGCCCAGCCATTCGAAATCATGTGTCATGCATCTGATTTTGCTATTGGCGCTGTTCTAGGACAGCACATCGATAATAGGCAGCACGCGATTTACTATTCGAGTAGGACCTTGAATGACGCCCAACAGAATTATACAACGACTGAGAAGGAATTCTTGGCCGTTGTCTTTGCGTTAGAAAAATTCCGGCCCTACTTGTTAGGTTCGAAAACGGTGATTTTCACGGATCACTCGGCTCTGAAATACCTCATGACCAAGAAGGATGCAAAAGCCCGACTGATTCGGTGGATCCTTTTGCTGCAAGAATTTGACTTAGAAATTCAGGATAAAAGAGGTATAGAAAATGTGGTTGCTGATCATCTTTCAAGAATTCCGAATGCACCAACCATCCAAGCTCTGTTCAATGAGGATTTTCCAGACGAGCACATCCTAGCCATTTTTAAGGAACCATGGTATGCTGACATCGTTAATTACCTGGCCATAGGATAATTACCTGCTAACTGGACAAAGCAAGATCAATACCGCTTCTTTGCCCAAGTACGGTACTTCTTCTGGGAAGAACCGTATCTTTTTAAGTATTGTCCAGACCAAATAATTAGACGATGCATACCCGAGGAGGAACAGAGGAGTGTGCTCAGCTTTTGTCATGATCTTGTATGCGGAGGACACTTCGGTCCCCGTAAGACTGCAGAGAAGGTTCTACAAAGTGGGTTCTACTGGCCCACTTTGTTCAAGGATTCATATCATTTTTGCAAGTCATGTGCAAATTGTCAGAAAATCGGGAAAATTTCTAGAAGAGACATGATGCCCTTGAACCCGATCCTTGAAGTTGAAATCTTTGATGTTTGGGGCATCGATTTCATGGGGCCATTCCCCAACTCCTTCGGCAACCAATTCATTTTGGTTGCTGTAGATTATGTCTCTAAGTGGGTAGAAGCTGTGCCAACCAAGACGAATGACAACAAAGTGGTTGTCAAATTTCTCAAAGAAAACATCTTTTCCCGGTTTGGCACCTCTAGAGCGATAATTAGTGATAATGGTCGCATTTCTGCAACAGAGTTTTTGAAGCTCTGATGCGAAAATATTCCATCAACCACAAGTTATCGACCCCGTATCATCCCCAGACAAATGGGCAGGTTGAAGTCACCAACCGACAGATCAAGCTCATTCTGGAAAAGACTGTCGGACAGAACCGAAAGGATTGGTAGGTTAAGCTCAATGATGCATTGTGGGCTTACCGCACCGCATTTAAGACAGTTCTGGGGATGTCTCCATATAGAATCGTGTTTGGCAAAGCCTGTCATCTGCCAGTAGAGTTAGAACACCGGGCCCTCTGGGCAATTAAGCAACTCAACTTTGATTTGACCAAGGCCGGTGAACTTAGGAAACTGCAGATTTCAGAATTAGAGGAGATACGGAATGAAGCTTATGAGAATGCACGAATCACCAAGAGCAGGACCAAACTTTTTCATAACCAAAACATAACCCGGATAACCTTTGCACCGGGAGATAGGGTTCTGCTGTACAACTCTAGGCTTCATATTTTCGCGGGGAAGCTGAAAACTCGTTGGTCGGGATCGTTCATTGTGCGCACTGTTTTCCCACACGGTGCCGTGCTTATTGCAGATCCTAAAAATAACACGGAATTTAAAGTGAATGGGCAAAGACTGAAGCCCTTCTTGACCACTGAGCCGATGATTCCAGATGATAGTGTGCTGACTCTTTTTGCCCCATCATACACCTAACCACCACAAACAACTAAAAAAAAACAAAAAGAAAAAACAAAAAAAAATGTTTATATGCTTACCCCGTGTACATTCTTTTTGACATTTTTTCTTTAGCCTATTCGCACTTGGCCGGCCCGAGTCCACGAAGACGGTGACATCATTTCTTCCCCCTATGTATTGTATTTGCATTTCCATATGCATTCATTGAGGACAATGCATTAGATAGGTGTGGGGGGTTGCTAACACTTTTTCTTTTTCCTTTCTTCTTTCCAAAAAAAAAAAAAAAAACTCAAGATTGAAAAGAAATTTCATACTCTTTATAAAAATACCAAAAGATTGTAGGAATTATGGGAACCTTAGTAATAAATCTTTATTTTTGCCTAAATAAACAAGAAAGAATGGTTTGACTAAAAAGATAGGAGGGATAAGGAAAATAATTCATACCTTATATTTAGCCTTAGTAGAATATGCATAATTCACACACACATGCTTGGGATTTAGAGACACAACTCTTGAAAAAAAAAAGCTGAAAATTGTGCCTCAAGAAGCATGATTACTCACGCAAAAAAAAAAAAACAAAGCTGGGTAATTGTGCCTCAAGAAGCATGATTACTCACGCCAGAAAAAACAATTTTTATAAATAAATCTTGATTTCGTGGCCTACTCCACTTGCATATTTGACCTGAAGGGTGTTTTTTTCACCTGGTGCCCTAAGACCATCTGGTTTGGGAGTCATCGGTTTGATATGTGCTACATAAGTGAAGTAGAAAGCCTAATGGAACCAGGAATAATAAGTAAATATTAATAAAATAATATTCGAAGTTGAGTTGAAAAATCCCAAGCATATCACACTTACACAGTATGCATATCTATCTAAAGCAAAATAAAAGAATGAGTTAGAAGTACAAGATCCTTTCTAAATTTAAAGAAAAACCATAGTTTCTTCTTTTATGAAGGCTAAATATAAGAGGACTTATGAGGGTTAAACCTAATTCCTACATTATTCGGTCATGTTTATTTAGATGATTGAAAGTTCTTTTTCATATATATATATATTTCTTTCTGAAACAACTAACTTCTTTACTTACTTGATTTTGTGGGTGTAATCCGCTGAAAACCCTCAGGAGACAACACTCCTCCTCTAGGGGAAACTTAGAGGTTTAAAGGCTTGTTGCACATGCTCAGTGCAATCGCGTTACCTGCGAAAGTGGTATAATAATTTTCTTATTTTTGTTTTGCTCGGGACGAGCAAAAAGATAAGTGTGGGGGTGTCATTAGTCTCTAATTTTGCATAATTTTCATCACATTCTCATATTTATTTCATGTAAAAGTCTACTAATAAATCCTTGCTTGCTTGATCCTAGGTCCATGGTGGGTAAATGAAGAAGAAGGTCTAAATCACCATTATTTGGTGATTAAAAGGCTTAAAAGATAGCTATTGACCTAGAGAGCTGACTCTGTCAAAATCAGGAGCATTAGCCAACAGGGGGACAACAGCGCAGCACGCAGCAGGCGGCGCCGCACGTGCCGCCCAAGAAAAGCCGCGGAAACGCGGCATTTTGTCGCGAAAACGCGGCCAAACCAGAAACCAAGAGATCCAGCCGACAGGGGGACAACCAGGCGGCGCGCAGCGGGCGGCGCTGCGCAAGCCGCCAAAGTATTGCCGCAGAAACGCGGCATATGCCGCGTTTCCGCGGCCATGTGGGCGCGCGGCGGGGGACAACCAGGCGGCGCGCGGTGGGGGACAACCAGGCGGCGCGCAGCAGGCGGCGCTGCGCGCGCCGCCAAAGTAATGCCGCGAAAACACGGCCATTGCCGCGTTTCAGTGGCAATGTGGGCGCGCGCGCGCTCACGTTTTGGGCCACGTGCTGTTCACTTGGCCCCCTTTCCCCTGGTGCCTATAAATACCCCCTTGGGGTCTTCAGTTTGGGGAGACCAAGGAGTTGGAGAGAAATTTGTAATCTTTTTTAGGTTTTGTAGTTGTTGTTCTTCTTCTAGGTTTAGGATTAGCCATTAAAGTGAAAGAGAGAGAGTTTGTAAGGAGTTGTATTTGGAAGGGTGACAAGATAAATACAAGTACTACTTCTCTTCCTTCTTTCCATTTACTTGTCTTTGCATTTGCTTTTACATTCTTGCTTTAGTGTAACTCCTTCTCTTTATCTCTTTTCTTTTGTTGTTCTTTTCTTTACCATGTGTAACTAACTCCTCCATAGCATGGCTAACTAACTACTAACCCCCTAATCTTTAACTACTTAATCGATAACCCGCATGAGTCAATAGTGTCAACAAGCCTTGTGCAAACGAGAGCTATGGCATCTTAAGACGAGGGTTCTAACTCTAACTTACCTACAAGTATTTACCTTCTTATATTTCATACTTAAATAGTTTTGATGATCTATAAGTTTTGTGCTTTGTTTGTTGTTGTAAGTTAGAAACTTTCCTTTTAACTTTGCCGATACCATTAGTGCACTCGTGTCTTCCCGTATTCTTGCCTTCTAATGGATCTTGATATGGGAATGTCCGAGTTTTTTCCGTGTAAAGCAAAGTTATAGGAAGAACTTTCACTCGATTTCCATGTGAATAGTTCCATTGCATCAGGGGTAAGCTTGCCTATGATCCATCGTGAGGCACATCTTCAAGAAGTTAGGGATTAGTGGGAGCAATTAGTAGAAGGTTAGCCATGCGTTTTTACAACTAAGAAAAATCCACTTTTACAAACTACCAAAACATTTTCCAACAATCCTTGAAACAACTTGTTTTCACTTTTTAAATTCTTTATTTGGAAACAAAGAACATTCTCCTTTCTTGAACATAAAAGCCGCATCAAGCTTCCATCGCTTTCCCTCCTTGTGGATACGACCCGTATAGCCACTTCGCTACTACGAAAGAATCGCAAAAGCAGTAACTTCGACCCACTCTCTTTCTACTTTTCTTGTGCTTGCTTTTTGCCGATCACGAAGCTAGAACCGAAGCACTATTCAGTGCTAATCCCTTCTGCAGGGATAAAAGGAGCAGGACACCGTCCTATATACGATCCAAAAGAGCCTCTGCGCTGGATTGTTTAGGCCCAAGCGGGTCTGATTTGCGGGAATTGCCGACAAATAAACAAACCTCTTCCTCCTGTTGTCAACAAGTGGGATGTCAGCTGGTGACACTATACTCGGTCCATTGCCGGCTGGGACAGTCCCCACCACTCCTCCTGGCCGACGATCAGTTTTTGATCGACTATCGGTACAGGCCCCGGTGAAACATCATAAAAGGAGCATCTCGCGAGATCTACCCTCTGCATCCATCAACATGACCGGAAGGGGACGAGAGCTGCGCAGGGGAAGACAAGCATCTGAGGACACCCCCTACAGCTCCCCAGATCCAGATTACAGCCCAGGCTTAGGCGAAGTCTTGGTGCATGAAGAGGGTGTTTTCCGAAACACCAGATCTAGGGTGGCGATACCCTACAGTTATGAACAGCCTTCTTCCTCGACGGCAGTAGCCTCGCCGGAGCCGAGAAGAGCACTCCAACCATCGGATGAAGAAGATGAAGACAGTGGGTACGCCTCTTCAACGACAGTTAGCTCAGTGCGAACAGACAGAGCATCAGTCAACATGGCTGATAATGTTAACGACGACCTCCGTCGGCGTTTGGAAGCTCAGGAGCAAACTTCCAAGACCCAACAAGAAGCTCTGGACAACATTCAACAGATGCTTGCTCAACTCCTCAATAACTGGAATAACAATGATACTGGGAGCAATCATGATGAGGAGGAGCATTTTAGCAATGATCAGCCTAAGACGGAGAAATCCAAGGAGGGTTCTTCTTTAGACGCTGAAGTCCTTAAGGGTCTCTAAGCTCAAATTGCGTCCCTAGCTCAGAGGGATGAATTAAAGAAAGTAGGGGCAATCCGTCCTTACCCATTGGAGTGGGATTCAGTGCCATACCTGATAGGCAGTAAAAAGTGCATATTTTCCAATACATTTACTATCACATTTTCATATTTATTCCTATAATTCTGCACATTTACTAATATTTTATTATTTATTGTGTGCAGGCCTTGAGAAATAAAAATAAAAGAATAAAGCCTTAAAAGAAGCCCAAAAACCCATATTCAAGCCCAATGCAAAAGTTGCAATTATCAAATGTCAAAGTTGCAATTTCTAAGGGAAATAGTTGCAAATACTAAAAGAAGAGGGAAGGATAGACTTCTATTCAACCCTAAATACTTGCAGGATGAGGATAAAAGCCAAAGAAAGAGAGTGCAAGGATGAAATTTGTTTTGGAAGAGATTTCGATCTAGGGTAACTTGCTTCCCAAGTTATCCAAGAAATTCAAAATAAAGAGTCGAGATACAACTTCCAGAAGGATAAACCCAGATGGACGGACCAGAGGAGGCCACGCGCGAAAGCGCGTGGCCAGGAAGCCAGCTAAGGCCGCGGAAACGCGGCCCAAGCCGCGTTTCCGCGGCATTTTGGATGAGTCCGGGTACCAGTTTTCTTGGTGGAGTCGTATTGGGACTCTACCTCCTTCTGCACCTATAAATACCCCTGCAGAGCAACAGAGAGGGGCGTCCAGCGCAGTACAGGGCCAAATCTAGGGTTTTTAGGCTTTCTTCTAGTTTGTAGTTAGGTTTTTATTTTTCTTTTTACAATTTTTATGTAAATAAGAGAGAGAGGCCTATGTTGAGAGTGACACCGATGTACCCTCCTCTTTTCTGCCATTGTTTCAAGCAATAAAGGTAACCATTTATTTTATGTTAATCACTTTACTTTCTTTTTCTTTTTCTTTTCCTTTTCTACTTCACCTCTGTTGGTTTTTGATGAGAATACAAGTGAATTCCAAAGCACAATTATAACAAAGTCCTTGTGAGTGCCAACGATACTTCATGGAGATGTTCTCCTCCTCAAGGTCTGTATCACTTCATTCTTGCCACGCTTGATGATATAATGCGAATAGGGGACTGAGCTCGATCCTATGACTTATGCGTTGAACGCCTCCGAAGCAAGGTAGAATATGCAAGATTTTCAGGTAACTCATTAACCAAACTAAGGTAAGTATTTCTTTTTCTTTCTTTTCTTTTATTTTTGTAGATTAAATCACCAACACTTCAACTCTTTCTTTCCCAACTCATTGTAAATACCGCTTTCTTCCTAACCTAACTTTAACTACTATTTTCTTATTTTCCTTTAATAACTAAAAGAAGAATTTTTTAGAGAACTTACTAAACAAGCTTCCATCGCTAGTCCCTCCCTGAGGATCACGACCCGCATAGCCATTACTACAGCGGATAGAATTGAGCACCTTGCACATCTCTAATTCTTAAATCTGATATATTATATTTTGTGTGCAGGTAAAAACTCAATCAAAATTTTGGCGCCGCTGCCGGGGAGGGATGGTAAGTTATTCTCTAAAAAAAAAAAATAACAAATAACTAATTCTTTTATTCTTTCTGTTTGCAGGTTCGGAGAATAGGAAAAATAACAGCAGAAAAGGACATATAGCAACTCTGTGCCTCTACCCTCGAAGGCAGAGCAGCAGAGCCTACTACAGTGCCGCGCAAACGCGGCAATAGCCGCGTTTTCGCGGCCTGAGTAATGAACTACTCACGCTGTTTTCTGCAGTTTACTGCAAATTGCAATATTTGTTTACTGCTCTGTTAACTTTTCTCTGTGATCACCCTGCACACTGCTAATTAATTAATAGTAACCCATTTGTTGAAAAATAAAAAAAATTAGACTCTTGCATCTTAGGCACGTGTCTATCTAATTTTTTAACTTTTGTTGAAGAGTGCTGGAGACAAGGTACGTTCGCATTGCATATAGACTAGGAAGCACCCTTGGCTGATTTATCTGCTTTGAGTGAATACTTATCTATTGCTTTACACGTGCACTAAATTGATTTAAGGGCTTGTCCTATAAATAAGATAAGGTGGGGATTTCATCACCCTTCCTTGGCCCACAAACAATCTCCTCACTCACTAACCCAAGCCTAACTAAAAATTAGTAGACGTTGGCCTTAGGGACATCTCAGACTCAATTAGGAGATTATCCTAAGGGGGAACGGTGTTGGAATTTGACTCCTGCCAAATCAGTGTCTAGGAAGGGCATTGAGGGCCGAAGCCCGAAGATTGGTGGTTATTTAATTAAGGAACGTCTTTGACGGAAAACCTCCTACCAATCTTGCCCTAACCTGGCTGATTAACTTGTGGTCAAAGTCTGCACCCTACCTCCCGTGGACAGTCTAACCAGTTAGGAGTCGTCTAGGTCATAGGTCTACCCTAACTTAGGTTAGAATTTTTTTCTTTTTTTTGTTTGCTTATTTGTTTGTTTTCTTTTTCTTTGTTTGTGTTTGTGTGATATGGCATATAACAATTTTTCCAATTTTAATCCATATTACACACCAACGTCTTTTTCGGATATTACCAACCCGGCATATCATAACTTTGACCAACCTAGTGTGCCGGAATGGTCTTATCTGAATGAATATAACCCATGCCCCCCATCTTATGACCATAATTTCCATAATAACTTCAACTCTTCAAAGAGTTCATGGGGTTTCGCTTCCCCCGAGTCCAATTTTCAACCAACTTGTCCTCCGTATCCACCTTGTCCACAATATTTCCAAGATTCATACTCAGATCCACCCATTCAGAATAGAAAACCATCTATCTTGGAAATGATGAGTATGCATGAGTCCAAGCAACAACAACCATCAGTCTTAGACATGATGATGCGTGAGTCCAAGCAACAATCACAGAATCTGACGGACTCACAATTTCATCACAATTGTCCCAACAACACTTTCTCTTTTCAAGTCCAATCACAAAATGATGCACCAATCGACTATGAAAAGATGCTTGAAGCCATGACTCAGGCTAGATTAGCTCGTGATCATGAAATATATATGATGGTTCAATCTTTACGTTCTCACCGTTCGGCCATTTCTGATATGCCTAACCATTCTGTTAGAGCCGACGAGCCACGTTGTTTTGGACAACAAGATTCTAATTCAGGACCATCATTTGAACTTGCCGAAACTCCAATTTTTGATAGTTTGGCAAGTTATTCCTTTCCTGAAATAGAACTTGAGCATGATTATGATCATGATCTCCCACTTGATGATTCAATTCTACTTCCTGATTCAATAATGACTCCGGTATCTTCACCTGATTTTACTTTTCCCGAGTCAACATTGAATCCTGTGCCAATTCATCATGAAATTGAATCACCCATTTTTGATGATCATATTGAACTTGACCAATTTTATAATTTTGAAAGTCCCATGGATAAATTGGCAAGTTCTCATTTTTATGATATTGAACTCAATGAGATATGTGACCTAGATTCTCAAATCTGTGATCAAGTTCAAATTCCCGAATCATTATTGACTCCTGTTTTGTTACCCAACTTAGGTAATCTTTTAGAGTCAGTTTTGATTCCCACACCTATCATTCCTGAACTTGAATCACCAATATTGAGTCACATTCCATTATGGGAAAATGATTGTGGACTTGAGTTTCAACTTCTTGACTTGGACACACTTCTTGAACCGAGCTCGACTCCTGATCCCTTACTTGATTTAAGTTTCTTTCCTGAGTCGGTATTCGTTCCCATACTTCTGACGTCCAAGTCATTCATTCCATCTTTTCACACTCCATTATGGGACAAGGCGGTTGACACAATTGACTCTGAAAATAATTATGAAATTTGAAAATTTGATGGGGTGGAATTATTAAAAAATGATCATACATACATTTTAGTGGGTTATACAAGAGAAATTTCTGGTGGGTTCCTCCGAACACCACATTATCTTGATTGAGTAGCAACGCTTGGCCCAATTAGACCACCACCGGAACCACCACCTTGAGGTAATATCTGCCTTCCCTTCTTCTTTTTCATGCATACATGCATACATTTATACATTGAGGATAATGCATGAGATAAGTGTGGGGGGAGGCTTTACTGACATACTAACATAGGTAGAAACTAACAAAAAAAATTTTGCTAATAAAAAAAAAATTTGCTAAAAAAAAAATTAAAAATTAAAAAAAAAGGACAATATTTTGACTTATCTTTTGAAAGAAATCTAAGTTAGTCTTAAGAATTAGGAAAATCATGATTAGGATTTCTAAAAACTTGGTCAAAATAAATAAATTGTTGAATTTTTAGGTATAGGAGAAAAAATTGAATAAGTAATTAGTCTTGATTTTTACCTTAATGAAATATGCATACCTAATACATTTACATATCTAGGATTCTAAGATAAAGACTCTTGTGCCCTATAATAAATAATACTAAAAAAAAAAATTCACTGATTAAGCTAGATACATGTGCCTCAAGAAGCATAAGTATTCACGCCTAAAGGTGATTTTATGAAATAAAGCCCTTAGTTTTGTGGCCTAGTTCACTCGAATCCTTAAGTCCGCGGGGTGTTTTCTCACCCGGTGCCCTAAAGCCGACCGGTTTGGGAGCCACTGACTTTAAGTTCGCTACATGGGTGGATTAGAAAGCTTAAGAAAACTAAGAAAAATTACTTATATATGTACTAACACATCTAATAGTCAATTAGTTAGATATGAGGGCCTCAAGAAGCCTTCATGCTTACACGAAAGAAAATTAGATGAGTTATACATATTAAAAAAAAGAAAATAATAATAAAGAGGCATGCGAGTCCAAGTTAAAGAATTCCTAGTAAAGATTCACAAGGATGCATATGACTTAGGGTAACGAAAAAGACTATACAAAAATTCAATTTTGACCCTTACCTAAAATGGATAACAATTTACTATATAAAGACTAAGTTTAAGAATGAATAAAAATGATGATCCTAAAAAAATTATAGATTACTTAGTCTTTTCAAACGTATTTCAAATATTTTCCTTTTTATGGATTTTGTGGGTGTAATCCGCTGAAAACCCTCACGAGACAACACTCGTTCTTTAGGGTAACCTAGGGGTTTAACGGCTTGTTGCACATGCTAAGTGCAACTGTGATTCCTACGAAAGTGAGTTAGGATAGATTAACTTTTCTTTTCTTTTTGATTTTTACTCGAGGACGAGCAAAAAAGATAAGTGTGGGGGTGTGATAGGTAGTAAAAAGTGCATATTTTCCAATACATTTACTATCACATTTTCATATTTATTCCTATAATTCTGCACATTTACTAATATTTTATTATTTATTGTGTGCAGGCCTTGAGAAATAAAAATAAAAGAATAAAGCCTTAAAAGAAGTCCAAAAGCCCATATTCAAGCCCAATGCAAAAGTTGCAATTATCAAATGTCAAAGTTGCAATTACTAAGGGCAATAGTTGCAAATACTAAAAGAAGAGAGAAGGATAGACTTCTATTCAACCCTAAATACTTACAGGATGAGGATAAAAGCCAAAGAAAGAGAGTGCAGGGATGAAATTCGTTTTGGAAGAGATTTGGATCTAGGGTAACTTGCTTCCCAAGTTATCCCGAAAATTCAAAATAAAGAGTCGAG
Source organism: Agave tequilana (assembly GCA_038442645.1). Lineage (NCBI taxonomy): Eukaryota > Viridiplantae > Streptophyta > Magnoliopsida > Asparagales > Asparagaceae > Agave > Agave tequilana. Next base: position 72,369 of record JAVJIF010005273.1, on the reverse strand, counting down.
ATACAATTACCAGAAGGATAAACCCAGATGGACGGACCAGAGGAGGCCACGCGCGAAAGTGCGTGGCCAGGGAGCCAGCTAAGGCCGCGAAAACGCGGCCCAAGTCGCGTTTTCGCGGCATTTTGGATGAGTCCGGGTACCAGTTTTCTTGGTGGAGTCGTATTGGGACTCTACCTCCTTCTGCACCTATAAATACCCCTGCAGAGCAACAGAGAGGGGCGTCCAGCGCAGTACAGGGCCAAATCTAGGGTTTTAAGGCTTTCTTCTAGTTTGTAGTTAGGTTTTTATTTTTCTTTTTACAATTTTTATGTAAATAAGAGAGAGAGGCCTATGTTGAGAGTGAGACCGATGTACCCTCCTCTTTTCTGCCATTGTTTCAAGCAATAAAGGTAACCATTTATTTTATGTTAATCGCTTTACTTTCTTTTTCTTTTTCTTTTCCTTTTCTACTTCACCTCTGTTGGTTTTTGATGAGAATACAAGTGAATTCCAAAGCACAATTATAACAAAGTCTTTGTGAGTGCCAACGATACTTCATGGAGATGTTCTCCTCCTCAAGGTCCGTATCACTTCATTCTTGCCCAGCTTGATGATATAATGCGAATTGGGGACTGAGCTCGATCCTATGAGTTATGCGTTGAACGCCTCCGAAGCAAGGTAGAACATGCAAGATTTTCAGGTAACTCATTAACCAAACTAAGGTAAGTATTTCTTTTTCTTTCTTTTCTTTTATTTTTGTAGATTAAATCACCAACACTTCAACTCTTTCTTTCCCAACTCATTGTAAATACCGCTTTCTTCCTAACCTAACTTTAACTACTATTTTCTTATTTTCCTTTTAATAACTAAAAGAAGAATTTTTTAGAGAACTTACTAAACAAGCTTCCATCGCTAGTCCCTCCCTGAGGATCACGACCCGCATAGCCATTGCTACAGCGGATAGAATTGAACACCATGCACATCTCTAATTCTTAAATCTGATATATTATATTTTGTGTGCAGGAAATTCTCAATCAATACCCACCAAAGTTCAAACCACCAACGTTCCATACGTATGATGGTAAAAGTTTACCAAATCAGCACATCTACTATTTTCGGTCTCAGACTGGTAATGTTATAGACAATGATGCTATCATGGCTAGGCTGTTCATTGGCACCTTAAAGGGGGTAGCATTTGACTGGTTCCGAAGTCTCCCTCTGGGTTCTGTCAATTCTTGGATCGACCTGGAAACTCGATTCCTTTCTCGTTTCTATGAGGACGATCTGAGGTAACCATAGACAAGCTCCTCTCCACCGTGCAAAAGAAAGGCGAATCTGTCCGTGACTACATTGGGCGGTTCAGAAATCTATCTTTGATGTGCCCAGCAGGCATGCCATTACCCATGCTCTTACAGACATGCAGGCACAACTTCTTGGACCAGGTAGAAGTTCGCATGGGGGCTGTCAAAGCCCACACCTGGAAGGAATTGGTCGAACAAGCTGAGATAGCCGAAAAGTCGGCTAAAAAGTTCGAACCATCTACCCCTAAAGGCAAATGGGGTATGAGCAATAAAGGATGTAGCGACGTACCGTAGTCTTCTCAAGCCAAAGGGAAAGAGACTATGTCCGTAGAATTGTCCGGGGACGTGCAGTCGAAGGCCAAGAAAAGCGGCTTCAATAATCAGGAGTCTAAGTTCCCTCCAAAACAGTACTCCTTCAGAGACGATCAGGTGGTCACGATATTCCATTTGCTTCACAAAGGGAATAAAATGAAACTGCCAGATGCTCGGCGTCCCAATGAGATAGGGCGCATAAACAACCCCAAATACTGTCTCTATCACAGGATGATTTACCATCCTACCGACAAGTGCTATGTCCTCAAAGATAGAATTCAAGCCTTGGTCGACGCCGGAGTCCTGACACTAAAGTCAGAGCAGAAGAAAGTCACTGCCAATATGGTGACCCTCGAGTTCGGCAAAACCCCAAAGATCACAATTCCTGACGGGACCTATCCAATCCCTGTGCCACGGTTGGAAGTCAAGCATCCTCCAGCTAAAACTCAAGATAATGAGGGTCTTGTTCCCTTAACATTGGAGACAAGGGAAGTCATGTGGATACATCCAGACCTCGTCCAAGACATGCAGTGGGATTCAAAGAGGCCCAAGTCAAAGGGCAAATCTTGCAATGTCATCTCCATCCTGCCAGACGATGGCAATCTTACGTCAGCTTCCCTCAGTGATTCAGAAGGAGAAAAGCATGCTTGCACAACGCAGGTCGATCTACCTCAGCCGACGGGTACTCGATCTGGAAAATCATACTTAAAACAGTATGAGAAAGCTACTGACGAGAAACAACAGCAAACAACGTCAGTACAAGTACCAGCATCCGCTTCGATTCCAACCAAGGGAAAAGAGAAGCCTAAAGAGGTCCGATTCGACCATGTCCTGAAGAAGCCTTCAGGCCCAGGGCTTGACATGCCCTTTCGTTTTGACATATTGGCTCAGCTGGCTAATATCCCAGCTCGTATTACAATACACGAGCTCCTTCGTCTCTCAAAAGAGACAAGAGAAGCACTTAGGGATGCGCTGGCTAATTCAGAATCATTCCTGACATGCATGCCAGAGGTCTCTAACGATGACGCTCAGTCTTCTTGCCCAGAATGTCATCATGTACAATCAAAGGTCCCCGCTATTACCTTCACAGCGAAAGATATGCTTCTCAAAGATAACAAGCACGATCGACCTTTGTACTACGCCGGATATATCAGTTCTGAAATCACCTAGAGGGGGGTGAATAGGTGATAATGCTAATCTAGTCAACTTAATGCGGAATTTAAAAACTAATTGCAATTACACAAGAATGCAAGCAACAAGTGATGCACACAACCAAGCCAAGCATATAAGTATGAATGAACAATATGAATTGATGCAAGGCACAAAGTAAAGAGAGAGAGATAGAGTAAGAGCCAAGGGAACAAGCGCAAACAACAAGATATGTTTCGAGGTTCGAGCACCCAGCTCTACATCCCCGCCTTCACACAGAAGGATTTTAAGTCCACTAGCTTGTCCACAAAGGACTCCCACAAGGGGAACCTCCATCGAGGATTTGGGGCAATAACAATTACAAGGAGTACCCAACTCCTCTCCTTACAAACACAACCTCCTCCTTGAGGCACAACTCCAAGCCAACAAACAATCACCTCACAACTTGAGGGATTAGCACAAAGTAACACAAGGATCACCTCACCACTTGAGGGATACAACCCAAATGCACAACCTCCTCAACACAATGAGGGAAAGGCACAAAGCCAAGCAAATGAAGGGTTTTCAACTTGGTGGTCTAAACAACAACCACAAACAATCTCTTTCTCCCACACAAAGATCCTATAGAATAAGAAAGTAGATGTAGCTCAAGTGTGGAGAAAACCAATGGAATGGAAATCAAAATCACAAAGAAAATCCTTGGGAAAAACTGAAACCAAGATATAGAAGTTGAATCAAAACTCTTTTTCCCAAAAACCCTTTTCTTTGATATTCCAAACCCTAGCCAAAAACACCAAATAGATTGTTCAATTTAAGTCCAAAAACTTCTTTTGATTGCTGTGAAAACACCAGAGAGTAAGGAAAAATTCGCACAAAAAATCTTTGAGAAAACTGGCCATTAATGGGGTATTTATAGCCCCCAGAAAAATATAGCCGTTGGCAGCAATTTATGCCAAAACTGAACTACCGGTCGACCGTCCGGTCGACCGTCCAACGGTCAATTTTTGACCGTTGGCAGCTACCGGTCGACCGTAGAAAACAGAGAGCAACCTACTTTTAGTCGGTCGACCGTGCGGTCGACCGGACCAAGAGGCAGCCAGCGTGCACGTATCCGTGCACGTCGGTCGACTGATACGGTCGACCGGCTACTTGGTGCGGTCGACCGTAGGGGTCGACCGACCTAGCCTAGCAGAGGCTGTTCTGGTCAGCAAAAACATGTTATTTATTATTCAATAGAAATTCCCATAAAATCTCTAAAATTACACGAAAATGGTTATCATTTTATATTGAAAAATAAACTTGTGTTAAAAATTTCAACACAAATTTCAAACCTCTTGAAACATTTTTGTGTCTTATCATGTTTACCAAAATCCAAAAACTGTATTTTCTAAAACTTGGATTTTTGAATAGAAAATACATTTTGTCCAAAACTCATCTAATTACAAAAACATGATATTAAACAACATTTAGGCATGATGTATATGGATATAATTCTATATACATGAAACATATATATATCATAGTTTTTGTCTTTAATTCCAAAAATAAGTTTTGTTAAAACACAAAAACTAAAACACATGAATTGGTATATCAAAGTAAGTTTGTCTAAATAGTTGAAGCATGCATGTATATAGAACAAATCTAATATACATTAAACCATGTAAACTTGTTTTGATATAATATCTATTCATGCAAACCAAGATCGGTTAAACCAAAAACCGAAAACCAAAACATGAAACGTGTGTGTTGTGAACTTGAGCATATCATACTATTCTAATCTTTACAATTTGGATCTAAACACAAACTCTAAACTATGGTACCGATGTCTTCTTGTAGAGCGCAATCTCCAAGCCGACTCGATCCAAAAACTGTATGATCCACCGAGCAAGTGCTATATATGATCTTTGACACTCGGGCTCTTGAATCAACATGTGAAAGCTTCCAAATCATCTTGTTGAAGCTAATCACTAACTAATAACTTGATTAATGATCTGAAACTAAATAACACAAGATTATTAGTACACATAACTACATGAGTTAATCATCATCAAAACTAGAGTGGAAGGCCTTTAGGCCAACAATCTCCCCCTTTTTGATGATGACAATACTCATGGAGTTATATATGCATGGATTAAAGTTAAGCTTCAAAGAAGCTCCCCCTTAACTCATGCATAGGAATAAACAACAAATATATGCAATGAATACTAAACATGAAACATGCATAGATATGCCTAAAATAATAAATGGCTCTAGATACCAATGAAAGATACCAATGAAATTTTCAAAAACAAATAAACATGCTCTAGATACCAATTAAGCTAAACATATAAACATGCTCTAGATACCAATTAAACTAAACAAATAAACATGCTCTAGATACCAATTAAACTAAATATATGCAAAACAAAACTAATGATCTCTTTTACAAAGCTCTTGATACCAAAACTAAACATGTTCTTTAAATAATGCTTTTGATACCAATTGAACTTAATAAAAACATAAAAAAACATAAAACATGCATACAAACATGCATATAAACTCAAATTCTTCTCCCCCTTTTGTCAATCATCAACAAAGGGGTTAAAGACAAAACAAAACTAATAAAAATATATTCTTCTCTTCTTTAAAAAAAAAATCAATCAAGGGATGTTCTCCCTCTTTTTGTCTAAAATCAAATATGATACCAATTTAAAAGTGAAAACTATACCAATTGAAAAATAAAAATCTTGATACCAATTGATAAGTAAACAAATATCATATCAATTGTAAATAAACAATCTTGATATCAATTGAAATTAAACATTACAAATTTTGAATTTCTAAACATAAATCTTAATACCAATTGAAATTATTATTCTTTTTAAGTATATAAACAAATTTGATTTTGATATCATATGCCTTAAAAAAATTTTAATCATAAAGTGTGGGAGTGGGAAACAAAATACCAATTGAAAGATGAAATATAAGATTTTCTCCCCCTTTATGAAATACCAACAAAAACTATGCATAGGCTCGAATAAAGATACCAATTGAAAGCTAACTCAATTGAAACAAAGTTGAAGCTCAAGCTTAGCATAAACAAAATCTTGTGCTTAAAGATATAGGGATATAATAAGCACAAATAAAACATATATATATGTATGAAAAGTAGATACCAATTGAAATTGATATTCTTTGAAATGCAAGCATACATACATAAAAATATATAAGTACACAAGAAATGTCAAGATTGATACCAATTGAAAGAATTCAATGATACCAATTGAAACAACAATAAGATCAAGTGTATATCTCATATAACCTACCACCCATTTCATGCTCAAGTTTAAAATGATTTTCAATAAAGCACATACAAGGCATGGTCGCCCAACCAACCACCCTTAGAAGGTAGGGGTTTTCAAAAATAGGTTTGAAAATGTAGCATGTTTGAAAATCTCTACTATAGTGAAGAATACGAACTAGTTATAGGAAAAACTTTTAAACTAGTACGAAATCCTTCAAGCAAGGAATAAAATAAAATTGTTTTTCATGAAACACATGTAAATCACATGATCACTAAACACTCAAAGTCCATAAAGCCCATATCAAAGTCTCATGAAAACAAATCATGAGTAAACTAATAAAGTGAGTGAACAAGTATAATGTGACACATATCTACATGAAAATATTCAATTAAGCTCATATGAAATTCCTTAAAAACATGAAAACATGAAAAACTAGATTTTCATTACAAATTGAAATTACCTAAAAACATGAAAATCATCAAAACGATTTAAGCTTCAAGGCATATGTATGTCATGTACAAACTAAAGTATACATACATATCCTAAACATAATGAGTCCACAAAAGTATATACATGAAGGCACGTGGCTCAAGGATGTACATGTATAATCGATAGTTTGGACAAGATAGACATATACATGAAGTTAAAACATATGATCATAGAAACATATTCAAAATGAGGAATACAAGTTAGAATGCATGAATCATCAAAACTAGACTATACTAGCACATCTAATGGGTACAAATAGGCATTCAAGCACAAACATAAAAGATTTACTTGTGGCCCATTCTATGTACAAGTATAAATCCTAGTTTTCATGAAAACTAACATCTAAACATATATTCAAATCATGAGGCATAAAACGACACATAAATCAACATGATAGACATAAAAATGATCATGAAGTAAATCCACATGCTATTAGAATCATGATATACATAATAGACAAACAATTGTGAGAACACAACAAATGGGTCCATCTAAACATGGGTGATCTCAAAAGCTATACATGCATGTCAAAGGTCTAATAAACATGGTATTCAACATACTAAACAAAACATGAGTCATCAAAATAAATCATCATAAACATTCATATGATCATTATGTATATGCATGTATATTAGATCTAGTGCATACATATTAGTTTAAACAAGGTGAGAACACTAAATATAGATCCATATAAAACATGGGTGTCTCAAGTAACTAAACATGTATAACACTAATCTAATCAACATGACATAAGCATAATGAACAATAAACCATGGCATGCTATAAATTGATGAACATGAAAAACATGTAAATATAAACGGGAGTTAGAGATAGATACCAAAACCGATGAAGGCATCTCTCAAGTTCTCCAAAACAAGGTGGTCCTCCCACCAAACTCCCCTTGAAAGTGATGCATCCAAAAATGGTTCTCTTTAAGCTTGGAACGCATCCACCTCAAGGCACCAACACTCTCACGTTATGCGAGAGCCCACTCCTACATCAAAAATCAAAGGGGTGGTCTTTGGTACCCATTTTCTTTTGGGTCCATAGGGGTTAGTATCTTTTCTAATCCAAACAAGATTATTTGCTAAATTTTCAATATGTAAACGATCATAGCAAAATCTAGCAAGATGGCCTTTTCGACCACAATGTGTACAAGTGTACACATGAGCATACATGTTATGGTTGTGTCCGTGATGAGCATGTGTATGCCGTGATGGGTGTACATGTAAAGATGGAACTTGTTTCTTGCGAACCAAGGTTTCCAAACGTGTATGATTCAAGGTACATTGGCTCAAAGTGGAGCCCAAACATTCAACACTTTTCTTCAAAACATCTATATCTTTTTCAATACTTGAAGATAAAGTGGAGCATGCAATAGGAGTGCTAGAACAAGAAGCTATACTAGCATGACAAACATGAGAATCTATATCAATTTTAAAGATTCATTTTTCTTTAAAACCAAATCCAATTCTTTTGTAATAGAATCAATTTCATTTTTCAAAACAAGGTTATCTTTTAAAACAAAATCCAATTTAGAAGATAAAACCTCATTGTTTTTCACAACATCATTACAATCATTTTTGTTATTCAAAACATCAATCTCTTTAAGGGCAAGGTCTAGTTGAGATCTTAGTGAGTCACGTTCACTAGTAATCTCTTCCTTCTCTTGCAAAATCGATTCAAAAGTTGAGCACAAATCCTTCATTTCTTCTTTTAATTCAAGATTATTCTTTTTCAAAAGATTATGTTTTTCTAAGAATTTTTCAAGCTTTAAGGCAAGTTCTATATTTAAATTTTGAACTTCCAAACACCCATAGCAATATGAACTAGAGCTATCATCTAGTTGAGAATCCGATTGTACCTCAAGGGAGTCTTTCCCTTGGACCATGAGGCAATGCTCGTCGGACTTGTCTCTCCTAGATCTCCTCAACTTGTTGATAATCCTTGGTAGCTCGGGAGAAGTCAATATGCTCCAAACTGCAAAAGCCGAATCATAATGATCAAACACTGGTAAAAGATCTTCATTAAGAGATGCTCTAAGTGTTCTAAGTGCTAATGCATTTGCCTTTTTATGCTTGCTATGATTTGGGTAGGATTCATTAGTAGTGGCTTGATAAACTAGATGTCCTAGGCTTTTTAAGTGACTACTCATATTGGCCTTCCAAACATCAAGTCTAAAAAAGTCAAACATAGGAGGGCTATCCATGAGTGCAACTATATGTGTGCAAATGAACAATGAAAATGAAGATTAGCAAACCAAGATCGCACTCCTAGGTGGTTAAACCTAAATATCAGGAGCGTAAGCTCTGATACCAATTGAAATCACCTAGAGGGGGGGTGAATAGGTGATAATGCTAATCTAGTCAACTTAATGCGGAATTTAAAAACTAATTGCAATTACACAAGAATGCAAGCAACAAGTGATGCACACAACCAAGCCAAGCATATAAGTATGAATGAACAATATAAATTGATGCAAGGCACAAAGTAAAGAGAGAGAGATAGAGTAAGAGCCAAGGGAACAAGCGCAAACAACAAGATATGTTTCGAGGTTCGAGCACCCAGCTCTACATCCCCGCCTTCACACAGAAGGATTTTAAGTCCACTAGCTTGTCCACAAAGGACTCCCACAAGGGGAACCTCCACCGAGGATTTGGGGCAATAACAATTACAAGGAGTACCCAACTCCTCTCCTTACAAACACAACCTCCTCCTTGAGGCACAACTCTAAGCCAACAAACAATCACCTCACAACTTGAGGGATTAGCACAAAGTAACACAAGGATCACCTCACCACTTGAGGGATACAACCCAAATGCACAACCTCCTCAACACAATGAGGGAAAATCACAAAGCCAAGCAAATGAAGGGTTTTCAACTTGGTGGTCTAAACAACAACCACAAACAATCTCTTTCTCCCACACAAAGATCCTATAGAATAAGAAAGTAGATGTAGCTCAAGTGTGGAGAAAACCAATGGAATGGAAATCAAAATCACAAAGAAAATCCTTGGGAAAAACTGAAACCAAGATATAGAAGTTGAATCAAAACTCTTTTTCCTAAAAACCCTTTTCTTTGATATTCCAAACCCTAGCCAAAAACACCAAATAGATTGTTCAATTTAAGTCCAAAAACTTCTTTTGATTGCTGTGAAAACACCAGAGAGTAAGGAAAAATTCGCACAAAAAATCTTTGAGAAAACTGGCCATTAATGGGGTATTTATAGCCCCCAGAAAAATATAGCCGTTGGCAGCAATTTCTGCCAAAACTGAACTACCGGTCGACCGTCCAACGGTCAATTTTTGACCGTTGGCAGCTACCGGTCGACCGGCCGGTCGACCGTAGAAAACAGAGAGCAACCTGCTTTCAGTCGTCGACCGTGCGGTCGACCGGACCAAGAGGCAGCCAGCGTGCACGTATCCGTGCACGTCGGTCGACTGATACGGTCGACCGACTACTTGGTGCGGTCGACCGTAGGGGTCGACCGACCTAGCTTGGCAGAGGCTGTTCTGGTCAGCAAAAACATGTTATTTATTATTTAATAGAAATTCCCATAAAATCTCTAAAATTACACAAAAATGGTTTTATCATTTTATATTGAAAAATAAACTTGTGTTAAAAATTTCAACACAAATTTCAAACATCTTGAAACATTTTTGTGTCTTATCATGTTTACCAAAATCCAAAAACTGTATTTTCTAAAATTTAGATTTTTGAATAGAAAATACATTTTGTCCAAAACTCATCTAATTACAAAAACATGATATTAAACAACATTTAGGCATGATGTATATGGATATAATCCTATATACATGAAACATATATATATCATAGTTTTTGTCTTTAAGTCCAAAAATAAGTTTTGTTAAAACACAAAAACTAAAACACATGAATATGTATATCAAAGTAAGTTTGTCTAAATAGTTGAAGCATGCATGTATATAGAACAAATCTAATATACATTAAACCATGTAAACTTGTTTTGATATAATATCTATTCATGCAAACCAAGATCGGTTAAACCAAAAACCGAAAACCAAAACATGAAACGTGTGTGTTGTGAACTTGAGCATATCATACTATTCTAATCTTTACAATTTGGATCTAAACACAAACTCTAAACTATGGTACCGATGTCTTCTTGTAGAGCGCAATATCCAAGCCGACTCGATCCAAAAACTGTATGATCCACCGAGCAAGTGCTATATATGATCTTTGACGCTCGGGCTCTTGAATCAACATGTGAAAGCTTCCAAATCATCTTGTTGAAACTAATCGCTAACTAATAACTTGATTAATGATCAGAAACTAAATAACACAAGATTATTAGTACACATAACTACATGAGTTAATCATCATCAAAACTAGAGTGGAAGGCCTTTGGGCCAACAGGTTCAACGTGCATTGAAAGAGTACATGTTGACCCGGGGTCCGCACTCAGCATCATCCCCAAAAGGTTACTTTACTTCCTCAGTATACCGCTGTATAGGTTGTCCGCAACCACTACTACAATATACGGTTTCAATACCGGGAGTAGTCATCCACTTGGAAAGATTCGACTCCGTTGCCGAATCGGGAGCCTGAAGTCAGAAGTGACATGTGATTGGTCGCTAATGTTGCATATTTAATATCATATGTCCATACTTATTATAGAATAAAAGCCTGCATTGTCCTAATTAATTGTCTGATTTATTTGCAGGCCCAATCTTTAAGGAGATAAAGATAAATGAGCCCAAAGCCCACCAAAATTCTGAATTAAATCAGAATTAATTCGCACTCACTGAATCAGGGCAAAATCAAGAGGTTGAAAACCGGTTAAGAAGAATCCTCTCAGAATCGATCGGTTAAAGCCAAGAATCCAAGGCCATTTCGTCAGAATCCTGGACCCAAACGAAGAAACCAACTAAAGATAAAGGCAGAAGGAACTCCCAGAGAGACCCACCAACAGGGTGTGGCCAGATGGCCACACCCTGGCCGCGGAAACGCGGCCCTAGCCGCATTTTCGCGGCCCTAGCCGCATTTCCGCGGCTTTGTTGGGGAGTTAGGGGGAGCGTTTGCTCCCCCAACCTCCCCGGGATCCTATAGATGTGGGTTATGCCTATAAAAGGGCATTCTTTGCGCTGAAAAATGAACGCCAATGCAGAGTTAGGATTTAGACTAGTTTTCCATTTCTTAGTTTAGGTTTTTGTTTTTTCTTTTTCATGTAATTGTAATTTTCATTGATGTAAATAAGAGGAGATCAGACTTTCATCGAAGAACAAGAATGAAGCTGGAGCTATAGTGACAATGGTGTAAAGTTTTCTTTCTTTTCTTTGATTGTTATGAAATCAAATCTTTGTTCTTTCTTTGTATGTACTTCTTTTTAGTTTTCTTTGTCTTCTTCTTTTCTACTTTACTCTTCTTTTGGTACAAATTGTCTTCCAAGTGAGTCTAAAAGCATCAAAAGAGCCTTGCCTTTGCGAGTGCCACCGATAGCTCATGACGATGGAATTGTGAGTCTCTCTGTATCATTTTATAGTTGAAGTAGTCTTGATGATGTAATATGAAAGAGACCAAAAATCTAATCTTATGGGCTATGCGCTGAATGCCTCCACTTCAAGGTAAAATCGTCGCTAAGAACTCAAGGTAATCTTTTGGTAAAAAGAAGGTAAGTACTTGTCTTTTTTTCTTTCTTTTATTTCTTTAATGTAGATCACCACCTCTTCCAAATCGTTTTCACTCTTCTTTCCCAAACTCATTTGTACATAGTCGCTTTCTTTCGCCGTTTTCTAATTTTTCCGCCTTCTTCATCTCTTTCTTTCTTCTTAACTTTAACTATTAACTCTTTTTCTTTTTCTTAACTTTAAAACAGAGAAGAACTATCGTTTTGGTTTCTTAACGATTTCAATCCAAAAACGTAAACGCTTCTATCGCAAAACCCTCCTTGTGGATCACGACCCGCATAGCCACTTGCTATCGCGGAAGAATTGAGCACTTGCACATTTTATTATAAGTTCTGAAATTCCGTATTTTTTGTGCAGGTTTTGCCTCAATCAAATTTTGGCGCCGTTGCCGGGGAGGGTAACGTTTTTATTGAAATCTGAATTTTTTTTGAAAATTTTTTAGAACTAAAACGAACTTTCTTCTCTGTTGCAGGTTATAGGGCTAGCAAAGCAGGAAATCAAAATTGCAGTAACATACAAGTGGCCTTGGGCCTCTGCTCTAGAAAGCAGAGACCACGTGCCCTCTGATTTGCCGCATTTCCACGGCAAAAGCCGCAGATCCGCGGCAAGGAAGAGTTGACTACTAACAGGTTTTTGTAGGGCTGCTTGGTTTGCAAAAATTCTAATTTGCTGCAACTTTATTTCTTATATGCCAATATCCTGCTAATAATCAACAGTAAAACGTTTGTTGCAAAAGTTAAAAATTGATTAGACGTTTGCATTTTAGGCACGTGTCTTTTCAATTCATTTATTTTTACTGTTGAAGAGTGCTGGAGCAAGATACGTTTGCATTGCATGTAGAATAGGAATCATCTCTTGCTTGATTTTCATGCTTTAAGTGAATCTTATTTACATATCTTGTACACTTGCACAAACCAATCTTAAGGGTACTAACCCATAACAAGATAAGGTGGGGATTTAATCACCCTTCCTTAGCCCAAAAATCAGATTCCAAGCACTCACTAACCCAAGCCTAACTAAAAAAAAAGAGTAGACGTTGGCCCTAGGGACATCTCGGACTTAATTAGGAGATTATCCTAAGGGGAAAGGTGTTGAAATTTGACTCTTGTCAAATCAGTGTCTAGGAAAGGGATTGAGGGCCGAAAGCCCGAAGGTTGGTGGTTATTTAATTAAGGAACGTCTTTGACGGAAAACCTCCCACCAACCTTGCCCTGACCTGGCTGATTAGCTTGTGGTCAAAGTCTACATTAAACCTCCCGTGGACAGTCTAACCAGTTAGGAGTCGTCTAGGTCTAGGTCTACCCTAACTTAGGTTAGAATTTTTTCTTTCTTGTTTGTTTATTTGTTTGCTTTTCTTTCTTTTTTGTGTGTATTCTATTGTGTGATATGGCTTATAATAATAATTTTTTCAACTTTAATAATAATCCATATTACACACCGAGTTCATTTTCAGATATTACCAACCCGGCATATCATGACTTTAACCAACCTAGTGTGCCGGATTGGTCTTATCCGAATCAATATAACCCATGTCCCCCATCTAATAACTATAATGTCCATAATAATTTCAACTCTTCACCGAGTCAGTGGGGATTCACCTCCCCCGAGCATAATTATCAACCAACTTGTCCTCCTTCTCCACCTAGTCCACAATATTTTCAAGAGTCATACTCAGTTCCACCCGTCCAAAATAGGAAACCATCAATTTTGGAAATGAGTATGCGTGAGTCCAAACACAAATCCCAAAATCTGATGGACTCACAATTTCACTACCACTTCCAAGACAATTCTTTATCTTTTCATCAAAACAATGAACCTATCAACTATGAAAAGATGCTTGAAGCCATGACTCAGGCTCAAAACACTAATCGTGACATAGATATGATGGTTGAATCTCTACATTCTCACCGTTGGACCAGTTCTGATGTCACTAACCATTCTGTTAGAGCCGAAGAGTCCTGTAGTTTTGGAAATCAAGATTCCATTTCAGAATAACCATTTGAACTTGCCCAAACTCCAAATTTTGAAAAAGATATTGACAGTTTAGCAAGTTATCCTTTTTCTGAAATAGAACTTGAAAATGAATATGTTCCTGAACCCCAACTGAGTGATTCAATTCTACTTCCTGATTCGATTATGACTCTGGTATCTTCACCTGATTTCGATCTTTTCCCCGAGTCAACGTTGGATCCTATGCCTATTCATCATGAAATTGAATCCCCCATCTTTGAGGATCATATTGAACTTGACCAATTATACAATGTTGAAAATCCTATTGATAAATTGGCAAGTTCTCAATTTTTTGATATTGAACTCAATGAGATATGTGACCTAGATTCTCAAATCTGTGATCCAGTTCAACTTTCTGAATCAATATTGACTCCTGTTTTGTTACCAAACTTGAGTAATATTTTAGAGTTAGTTTTGATTCCTCCACCTATCATTCCTGAACTGGAATCACCCATATTAGGTCACATCCCATTGTTAGAAAATACATGTGGACTTGAGTTTCAACTTCTTGACTTGGACCCGCTTCTTGAACCAATTTCGACTCCTGAACCTTTACTTGACTTAAGTCACCTTCCTGAGTCGGTATTAGTTCCTGTCATTCCTGAGTCCAAGTCAACCGTTCTATCATTTCATACTCCATTCTGGGACGAGGTGGTTGACAAATTTGACTCCGAAATTAGTTATGGAATATGGAAATTAGATGGGGTTAAATTTTTAATAAAAATTCTTCATGGATTCATCTTTTTAGTGGGTTATATTAGAGTAATTTCTGGTGGGTTCCTCCGAGCCCTAAAAAAAGTTGATTGGGCCGCGTTTCGTGGACCAATCAGACCACCCGGAACCACCACCTTAAGGTAACACTTTCCTTCCCTCTCTTCTTTTTCATGCATCTATGCATTAATTCATACATTGAGGATAATGCATGAGATAGGTGTGGGGGAGGGTTCTAACATAACTTAGGTTTTCTTTATATTAAAAACTTTTTGGAAAATAGAAATAATATTTTGACATATTTTTTGTAAGAAATTAAGTTAATTTTAAGGAATAGGAAAATCTAAATTCGGATTTCTTATACTTGGTCAAAATATGATTATTTGTTTGATTTTTAGGGTTAGGAAGAAAATTTGTCAAAGTAATTTAGTCTTGATCTTTACCTTGATGAAATATGCACACTTCATACACTTACACACTTAGGGTTCAAAAACAAAGATTCTTATGCCTTATATAAAAAAAAAAATATAAAAAAAAAATAATAAACAAATCTAATTATTGATTAGCTAGGTGCTTTGGCCTAAGCAAGCCTTAGTATTTATGCGAAAGATAATTAGATAAGTTTGAAAAAAAAAAGAAAAAAAAGATAAACAAATCTAATTATTGATTAGCTAGGTGATTTGGCCTAAGCAAGCCTTAGTATTTATGCGAAAGATGATTAGATAAGTTTAAGAAAAAAAATATATAAAATCCTCTGATTAAGCTGGGTATTTGTGCCTAATAAAGCATAAGTATTCACGCCTAAAAGTGGTTCATATAATAAAATCCTTAGTTTTGTGGCCTTGTTTGCTCGAGTCCTTAAGTCCTTGGAGTGTCTTCTCACCCGGTGCCCTAAGACCGTTTGGTTTGGGAGTCATCGATTAAAGGCTCGTTACATGGGCATATTAGAAAGCCTAATAGAACTAAGGAATAATACCACCAAAAAAAATATATATGTATAAATAAATAAGGCATAAGAGTTAGAGTTAATGAACCCTTGTCAAAATTTTCACAGTCACAAGTGCATATGATTCAGGGTAAATTAATAGACTAGATGAGAAGTACAATTTAACTCCTTACCTTGATTGATAACAAATTTTTGAATAGAGACTAAGTTTAGGAATGAAAAATTCAGTCTTCCTATAACTTATAGATTGCGTAGATCTTACAATTATATTTCAAATATTTTTCTCTTTCAAAATGCCTTTCGAAAATACTAACTCTTTATTTCTCTTTCTTTATGGATTTTGTGGGTTCAATCCGCTGAAAACCCTCACGAGACAAAACTCGTCCTCTAGGGGAAACCTAGAGGTTTAACGGCTTGTTGCACATGCTCAGTGCAATCGCGTGACCTGCGAAAGTGGTCTAATAATCTCTAGTATAGTTTAGTTGTTTTGCTTGAGGACGAGCAAAAGATAGGTATGGGGGTGTGATTGGTCGCTAATGTTGCATATTTAATATCATATGTCCATACTTATTATAGAATAAAAGCCTGCATTGTCCTAATTAATTGTCTGATTTATTTGCAGGCCCAATCTTTAAGGAGATGAAGAGAAATGAGCCCAAAGCCCACCAAAATTCTGAATTAAATCAGAATTAATTCGCACTCACTGAATCAGGGCAAAATCAAGAGGTTGAAAATCGGTTGAGAAGAATCCTCTCAGAATCGATCGGTTAAAGCCAAGAATCCAAGGCCATTTCGTCAGAATTCTGGACCCAAACGAAGAAACCAACTAAAGATAAAGGCAGAAGGAACTCCCAGAGAGACCCACCAACAGGGTGTGGCCATCTGCCCACACCCTGGCCACGAAAACGCGGCCCTAGCCGCGTTTCCGCAGCTTTGTTAGGGAGTTAGGGGGAGCGTTTGCTCCCCCGACCTCCCGGGATCCTATAGATGTGGGTTATGCCTATAAAAGGGCATTCTTTGCGCTGAAAAATGAACGCCAATGCAGAGTTAGGATTTAGACTAGTTTCCATTTCTTAGTTTAGGTTTTTGTTTTTTCTTTTTCATGTAATTGTAATTTTCATTGATGTAAATAAGAGGAGATCAGACTTTCATCGAAGAACAAGAATGAAGCTAGAGCTATAGTGACAATGGTGTAAGGTTTCTTTCTTTTCTTTGATTGTTATGAAATCAAATCTTTATTCTTTCTTTGTATGTACTTCTTTTTAGTTTTCTTCGTCTTCTTCTTTTCTACTTTACTCTTCTTTTGGTACAAATTGTCTTCCAAGTGAGTCTAAAAGCATCGAAAGAGCCTTGCCTTTGCGAGTGCTACCGATAGCTCAAGACGATGGAATTGTGAGTTTCTCTGTATCATTTCATACTTGAAGTAGCCTTGATGATGTAATGTGGAAGAGACCAAAAATCTAATCTTATGGGCTATGCGCTGAATGCCTTCACTTCAAGGTAAAATCGTCGCTAAGAACTCAAGGTAAGCTTTTGGTAAAAAGAAGGTAAGTACTTGTCTTTCTTTCTTTTCTTTTATTTCTTTAATGTAGATCACCACCTCTTCCAAATCGTTTTCACTCTTCTTTCCCAAACTCATTTGTACATTGTCGCTTTCTTTCGCCGTTTTCTGATTTTTCCACCTTCTTCATCTCTCACTTTCTTCTTAACTTTAACTATTAACTCTTTTTCTTTTTCTTAACTTTAAAACAGAGAAGAACTATCGTTTTGGTTTCTTAACGATTTCAATACAAAAACATAAACGCTTCTATCAAAACCCTCCTTGTGGATCACGACCCGCATAGCCACTTGCTATCGCAGAAGAATTGAGCACTTGCACATTTTTATTATAAGTTCTGAAATTCCGTATTTTTTGTGCAGGTTTAGCTTCAATCAACATGCTATGTCATCGACGCTGACACATCATATAACCTGCTCCTAGGATGGCCATGGATCCATGCCAATTGGATCGTTCCCTCCACTCTGCACCAGTGCTTCAAATATGTCGAAGATGACACGACGGTACGAACTGTCTTTGCTGAAAAGCAACCATTCAAAGGGGTGGAGAATTACTTCACTGACGCTCTCCTGTATCAAGAGGCCAGTGAAACATCCAAAGAACCATTGCCAGATGACGATGAAAGTGGCAATGAGGCGGATTCAGAATCTGAAGTAGGCATGCCAGCCATTTTGATTGGTGAACCGATTATAGCATGTCTTAATAATCCCCAATGTAATACTCTCTCAGAAGATGAAGGTGAATGGGTAATTAATGATAATATTTCTTTCGATTATCCTGCGAGTGTTGGGTTGTTTAAATCCATTACGGATAGCTCTCTACACATGCCTTTGCATAAACCAAGTGCATCCAGTACACCCATGGAAGCTATAGAAGGGGCCACGCTAGTGATCCCTCCGTCCAAAGAAGGTCAGTTACCGATAATTTTCGGTAGAACCCAACCACGGGGACCCATAACCGCAGATTCAAGTTCAGACTCAGACACTCCACAATTCTTTCATTACGCGCGGCCAGCGCGCCATATTATGAAGAAAATGGGATACGACCTAAAGCATGGAGAAGGCCTGAATTTTGGAAAAGGAAGGCGCAGTTGATGCGTAACTTTGTGCCAAGAGGGAAGCCTGCAAATTACTATGATAGTACACGCAGGGGGTTGGAATATGTTACACCCACATCGTCAGCAACGGTTCAATTCAAAGACGATGAACCAATTCCATCACATTCAGCCTCATCCTCCGAGTGGGACTCAGACGTCAGTGTGGGAATGATGTTCGAAAACCTCACCGTTAATATGACTTCGAGTAGTCAATTGGAGCCTGCAGAAGCTACTGATAAGGAACCATGGGCCCAGCAATTAGATCTCCAATGGGAAAAAAAATTCGAACTGCGCGAACCACCTACTGAAGACAAGGTGATGCAGGTCAACTTGGGTAGTCAAGACCACCCTAAGCCCATCTTTATAAGTGAAAGCTTATCACTTACAGAAAAGGAAGAATTGATAATACTCGTAAAGGAGTATATAGACGTCTTCGCATGGAACTACGAAGACATGCCCGGACTTGATCCGCAAGTAGCCATGCACCGTCTAAACATCAAGCCCGACGCCAAGCCAGTCAAGCAGCAACAACGTCGGTTTCGCCCAAACATTATGGAAGCTATTGAGGCCGAAGTCCATAAGCTCATTGCATGTGGCTTCATTCGGGAGGAACAACATCCAGATTGGGTTGCTAATATCGTTCCAGTCCTCAAGAAGAATAGGAAAATACGGATCTGCATCGACTACCGTGATCTCAATACGGCTTGCCCTAAAGACGAATTCCCACTGCCCATCACCGTTGTCATGATTGACAATACCTGTGGATTCGAAAGAATGTCTTTTATGGACGGCTTTTCAGGGTGCAATCAGATTAAAATATACCCCGACGATGAAAAGCATACTTCGTTCCGAACACCCTTGGGGGTATACTGCTACACCGTAATGCCCTTCGGGCTGAAGAACGCCGGAGTAACCTATCAGCGGGCAATGAGTACAATCTTCCGCGACCATCTTCGAAAAACGGTGGAATGCTATGTCGACGACATTGCTGTCAAAAGCCGCAATAAAGATGACCATCTTCGCGATCTGAGAATGATGTTCGACATAATGCGGGCTCATCAACTAAAAATGAACCCGACAAAATCCTTCTTGGGAGTGTCAAGTGGCAAGTTCCTTGGGTTTATTGTTACATCAAAAGGGATTCATCTTGACCCAGACAAGGTCAAAGCCATTCAGAGCATGCATCCACCGAGGAATCTCAAAGAGCTTAGAGGCTTGCAAGGTAGACTGGCTTATATCAGAAGATTCATCGCAAATCTCTCAGGCCGCTATCAACCGTTCACCCGACTCATGAAAAAGGGTGCCTCCTTTGTATGGGATCAAGCCTGTCAGGAAGCTTATGAAGACATCAAGAGATACCTCACGAAGCCTCCAGTCTTAGTGGCCCCCACATCAGGAAAACCATTCTTGCTTTATGTAAAAGCTATGGACCATTCTCTTGGTGCCCTCCTCGCTCAAAAGAACGACAATGGTCACAAGCAGGACATTTATTATCTGAGCAGGACTCTCATAGGAGCAGAATCTCGCTATAATCCTATCGAGAAGGAGTGTTTAGCTCTTATCTTCACTGTTCAGAAGACACGATATTATTTGGTCGGCTAAACCATACATGTCATCTCCAGAGTAAATCCTTTGCGCCTTCTCATGACGAAGCCAGGATCATTGAACTCAAGATTAGCTAAATGGGCGCTTCTTTTGTCTCAATACGACATGATCTTTACCCCACAGAAGGCGGTTAAAGGCCAGGCCCTTGCAGAGTTCTTGGCCGCTCATCCAGTTCCGGAACACTCAAAACTTCACGAAGATATTCCAGATGAAGTCTTCGAGTCTAACGCAACCTCAGAAGAGAAAGTGTGGCAGATGTTCTTTGATGGAGCATCACGAATAGGCCCTAAAGGCAAGATCATTGCCGGAGTGGGGGTTGTGTTCATCTCCCCACAGAATCATGTCCTTCCCAGAGCATTCTCCCTGACAGAGTCATGCTCCAACAATGTAGCAAAATATAATGCTCTGCTCATTGGTCTTCAGCTCACCCATGGAATGGGGGTACGCTACCTTGAAGCCTACGGTGATTCAAAACTAATTATCAATCAGGTTAAAGGCGAATATGAAGTTCGCCACGAGGATTTGGTGCCTTATTACCACACAACCATCGAATTGGCTAACCTATTTGAAGGTTTCTACATCGGGCATGTGTCTCGATCTCAGAATACCAAGGCAGATGCTCTGGCTGCGTTAGCAACAACATTAGCCTTACCAGCCGACACCGAGTATCACCTCACAGTGACAACCCGACACCTTGTCTGCTCTAAACATATGTTGAGAAACAGAGAGGTCTATAATATCTCAACGGATCTTGAGCCAAGAGATTGGCGATTTCCTCTCATCGACTATGCTTTACATGGTCTGCTACCAGACGATCCTAAAGAAGCGACATCTATCAGACGAAGGTCTCTCCGTTTCTACTACTATCCAACTTTGAAGACGCTTTACCGTCATTCATATGACGGCGTCCTCCTCCGTTGCCTTTCTAATTCAGAGGCACAACAGGTGCTTAAAGAAGCACACGACGGCATTTGCGGAGCTCATCAGCCAGGTCCAAAACTCAAAAACAGGTTGCATAGGCTTGGATACTATTGGCCGACCATGATAGCCGATGCCATCCAATATGCACGAAGGTGTAAAGCATGCCAGATTCATGCGGACTTCATACACCTGCCCTCGGAATTGCTCCACCTGACTGTTGCTTCATGGCCATTTGAAGCATGGGGAATAGACGTCGTAGGACCAATTAGCCCCTCTTCGACAAGAGGTCTGATTGGTCACTAATGTTGCATATTTAATGTCACATTTTCATACTTATTTTTAATAAAAGCCTGCATATTCCTAATTAATTGTTTGATTTATTTGCAGGCCCAATCCTTAAGGAGATGAAGAGAAATGAGCCCAAAAGCCCACCAGAATTCTGAATTAAATCAGAGTTAATTCGCACAAATAAAATCAGGGCAAAAATCAAGAGGTTGAAACCGGTTGAGAATGATCCTCTCAGAATCGATCGGTTAAAGCCAAGAAATCCAAGGTCATTTCGTCAGAATCCGGAGCTCCAACGATAAAACCAACAAAGGATAAAGCCAGAAGAAGACCCCGGACAGACCCACCAACAGGGTGTGGCCACCTGGCCACACCAGTGCCACAGAATTGCGGCCCAAGCCGCAATTCTGCGGCAATCTTGGGGAGTTAGGGGAGCGTTTGCTCCCCTGACCTCCCCGGGATCTTGGTTGTTAGGGTTTTTGCCTATAAAAAGGCATTTGCTGCACTGAAAATGGACGCCAAGGCAGAGATAGGACTTAGCCAAGCTTTTCATTTCTAGGTTTAGGTTTTTTCTTTTCTTTTTTATGTAACTTGTATGTAGGCTTAGGTTAGATGATGATTCATCTAAGTAAGAGAGAGAGGCTGATGTTGAGAGTGACACCGATGTACTCCTCCTCCTTTCTTTCATTGTCTCAGTAAGCAATAAAGGTAAACTTTTATGTATGTTCGTTTCTTTACTTTCCTTTTCTTTTGTTTTGCTTTCCTCTTCCTCTTTCTACTTTACCTTGGTTGTGTTTGTTGAGTTTACAAGTGAAATCCAAAGCAAGTACACCGATGCTACGTGAGAGCCAGCGATAGTTCATGAAGACGTTCTCCTTTTCCAAGATCCGCATCACTTCGTTCTTGCTAGGCTTGACGATATAATGTGCACGGGGACTGAGCTCGAGCTTATGATCTATGCGTTGAACGCCTCCGAAGCAAAGGTAGAACTTGCACAGGTTTCCAAGTAAGTCATCACCAAACTAGGTAAGTAATTCTTAAACTTTCTTTCTTTTCTTTATCGCTATAGTATAGATCGCCAACACGATTTCTTTCACCACTTCTTCCCAATCGTTTTCATTCTTTTTCCTCCACTTCATTTGTACATATTCGCTTCATTGTTTTCTGATTTTTCCATCCTCTTCATCTACCACTTTCTTCTTAACATTAACCTATAACTATACTTTCTTTTTCATTTTCATAACATAAAACAGAGAAGAACCTTCGCTTAGTTTTGATAACGATTTCAATAAAACTGTAAACGCTTCCATCGTAAACCCTCCTTGTGGATCACGACCCGCATTAGCCACTTGCTATAGCGGAAGTATTGAGCACTTGCACATTTCCTTTCTTAAGTTTTATAATCTCGTATTTTGTGTGCAGGTTTATCCTCAATCAAATTTTGGCTCCGTTGCCTGGGAGGGTAAAACGGTTTTTATTGAAATCTGAATTTTTATTGCAAATTTTTGAGAACTAAACAATTTTCTTCTCTGTTGCAGGTTACAGGTGAAGAAACAGGAAACTTTGCATTGCAGTGACATATAAGTGGCTCTGGGCTTCTGCTCTTGAAAGCAGAAACCAGAAGTCCTCTGAATTGCCGCAATTCCACGGCAAAAGCCGCAGATTTGCGGCAAGGAGGAGTTAACTACTGACCAAATTTCTGCAGGGTTGCTTACTCTACAAAATACATCTGCTGCAGTACTTAAATTCTTGTATGCTTCACCTTATATCTGCTAATAATCAACAGTAAAAAATTTTTTTTTGCAAAGTTAAAAATTGATTAGACATTTGGATTTCTAGGCACGTGTCTTTTCAATTCATTTACTTTTACTGTTGAAGAGTGCTGGAGCAAGGTATGTTTGCATTGCATCTAGAATAGGACTATCTCTTGGTTGATTTATATCGCTTAGAGTGCATCTTATTTATCTTGTACACTTGCACAAAAACTGATCTTAAGGGACCACCCAATAACAAGATAAGGTGGGGATTTAATCACCCTTCCTTAGCCCAAAAAAATCAGAATCCAAGCACTCACTAACCCAAGCCTAACTAAAATCGAGTAGACGTTGGCCCTAGGGACATCTCGGACTCAATTAGGAGATTATCCTAAGGGGGAACAATGTTGGAATCTAACTCTTGCAAAATCAGTGTCTAGGAAAGGGATTGAGGGCCGAAAGCCCGAAGGTTGGTGGTTATTTAATTAAGGAACGTCTTTGACGGAAAATCTCCCACCAACCTTGCCCTGACCTGGCTGATTAGCTTGTGGTTAAAGTCTACATTAGACCTCCCGTGGACAGTCTAACCAGTTAGGAGTCGTCTAGGTCCTAAGTCTACCCTAACTTAGGCTAGAATTTTTTCTTTTTTGTTTGTTTATTTGTTTGTTTTTCTTTGTTTGTATTCTATTGTGTGATATGGACTATAATAATAATTTTTTCAACTACAATAATAATCCATATTACACACCAACTTCATTTTCGGATATTACCAACCCGACATATCATAACTTTGACCAACCTAGTGTGCCGGATTGGTCTTATCCGAATCAATATGACCCATACCCACCATCTAATAACTATAATTTCCATAATGATTTTAACTCTTCACCGAGTCAGTAGGGATTCACCTCCCCGAGCATAATTTCCAACCACCTTGCCCTCCTTCTCCACCCAGTCCACATTATGTTCAAGATTCATACTCAGTTCCACCCGTCCAAAATAGGAAACCATCAATTATGGAAATGAGTCTGCGTGAGTCCAAACACAAATCCCAAAATCTGATGGACTCACAATTTCACTACCACTTCCAAGACAATCTTCATCTTTTCATCAAAACAATGAACCTATCAACTATGAAAAGATGCTTGAAGCCATGACTCAGGCTCAAAACACTCGTAATCGTGACATAGATATGATGGTCGAATCTCTACGTTCCCACCGTCCTGATGTCACTAGTCATCCTGTTAGAGTCGAAGAGTCATGTAGTCTTGGAAATCAAGATTCCATTTCAGCACAACCATTTGAACTTGCCCAAACTCCAAATGAAATTGATAATTTGGCAAGTTATCCTTTTCCTGAAATCGAACTTGAAAATGAATATGATCTTGAACCCCAACTTAGTGATTCAATTCTTCTTCCTGATTCAATAATGACTCCGGTATCTTTACCTGACTTCAATCTTTTCCCGGAGTCGACATTGGATCCTGTCCCAATTTATAATGAAATTGAATCACCCATCTTTGAGGATCATATTGAACTTGACCAATTATACACTTTTGAAGATCCTATTGACAAATTGGCAAGTTCTCTATTTTTTGATATTGAACTCAATGAGATATGTGACCTAGATTCTCAAATCTGTGATCCAGTTCAACTTTCTGAATCAATCTTGACTCCCGTTTTGTTACCAAACTTGAGTAATATTTTAGAGTCAGTTTTGATTCCTCCACCTATCATTCCTGAACTGGAATCACCATATTAGGTCACATACCATTGTTGGAAAATACAAGTGGACTGGAGTTTCAAATTCTTGACTTGGACCCAATTTCTGAACCTATTTCGACTCCTGAACCTTTACTTGACTTAAGTCACCTTCCTGAGTCGGTATTAGTTCCTGTCCTTCCCGAGTCCAAGTCAACCGTTCTATCATTTCATACACCATTCTGGGACGAGGTGGTTGACAAATTTGACTCCGAAATTAGTTATGGAATATGGAAATTAGATGGGGTCAAATATTTAATAAAAATCCTTAATGGATTTATCTTTTTAGTGGGTCATATTAAAGATAGTGCTGGTGGGTTCCTTCGAGACCAAGAAAAGTTGATTGGGCCATGTTTCGTGGACCAATCAGACCACCACCGGAACCACCACCTTAAGGTAACCTTTTCCTTCCCTTTCTTCTTTTTCATGCATCTATGCATTAATTCATACATTGAGGACAATGCATGAGATAGGTGTGGGGGAGAGTCTAACATAACTTTTCTTTTTCTTTAAAAAAAAAATAAAAAAATAAAAAAAATTGACATTTTTCTTTACTTTTAAAAAACTTTTTGAAAAATAGAAACAATATTTGACTTATTTTTGTAAGAAATTAAGTTAATTTTAAGGAATAAGAAAATCCAAATTAGGATTTCTTATACTTGGTCAAAATAAGATAATTTGTTTGATTTTTAGGTTAGGAAGATAATTTGTCAAAGTAATTTAGTCTTGATCTTTACCTTGATGAAATATGCATACTTCATACACTCACACACTTAGGGTTCAAAAATAAAGATTCTTATGCCTTATAAAAAATATATATAAAAAAAAATGAATAAGTCTAATTATTGATTAGCTAGGTGCTTTGGCCTAAGCAAGCCTTAGTATTTATGCGAAAGATAATTAGATAAGTTTGAAAAAAAAATGAATAAGTCTAATTATTGATTAGCTAGGTGCTTTGGCCTAAGCAAGCCTTAGTATTTATGCGAAAGATGATTAGATCCTCTGATTAAGCTGGGTGTCTGTGCCTAATAAAGCATGAGTATTCACGCCTAAAAGAGGTTCATATAATAAAATCCTTAGTTTTGTGGCCTTGTCTGCTCGAGTCCTTAAGTCCTAGGGGTGTCTTCTCACCTGGTGCCCTAAGACCGTTTGGTTTGGGAGTCATCGATTAGAGGCTCGTTACATGGGCAGATTAGAAAGCCTAATAGAACTAAGGAATAATACCACAAAAAAAAAAGTAAAAGTATATATATAAATAAGTAAGGCATAAGAGTTAGAGTTAATGAACCCTTAGTCAAAATTTTCACAGTCACAAGGTGCATATGACTTAGGGTAAAGTAATAGACTAGATGAGAAGTACAATTTGACTCCTTACTTTGATTGATAACAAATTTTTGAATAGAGACTAAGTTTAGGAATAAAAAATTCGGGTTTCCTATAACTTATAGATTGCTTAGATCTTACAATCATATTTCAAATATTTTTCTCTTTCAAAATGTTTTTCGAAAATACTAACTCTTATTTCCCTTTCTTTATGGATTTTGTGGGTGCAATCCGTTGAAAACCCTCACGAGACAAAACTCGTCCTCTAGGGGAAACCTAGAGGTTTAACGGCTTGTTGCACATGCTCAGTGCAATCGCGCGACCTGCGAAAGTGGTATAATAATTCTTAGTTTAATTTAGTTGTTTTGCTCGAGGACGAGCAAAAGATAGGTATTGGGGTGTGATTGGTCACTAATGTTGCATATTTAATGTCACATTTTCATACTTATTTTTAATAAAAGCCTGCATAGTCCTAATTAATGTTTGATTTATTTGCAGGCCCAATCCTTAAGGAGATGAAGAGAAATGAGCCCAAAAGCCCACCAGAATTCTGAATTAAATCAGAGTTAATTCGCACAAATAAAATCAGGGCAAAAATCAAGAGGTTGAAACCGGTTGAGAAGAATCCTCTCAGAATCGATCGGTTAAAGCCAAGAAATCCAAGGTCATTTCGTCAGAATCCGGAGCTCCAACGATAAAACAACAAAGGATAAAGCCAAAAGAAGACCCCGGACAGACCCACCAACAGGGTGTGGCCACCTGGCCACACCAGTGCCGCAGAATTGCGGCCCAAGCCGCAATTCTGCGGCAATCTTGGGGAGTTAGGGGGAGCGTTTGCTCCCCCGACCTCCCCGGGATCTTGGTTGTTAGGGTTTTTGCCTATAAAAAGGCATTTGCTACACTGAAAATGGACGCCAAGGCAGAGATAGGACTTAGCCAAGCTTTTCATTTCTAGGTTTAGGTTTTTTCTTTTCTTTTTTATGTAACTTGTATGTAGGCTTAGGTTAGATGATGATTCATGTAAGTAAGAGAGAGAGGCTGATGTTGAGAGTGACACCGATGTACTCCTCCTCCTTTCTTTCATTGTCTCAGTAAGCAATAAAGGTAAACTTTTATGTATGTTCGTTTCTTTACTTTCCTTTTCTTTTGTTTTGCTTTCCTCTTCTCTTTCTACTTTACCTTGGTTGTGTTTGTTGAGTTTACAAGTGAAATCCAAAGCAAGTACACCGATGCTACGTGAGAGCCAGCGATAGTTCATGAAGACGTTCTCCTCTTCCAAGATCCGCATCACTTCGTTCTTGCTAGGCTTGACGATATAATGTGCACGGGGACTGAGCTCGAGCTTATGATCTATGCGTTGAACGCCTCCGAAGCAAAGGTAGAACTTGCACAGGTTTCCAAGTAAGTCATCACCAAACTAGGTAAGTAATTCTTAAACTTTCTTTCTTTCTTTTATCGCTATAGTATAGATCGCCAACACGATTTCTTTCACCACTTCTTCCCAATCGTTTTCATTCTTTTTCCTCCACTTCATTTGTACATATTCGCTTCATTGTTTTCTGATTTTTCCATCCTCTTCATCTACCACTTTCTTCTTAACATTAACCTATAACTATACTTTCTTTTTCATTTTCATAACATAAAACAGAGAAGAACCTTCACTTAGTTTTGATAACGATTTCAATAAAACTGTAAACGCTTCCATCGCAAACCCTCCTTGTGGATCACGACCCGCATTAGCCACTTGCTATAGCGGAAGTATTGAGCACTTGCACATTTCCTTTCTTAAGTTTTATAATCTCGTATTTTGTGTGCAGGTTTAGCCTCAATCAAGGTCACCGGTTTATCCTGGCAATAACCGATTACTTTTCAAAGTGGGCGGAAGTTATACCACTGGTTGAAGTCAAAACCTCTAACGTGATTAATTTCCTCAAGCACCATGTCATCCATCGATTTGGTGTCCCTAGGCGGATCATCCATGATAATGGTCCCCAATTCATAAGCCAAGTATTCTATCGATTTTGTGATAAATACCGAATCCAGAATGTGGCTTCAACTGCCTATAATCCCGCCGCTAATGGCTTGGAGGAAGCATTCAACAAGACGATCATCAAGTTACTCAAAAAGTTCGCCTCCTCGAATAAGCGAGATTGGGACGAAAAGCTCGGTGAATGTCTTTGGGCATACCGAACCACGGTTCGGACACCGACAGGCAATACACCTTTTTCCCTAGTGTAGGGTGTGAAGTAGTCATCCCGTTGGAAATCCAGATGCCGTCATTGCGAGTCGCTCTAATGACTAAGATCACATCAGAGGACAATGATTGGTTGCGTCTTAAAGTGCTCGAAGCCCTAGATGAGAAGCGGCTACAAGCTCAGCAGCATATCGAGTTGTACCAAGCTCGAATCTCAAAAGCCTTCAATAAGAAGGTCAAACAAAGAGTCTTCCAGAAAGGAGATTTGGTTTTAGCCGTCAGACGATCGATGATTATGACGCACAAGACCAAAGGCAAATTTCAGCCTAAATGGGAAGGACCGTTTGTAATAGAAACAGGCTATTCAAACGGAGCATACCGCCTCATGACTTCAGATGGCGATTTACTCATGATGCTGATCAATGGCAAGTTCCTAAAGAAGTATTATCCTTGATTAAGGATCCTTCTCATGACCAAGTTAACATTACACCTCTGATCAAGACCTTTATGTCCAAGGTACATGCAAAGAGAGCCTTTCTCTTCCTCCAAGCGAGATCATACACCAGTAGGAACCTGGCCATATACTGGTTCTCTCAAAGGAGAATCAACGTTACACATACGCTAACCAAATGATCCAATATCCTTAACGATTAAGGATAGAGGAAAATGTTGGCCTTTAAGCCCAACATAAGTCCTCGACAACTCATCATGCTGAGGGGAATAGTATGGCTAGCCCAATTCAAACGGTAGTTGGTAAAGGCATATCAAACCGTTGACAGCTGGGGATTTGCTAAAAATCCTAAGGAACCTGTTCCCATTTGATTCCCTCTCCAAAATCACTTACCAATTCTCATCCATAGAATGGTAAAACCACATATGCATTTCGCTGTTACGTTAACATTAAACCTATGACAGTGATTCCCTCGTTTCTCCTCGTGAAAGCGAGCTCTCCAAAATCACTTACCAATTCTCATCCATAGAATGGTAAGACCACATATGCATTTCGTTGTTACATTAACATTAAACCTATGACAGTGATTCCCTCGTTTCTCCTCGTGAAAGCGAGCTCTCCAAAATTACTTACCAATTCTCTTCCATAGAACGGTAAGACCACATATACATTTCGCTGTTACGTTAACATTAAACCTATGACAGTGATTCCCTCGTTTCTCCCCGTGAAAACGAAACCTTTTCCAAACTCCATTACAATCTTGAGCTTGGTGGCGTCTCAATCGGTTATGTCATTGCGACCTCTGAACCAGCAGACAGCCAAGTCTCAACCTTGAGCTTGTTGATATTTACAAAAGACAAGTCTCAATTTCGAGCCTGTTGACATTTACAAAAGACAGGTCTCGATGCTTGTTGACATTTACAAAAGACAAGTATCACCAACCTTGAGCTTGGTGGCGTCTCAATCGGTTATGTCATTGCGACCTCTGAACCAGCAGACATCCAAGTCTCAACCTTGAGCTTGTTGACATTTACAAAAGATAAGTCTCAATTTCGAGCCTGTTGACATTTACAAAAGACAGGTCTCGATACTTGTTGACATTTACAAAAGACAAGTATCACCAACCTTGAGCTTGGTGGCGTCTCAATCGGTTATGTTATTGCGACCTCTGAACCAGCAGACAGCCAAGTCTCAACCTTGAGCTTGTTGACATTTACAAAAGACAAGTCTCAATTTCGAGCTTGTTGACATTTACAAAAGACAGGTCTCGATACTTGTTGACATTTACAAAAGACAAGTATCACCAACCTTGAGCTTGGTGGCGTCTCAATCGGTTATGTCATTGCGACCTCTGAACCAGCAGACAGCCAAGTCTCAACCTTGAGCTTGTTGACATTTACAAAAGACAAGTCTCAATTTCGAGCCTGTTGACATTTACAAAAGACAGGTCTCACCCGTACTTGTTGACTTCTACAAAAGACAAGTATTACCCTTTTAGCCCCACAAAGGCTAATCTTGAGCTTGGTGGCTTTTCAACCGGTTACGTCAGTGCGACATCTGAACCGGCAGATAGCCAAGTCTTATTATTCAATCCAGCAAGGACTATGTTCTCAAGTGGCTGCAATACAACTTGGAAACGACAATCCAGCAGATAAAATAAGTTGGAGATTCAACAGGGAGTCAAAATAAAATCACTTTTATTAATTTCAGGACGAGATACATGGAGGCACATATATTACAAGCTATAGGGGTGCGTCATAAGATTTGATCCGTCCCTCAAGAAAGGCCAGCCTTGCCTCCCTATCATCGGCGGCCCTCACAAGAGCCTGCGACCTTAGCTCAGCCTCATTAAAACTCGCCGTCTGGGCCAAGCGAGACTCAACTTCAGCCAAGGTTGCCCTTTGAGCTAGCTCTTGCCGCGAAAGCTCATCACTCTGAGCCTTGAGTTGCTCAAGCCGCACAATCTCTTCAAGACGTACAGGTTCAGCCTTGGATAAGAGAAGATTTGCCTTCCTGATCATCTCCTTGGCCTTTTCAATTTTGTCTTCAGCGTCAAGAAGAGCACTGTTAGAAGCATCTATGGTGTCCCCAAGCTCTACTTGCCTTGTCTCCAAGGATTTCAAGTCCGAAGAAATGGCCTTAGCAGCTTCCTGAGCAGCAAGATGAGCTTCACGCATTTGAGCGATAAGGTGCGCAAGCTGCTCGTCAATCGAAGACTCCAAGTTTGAACGGCTGAGACGGCGCCATTCTTCCACGTCCCTCTCAAATTGGTCTACCAGAAGTTCCAATGCGACGGCCTGCTTATCCCCTCCAAAGTCCCGGATATTCTCAATACTGCGGGAGAGGACCACCTTTAAAGTAGAAAATGGCATAGTCGAGCCTTTCAAGACCAGATCAATGGATCGCTTCAGGCCTTTATAAAAGCTGTCGACTATTTCAGCTACAAATTCATTTTCAGCCTCAGCCACTCCTGGCAGACAGCCCCAGAAGATTCCACCGGCTTTAGTGACATTACTGTGGAAGCAACAGTGGGAACACTGGCTGCAGCAGTATGGCAGGTCATCGGTGATCTTGGCGGAGTCCTCATTGAAACTAGTACACTAGCTACAACTGAGGTAGGGCTAGTGACCATTTCCTGGATAGCAGGCTCAACCACCAGTGTTGGGGAAGTAGGACTTGTAATCACCCTCAGCTCCGCACCGGGCAAAACTGATGGCACCTCACTCGTTGATATAGTTGGGAGTGAAGTTGCCTCCGTGACTACCGTCCCTTCCACCTCTGTTCCTCTGGCTGGCTCAGGCCGATAAGGGGGCAGGTCACCTTACAAAGCATCCAACACAGCAGCATCCGCCGCGGTCGAAGTGCTCATGTCACCCCTGGACCCCTCAGGAAGATCGGTTGGCTCCCTTGAAGTTGACGCACCCAGAGGCGGAACACCTGCAACAAAGTTGTGTTTAGGCAGGACACAACAAATGGTAAAAGTCAAAAAGCCAAAGCAATACCAAAAGATGATGTCGCCTCAATCGTCTTGGCGGCCACATCAGTCTCTACAGGCTCCATTGGAAAATCCTTAGCGGAGTCAATACGAATGGCCGGCCCGCTTTCGCTCGCCGAACCCTCCGTTGTCCACCCAAGGGAGCTAGAAGTATCGGAATTTCTCCTCGAAGTCCCGATACCCGAAGGACCAATATCAGCTGCATCACCTCCGGACCCTTCTGAGACCGCGAAATACCCAGCTTCATCACCCTCTTTATAAGTGAACAGGGGATCATAATGTTCCCCTTGTTCTCCAACGGCCTCAGCTCTCGGGCTTGTCGCTGCCTCAGTTCCTGCATCACAAAATGAAAGATGAGTTGTCTAAAACACATATAAGGTATATTACAAGGACGGAGTTGATTTTACCCAAGTCCGGAGCAATTTCGCCAGTCGCCGGTTCAGCAACTGACGGTTCAACTACTAACGGGGCAAGAGAAGGAAGCGCTGCAGATGGTTCACCCTCTACAACAACTGTAGGAGCTTGGCGACGGGGCTTCTTCACCAACTGCTTCCTACGAGACCCACCTGTCCGTTTGCGCTTGAGAGGAACGTCGGGATCCTCCTCCTCCGCCTCTTCTACATGTCTTGGGGGAGCTGTCCCCATCACGCCGGAACCAGCTGCAAGAGTCTCGGCATCTGCCTCCGCTTCGAAGCGAGGACTTTCCGCATCCGAGGCTTCGCTGTCATCGACAGCAACAAATTCTTCTATGCCCGGGACGCGAACCCTCTTACCTTCCCTTCTCTCAGAGACCTTCCGCTTTAGCCGCTGAGAAATTAACTTCACACCAGAACTGTTAGCATTGAATCCAAGGGGTGTGGAGTTGGAAGTCGCATACCACTGGCAAAAGCTCAGGGTCATTAGAAGGTTAGGTGTCCTCAACGGCATACGCAGCCGCGCCTCGGTACAGCCCGCAATGAAAAATCGCCAAGCACAGGCTCCATCAATAAGGCTCCCCATGAAAGCCAGATTGAGATTTGGGTTGCCCACATATAGTTAGTCATATCCAAACTGTCGAGCAAACCGACTTGGAACATAAGGCTCCAAGTAGCAGCTATCCCCGCTCCGGTATAATAAATGTGAGGGTCGGATGCTGACTAGCCACTCAAAAATTCCCCGGCTCAGGGATGACTGCCCTTCCCCCGCATCTTTGAACTCCTCGTCATAGCCTGCATCCCGAATATGGGGAAAACAGCGGAAGAGACTATAGACGTCATAGCGACGCACCAATTTACGGGCCTCAGCCACGTAAGTCTTTTGCCATGAGCATCCTTCGAATCGGCAGAGGAGCGTCATTCGAACACCTTCGGGAGGGTCCTCTCCAGCTTCAATCAAAGAGGGACAGTGCAGGGTGAACCACGCCATCAAATAAGTATATGGCAGACCTACTCTGGGGTTAGGTCCGTCGCGGGGTGAAGTGGCCCCCTTTCCACGCTTCGTCACTGGCGGTCTACAGAAACCTTCCGTCAATGCGTGAAGGCCTTTCTGGATACAGCACACCATGACCGGAAGAAGTCCCAAAGAACGACCATGGACTAGACAAACAGCAGGCAGCAGGACGTTCGGATGAATGACGTCACCCGACGAAGACGGCACCACGCACCTCTTCAGCCAGACTGTCAAGAAGCCAGCCAGCAGTGCCTGCCGGGACATCGGCCGACGGGCCTGGTGATGGAAATTTCGAAGAACATCGCCTTTTTCATAGGGACCGTCGTCTTCTTCCATAACTAGATCCCTTTGGGAATGCTTTTGCATCCGGCTAAAGATGTCTTCGACAGCGACTCCACAGTGAGCCGCTTCAGGAGTGTTCTCCATATCTGGGAACAAATAATCTCCCCAGCTCTTCAAACTACAGGAAGTTCCCTTACTATTTCCATGCATGCTGAAGCAAATGTACAAATGGCACGTTAACTCCCGGTAAGTCTCGAACAAGGCAGGCTCCTGCTTCTCTAGAAGTGCCAATTCCGCCTCGCACGGGAAGTATTCTTCATATGGGATAGATCCCAAAGGCAGAGCAGAGACTTCCCACATCTCATACAGAGCCATACCCAGTTCGCCAACGGGGGTGAGGAAAGTCCCTGTAGCCGGGCAGTACAATTCAAAGATGGCGTAGAAGCACGCCACGTTCATCTCAATGCCGTAGCAAGTCGCCCTGACGGCCTCATGAAGGTTTAGCCTCTCCAGATCCTCCTTGAAATGAGCAAGGACGTATACAGTTAATTCCCTCCACCATGCCTTCGGAGGGTGAATCCAGCCTGGAGTTTTGAAATCAGTGGCCGGATAGTTCCCATTAACTTTAAAGAATTGATTGCCAAAGGTCTGTGCCACCGCAGGATTTTCTCCCACTGGGATGTCTCGCGACACATTCCTAGGATGTAGACCCATTATGCAACGAGGAGGCCCCGCTCTTGCATAACCAGGAGACTGAAGCATCAATTTCCCTTCATGGACAGAGTCGGTACTCCGGCTCACTTCCCACGACATCTTCCGAGCCTGCGTCACGCATTGGAAGGAAGACAGAGAAAAATGCCGCTTATTAGACGGGAGACAGAATTTCTCGCTATCCAACTAGAAAATCCATTGCCCCTCCCCGGCCAGCAGCTGGCGATCAGGGTCTGGCGCGGCATCCCCGAACATAAAGTCGGGCTTCCTATAGGTTCGACGGTCAAAATCTTCAAGGGGAGCCGTAGTCAGAATGCTCCTCGTGGTGCGTTGCTCCCCACCATAAATAAGCGTGTCTCGAACGAGAGAGCTCCGCTCACTAAACAGAGAAGCCTGCCCTTGGAATTGCAGGCTGACATTGCCGTCCGATCCCCTGGTCATCCCAAATAGACTGTTCAAAGGACCAGGAGTGTAGTGCACTGCAGGAACAAAAAGAAACTATGATTAGTTCATCAGCCGAACGAGGGCTAAAATCAGAAAGCAAAATTTGACAAGGCATAGCCTCGCCCTCTGAG
This sequence comes from Agave tequilana, assembly GCA_038442645.1. Lineage (NCBI taxonomy): Eukaryota > Viridiplantae > Streptophyta > Magnoliopsida > Asparagales > Asparagaceae > Agave > Agave tequilana. The sequence continues at coordinate 37,583 of JAVJIF010005273.1, read as the reverse complement.
CGAAGCTGGCCTAACGATAGCTTCGCCTCGAAGCTTGGCTGCGCAGCTGCAGTGTAACTCCGCATCCCACATGAGGGCAGAATGCAGGAAAATATCCAAGTGTTAGCTTCGCTTTGGAAGCTTAGCTTCGAACAACAGGATGCGACAAAGCCTCAAAGGCTAACTTCGTCAGAAGGGCATTTTGGTCCTTTTCTCTCAAAATTTCAAAGGACAGCTTCGCATCCTGTAATTCAACAGGATGTGAACCGCCTAAAGGATAGCTTCGCTTGGAAGCTTAAAGAAGAACTCTTCAGTTCTTGGATCCCCGATTAAGAAATCAAGATAAATTCAGGGAATTGGACTTCCTAAAATCATAAGACCATGGTTGATCTTGTGTTGGAGTCATTTAAGGACAGCTAGAAACTGGCTGTAAGAGAGAGACGGCAGTCTCTAATCAAAAGGGAAAGTTCCCTACCGGCGATTGGTCGTTCGATGACCGGAGGAGGGGAAGGACCCTCTACTGCGGAAGTTGCCACTTTTTTCCCGCTCGTCTCTTGGGCGCCATTGAAGAACCTTGGAAGTTCTTAAACTCTCGAATGAAGAGGAAAGAAGAAGAAGGAAAAAGAGTCAAGTGCTCTGGAAATTTCAAAGAGAAGTGATGACCTTCTCTCTCAGCCTGATGGGCTCTTATAGGCTGACGATCGCCTGAAACGACGCCTCGATAAGAGCACAGGCTGTCATTTCAAATTAATTTGAAACGGCGCCTAAAGCTCCTTCCCGAGAAGCGCTGATTCAGCTCCATTAAGGGCTAACTTCACCATGAGCCAGATGCGGACTTCGCACAGTACATCGATGACTTCGCCATCAAGATTGCCTTGGCTTCGCTGAAGGCATAGGCCTAACTTCGCAGATATGCTAGCTTCGCTGGAAGCTCGTTCCTCTTTCAGATGGAATCCTATCTTTAACCTCGCATGAAGTTTAGCTCTGCTAGCCAAATTCAAGATGAAGGCAAAGCAAAAATCAAATGAGCAGAAAATGAACTTTCATTGATTTAAAAGGAAAGGTACATCGATGCTACTACATCAAGGTTGTGTTTCATACAACAGAATCATTTGCTCAAAAGGCATACAAGTGGTCTTATCTACTTTCAAGCGAAACCAACTGGACACGAAAGGCCTTCCTCCTGCACAAGGCCGTAATCCTTCACATAATGACAGATGGTGCCACCAGGACAGATGGTGCCACCAGGACAAGGCCGTGATCCTTCATATAATGACAGGTTTTGCCATCAGAAAGCTGGATCTTCCTTAAATAAAATTGGCAAAGGACTGATCGCCACCAGCAGGTTGGATCTTCTTTGATGAAAATTGGCAATGGGAAGATCCGCGACCTTACAGGTGACGTTCGCTTTCCGAAGTGGATCATCTCGGATAAGCGACTACCAGCCTCGCCTCGAAGTGGATCATCTCGGATAAGCGACTACCAGCCTCGCCTCGAAGTGGATCATCTCGGATGAGCGACTGCCAACCTCCGCTGGGACGCACAGCGGCTGTCCCAGTTTGTTTCTCCTGCTTAAGGGTAAAGTCTCAACTGGAAAAGCAAGAGGAAATTTCTTGATTTCTTTCATCAAGTCACAAGATTGGCGAACATAGCTCACTGCAATGCAAACTGGAATAAATTAGCAGTTAAACACAGGAGAAGCTGCAAAAGCACTAAGTCAAATTCTTTGGGGCGAAGCAATCCCATTCAGTCAAGTATTGATTTCAGTTAAAGCAGAGGATAGCCTCGCTTGCACAGTGATGATGGGCTAGCTCAGCAAATGCCAAGTCCAAGCCTCGCCTATATGGCTAAGCCAGACTGATCCTGAGGGACGCAGTCTTAGCCCCACCTATATGGCAAGACTGGCTCAACTTTGAAGAGATTAAGTCCCAAGTTTTGCCTGTGTAGCGGACTTAACACGCATGCAGTGATCTTTCTTTGATCAAGTCAAAATGATAGCTTCGCTGGAAAGCTATGCTGAAATCCTTCTCTGCAGATTAGTTAAATGGAGAGCAAGGAAAATTAATCCCTGAAGCAGTTGATTAAAGCTAAAGCTAAACTAAGGGAGATGAACTCCCTAAAAGTTCATTGGTAAGGTCTCTGAATGATCGAGACTTACCGGTCCTTGGCCGGGTAATAACCAGAGTGGGCATCCCCACTAATTCAGAGATCTGAGTATCTCTTTCAACCAAGAGAAGAGAAGAAGAGCAGATCACTTCTCTTCAGAGGACCTCAAGTGTCCTATTTATAGGCCTCATGGCCTGAGCGTTGCCACCTCAAGCGTGGAAGCACGAGCGCATTTATGGCATTTATTACGCCTTGAGAAAAGGGACGGTTCCCTTGGAACCGTGCAAAGGAAGAAACGCTCTCCCTCATAAAGGCACTTATTGCGCCTTGAAGAAAGGGAATATCCTCCCTCAGAAACGTACAAGGGAAGAATATCTCCTTCGAGCAATGCGAGAGAAGTCATTCTGACCTCGAAAAAGGAGAAATCCTTCTCGTGATTGACCCACAGCAGTTAGCCTCGGGAAAGCAACAGATGCTCCAGAGCGAACTTATTCCTGGAAGCCCGGATACGAAGCTACTCAGAATCGCGAATCTACATGATTCTTCGGCGAACTTATCCCAAAGCAGGATTAAAAGTGTAGCTGAACTCAACCACTATGGCGATGTTCGTACTTCACATACCACCGATCAAAGCAGTTCAAAGTATTTCGAAGTCTGAGCTATTGCAGACTTTCGAAAACTTTGAAGGGGGTCTTGTTGACACTTAAAAAAGACAAGATTCTTACTGGCCTGAACAATGTCTAAACTTGTTGACATTTACAAAAGACAAGTGACAGACAAGCTGACGACCAGTTTTCACCCATCTCCGAGGGACAAGGAAGCAACTTGGACTCCACTGATCCAGCAAGCAGACAGTAAGCCCGGATTGCCTCTAAACAGACCTCAGCAGGTCTAAGATGCTAGCACTTAGCCTCACATGAGCCCAAAGGGATAGCCTCGCCTGAGAGGCTAAGATCATCCACCTTCACCTTGAAGCCATTCAAAGCTCCGCCAGGAAGCTAACTTATAGCTTCGCTTGAACTGTTGAAGCGCAACTCCGCAGAGAGAGTTAGCTCCGCCTGAAGCCACACGCAACTGCGCAGAAGGGTATGTGGTAGCTTCGCCACAGACGACATCTAGCTCCGCCGAAGAGCTTTCTTCTAACTTCGCCAGATACTGCCTCCAGCTCCGCTGTGAGTTCAAAGCGGGCAGCACCGCTGCTGGTCTGCTATGGTCAACCTTTGACCAATCAAATCTCCAGATGAGATCAGATCTAATCAGGATTGAGATCAAATCCAATCAAGATCAAATTTGGCAGTTGATTGCCACAATCTCTTGACTCTTCTAAAACGAGTAAGAAGATCAGGGGAAATCCTCCAACGATATGGAAAGGATCAAAACAGATCAAGAGAATCAACCGACCTGCATTTCTAGCTTCGCAGAAGCTGATCCTAGCCTCGCAGCAAGGCTACTTTCCAGATTTAAACATATTTGATTCAATCTGTTTCCATAGTTTTAAGGGACGATTATACCCTTGCTCTCCCTATAAATAGCCCACCAAGGGCACAAGGAGAGAAGAGCTCCAGAAGTAGAGACCACGCACAGGCGCAAGAGAGGACGACTTCTGAAAGAGAAAGAGAGGACTCCACAAGCAGAGACTTCATCACAACGCACCGTGTGCATAAGAATTCAGAGACTTTTAGAGAATTACTTCTCTAATGAGGGTGCTGACACCCTAATCCCTTCTTCTCAAGGAATCTCCGGAACCAGGCGAGAAGGAATTCCTAAGTGAAGGCGGTTTTGAGAAGTAGTAAGAGGGTTCTACCAACCTTCTGTTCTCTGATTCCCCGAACCAGGCGAGAAGGGAATCTCATCGCTCGCATCGTCAAGGGGACAAAGTGGTCGCGCGCTGACCAGACTCCTATCGGCACACTTCTCCAAAATCTCTGAGGAGATCTACTTGTAATCTTTTGGAATACTTATAATTTAGCTCCTCAACTCTTTTTATTGTAAGTTTTCCCCTTTTGCAAATCAATGGAAAACAGTTGGATTAGATTTGGTAGGAAGAAAATTGTAGAGGGAAGGAGAGAAGAGCTAGTTAAAGAAGAGAGAATGAGAGGAATTAGTTTTTAGGGCTATATATGCAATCGGGTAAAAGGCAGAATACCCGACACCTGGTCGACCGCCCTATCGACCGACGCAAACCGAGAGCAATCTCGGTTTCAGTCTGTCGACCGCTCGGTCGACCAGCTTTGGGTTAAAACATTTTTTTTTATTTTTCAGGTTATCTCGGTCGACCGCCCGATCGACCGGGCATATGACAGGCTAACACGATCGACCGGTCGGTCGACCGTAATACCCAAAAACTGTAAAATTTTTATTTTTATTTTAATGTTAATTTTCATTTTTTAAAAAGGAAATTTGTGACTAATATATTTTTACATGTAAAACATGAAAACATTGGTAAAATTATATTAGGCATGAATAAACAAAATTTTTTTTTTCATTTATTTTACTTATTAATAACAACATATATATATTATTTTTTTTAATTTTAATAAAGCAATAAATTTGAGATATTGAGGCTGAATACCCCTTTAAGATTCTGAACTTCTCCTCGTCATTCCTCTAGATAAGAGTTGAGGCGCGCAATTGATGTCTCTATTTATTTTCTTAATTTTGGTTAAATAATTTTCATTTTTGACAATATTTTTATAGAAGCATTTATTAACCAAAAAGAAATCTTGATACATGGACAAACATAATATGGCTAGTATAGAAATAAAAGGCAAACTAAAAACACAATTTCAACTATAGTCTAGATACAAAGAAATGAGGATATGAAAATCTATATAAGTAAAGCATATTATTACAAAATAAACTTAGCAAATCCTATGCTAGCAAAAAAAAAAATATTAAGTGGAGAAGTTACCAAATCATGGGCAATCTCCAAAAATAGGTGCCTCTTTGATAGCGATGCAAGTGACGATTTGTTCGTTAAACTTTGATGCATCCACCACCCGGGCACCATTTTCCCTTAATCTTGGAGGAGGACGACACACCTGTATCAATTAAGTTTGGCGTGTGCTTTGGTACCTAAATCTTTTTGGGTCCTATGGGGTTAGTATTTTCACGAACACAAACATTTTTATTTATTATATTTAATTTTGCATAACAAAATTTTGTCAAATGGCCTTTGTGACCACAATGTGCACAAGTATATATTTTTTCATACATGAATGCATGTTTGTGTTGATGTGAGTGTGCATGTGTGTGTGATGCATGAGGAGTGTGTTTCCTTTGGGTTTTTCCCTTAGGAAACATAGATGCAAATTTGGTCATGTCAAATGCACACTTTTTCAAAGTTGTATCTAAAACCTCAATGCGTTTTTGAATTTCTAAAAATTCATTTTTATTAAAAGAAATAATTGGGCTTTTTCCCTTATAAGTAGTTTTATATTTTTCAAAATCTATTTTCATTTTCTCAAATGATTTTGACAAATCATTTTTCTCATTCAAAACAATCTCAAATTTATTCTTTAATAAATTATTTTTCTTTTTCAACTTTTTATTTTGAGCAAGAGAAATTTCATATCTATTTTGTAATTCTTCAAAAAATTAAGCTAATTCATCTATAGTCAAATCCTCATCTTCTAAAGAGTTTTCTAGGTTTACCTTAGAAGCTTCATCACCATGTGCCATGAAGGACATGTGTGCGGTGTCGATCTCCTCTTCGGATTCTGTCTCCGAATCATCCCACGTGGCCACCATCACCTTTTTCTTCTTTTGGATATTCTTGGAGGTAGCAGCTTGTAAAGATGGGCAATCCGCAATTAGATGACCCATTCTTTTGCAATGGAAGCACAGACCCATTTCCTCCCTTTTCTTTTCAAGTCTTCCTTGAGGTCTTCCTCTTCAGAAGTTGCTTTGTCTACCTTTCTTGTAGAACATCTTGCCCACTTTTCTAATGAGCATGGCAAAGTCCTCATCATAGTCTTCCGATGATTCTTCTTCATTAAAGGAGGATGGAGTTACCTTGAAAGCTATTGCTTTCTTCTTAGAGCCTCCCTTTCTTCTCTCACCTTCATCTCCATCTCATGGGTTTTGAGATTGCCGATGAAGCTGGAGAAGTCCATCTCCTCCCTATCGTTTAGCTCCTTGAGTGTGGTTACCTGACTTCCCATGATTTGGGAAGAGCTCTAATGACCTTTCGAATCTTTTGGTCATTGTCAATCTTGTCACCTAAAAATGATAAAGCATTAGTAATCTTGGTGAAATGAGTAAGCATTTCATCTATACTTTCATTTCAAGCATGTAAAAATTCTCATATTGAGAACGGAGCGAGTCAATTTTGAATCTCTTGACTTGCGACGTCCCCTCATGAGTAATGATAAGAACATTCCAAAATTCATAAGAGGATTTGCAATCAATCACACGAGAAAGATCATCTTCATTTAATGCTTGTGTAAGAGCATATTGGGCTCTAGCATTGGCCTCATAGTCCTTAGCGGTTGCTTCGGACCATGTACTCTCATCATCGTGAGGTTCAACAAATTCTTTGGTAATAGATTTGGCAACTCTAACTCCTAGGGACTTTAGGAATAGGTTCATTTTGACCTTCCAAATGGGAAAGTTTAACCCATTAAATTTGGGTGGGGATTTGATGCTAGAGAAGTCAAGTGATGCCATGAAAATAAGTTTTTAGTGCACAAACAAAAGATGCAACAAATAAATATAGCCGAATAAAGAAGGATCTCCCTAAGGTGGTTAAACTAAAAGCTAGGGTTAGGCTTTGATACCAATTGAAAATCACCTAGAGGAGGGTGAATAGGTGATGGCTATACTTAATGACAAATAACACGGAATTAAAAACAAATTAGCAATAAACACAAACAATTAGATAGATCTTGCAATAGAGTAAGTAATATAAGTGCAAGTAAAGTAAGAGAGTAGAGTTTAGAGAGATTGTGGATAATGGCAAACACAAGAATATATTTCGAGGTTCGAGCCAACGCTCTATGTCCCCGCCTTCAACACGATGAAGGATTTCCACTATGAGCGATCCCACCGGATCGTCAATCAATTACAAGTTCTCACTAGAACTTTTTGGACACACTTGTCCTCTCTCACGGTGCCGCAACACTAACTTGGAGCTTACTAGCTCGCTCGAGGCTGCAACCTCTACAACTTCTCAATCCAAGAAAATGGTGATCAACACTTGACCACAAAGGTAGCTTACAAGCACAACTCTACAACCAAGATGAGGAAATGAAACACTTGGGATTGTGTAGTGCTAACTATCAAGTAGAGAAGTAGAGGAAATGGCTCAAGCTAAAAGCACTAAAGCTTGGGAAATAGTTGGCTCAAGAAAATTCTTTTTGCAAAGAGGCTAAACTTTGAAAAACTTGATATGAGGCTTGTAAATCTTGTTATTGAGTTGTTTCATACTCTCCCAATTTATAGGGGATGAAAATGAGGTTAGAAAACTCAATAGATCCGTTGGGAGAAGACCCAACAAAAGAAAAAACATAATCTGCCCATTGGGAGCCAACTCAGCTGAGTTTTCTGCTGCCGGTCGACGGGCGGTCGACTGCCAACGGTCGGATTTCTGACCGTTGGGAAAGCGGTTGACTGGACGGTCGACCGTGGATCCCAACAGAGAGTAAAAACTCTCTGTCGGTCGACCGGCTCAGTCGATCAAAAAAAACAGAGAGCACTGCTCTTGCTTCCGGTCGACCGAAGTGCACTCGTGCACTTTGGTGCACGTCGACCGACCATGCCGTCGACCGACAGAGCAGTTTTGCTCTGCCAGCGGTCGACTGCCCGGTCGACCGGCTTAGGGCAAAGATCAGGTTTTTGAAGATATTTTAAAGTCAAAAATTTTCTAATAAAATTTCTTTTAATATGTAGATACAAAATAGGGTTCTAGGGCTTTAAGCAAGTAGAGTGTGATCATAGATCAACACCAAATAATTTAGAATTATATTATGATAAAATCTTTTCTAAAAATAAAAACTGGTTTTTCCAAAACTTGTTTTTCTGAAATCTGATTTTCCAAAACTTGATTTTTCTAAAACTCGGTAAGAAACCAGGTAATAAAATTTTGTTTAGAAAACACTAAGGATTATGAAATGTGTGTGAGTGTGACAATCCCAAAAGCTATCAATTTCTTTCATCTTGGTTTTGACAAATATCTATAAATCCTAACTAAAATGGAAAACGATAAAAATACAAATCTTGTATAGTCTTCTTGATATGCTTGATCCTTGAGCTCTCCTAGTATGCTTGGCTCTGGGATCTAAATTTTCTTGGCTTCCAAATGTGTAAGTCTTGTGTTGAAGCCGAAATGCAACATTTAATTTTCCTGAAACTTAATTAAACACTTTTGTTAATACCTATCTACATATGGTTTGTTATCATCAAAACAAAGGGCAAATGGCCTATGGGCCAACAGTCTCCTTATAGGTTAATCTTTGGGAATGCTTGCCACCTACCCATTGAGTTAGAGCACCGGACCTTATGGGCAATCAAGCAGTTGAATTTCGACTTGACTAAGGCCGGTGACCTTCGGAAATTACAAATTTCCAAATTAGAGGAGTTGAGAAATGAGGCCTATGAAAATGGTAAGATCACTAAAGATAAAGTTATGATTTTTCATGATAAACACATTATAAGAAAAACTTTTATCCCTGGACAAAAAGTCTTACTCTATAATTCTAGGCTTCATCTTTTACCAGGAAAATTAAAATTAAGATGGACTGGGCCATTCGTTGTCAAAACCGTGTTTCCACACGGTGCTGTAGAGATCAGTGACACCAAGAATAGAAATGACTTTAAGGTAAATGGTCAACGCCTTAAACTTTTCTTGGAATCGGTGTCGGTAAATGAAACGGCTATGGGTTTTTTTGACCCAGTGTATCGGTAACTTTCCTCTTTTCCATTTTATTTCATGCATCTATACATTTCTTTCGTACATTGGGGACAATGCATGAGATAAGTGTGGGGGAGGGCTCTAACATGACTAATATAATATAACTAAAAAAAAGAAGAAAACAAAGAAAAATATATATATAAAAAAACTTTTTGAAGGGTAAGAACAATATTTTGATATATTCTTTATAAGAAATTAAGTCAATTTTAAGGAATAGGAAAATCATAATTAGGATTTCTTATACTTGGTCAAAATAAGATAACTTGTTTGATTTTCAGGGTTAGGAAAAAAATTGATGAAAGTAATTTAGTCTTGATCTTTACCTTGAAGAAATATACACACTTTATACACTTACACACTTAGTGTTCAAAGATAAAAATTCTTATGCCCTGTAAAAAAAGAAAAAATATATATATCTACAAATCTAATTATTGATTAGCTAGGTGCTTTGGCCTGAGAAAGCCTTGGTATTTATGCAAAAGATAATTAGACAAGTTTGAAAAAATATATATATATAAATCCTCTGATTAAGCTGGGTATTTGTGCCTCATGAAGCATAAGTATTCACACCTAAAAGGGGTACATTTTATAAATAAAAACCTTTAGTTTCGTGGCCTTGTCTGCTCAAATGTTTAAGTCCTTAGGGGTGTTTTCTCACCTGGTGCCCTAAGACTGTCTGGTCTGGGTGTCACCGACTAAAGGCTCGTTACATTGACAGATTAGAAAGCCTAATGGACTTGAGGAATAAATACCACCAAAAATAAATATAAATAAGGCATAGGATTTAATGTTAAAGAACCCTTAGTCAAACTTTACGGTCAGGATAGTGCATATGACTCAGGGTAAGTAATAGACTAGATGAGAAAAATAATTTGACTCCTCACTTTGATTGATAACATGTTTTTGAATAAAGACTAAGTTTAGGAATGAAAAGTTTGATATTCCTATAACTTATAGATTACTTGAACTCTTACAAATATACTTCAAATATTTTCTCCTTTCAAAATGCTTTTCGAAAATACTAACATTTTTTCTCTTTATGGATTTTGTGGGTGCAATCCACTGAAAACGCTCATGAGACAAAACTCGTCCTCTAGGGGTAACCTAGAGGTTTAACGGCTTGTTGCACATGCTCAGTGCAATCGAGTGACCTGCGAAAGTGGTCTAATAATTGATTAGGAATAGTTGATGTTTTTCTCGAGGGCGAGCAAAAGATAAGTGTGGGGGTGTGATCGGTCTCATATATTGCATATTTATTATCACATTACCATGTTTATTATCTAAATAAATCATATTAATAAGTCCTATTTTTCTTTATAAAATGCAGGCCCATTACTAAAGGATAGGAAAGAGAAACGAGCCCAAAAGCCCATCAAATTCTGATTTAATTCAGAATTAATTCAAAATCAGTAAATCAGGGTAGGTCATGGAAAATCAGAGAGGTTGAAAACCGATTAAAATGAATCTTCCCAAATCAAGTGGTTAAAACTAAAGATCAAAGGTTGTTTCGTTAAACCTTGAGCTGAAACAGGAAAACCAGCAGGAGATAAAGTAAGAATACAAAACCCGGAGGTGTACCCCCCGGCTGTAGGAAACACAGCCAAAGTCGTGTTTCCGCGGCCTTGCTGAGTTTGTTGGGGGAGCGTTTGCTCCCCCTATCTTCGTACGCCCTCCCCCGTTTGGTTTTTGCTTATAAATACTGTATTTTTCAGAGAAAAAAGGACTGAAACTTTGTTTAAATTTTTCTCTTTGTTTTTAAGGTTTAGGCTCTTTATTAGATAGTATAGAAGTTGTATCTCTGTTTTATAATTTGCAGTTCAGTTCAAATACCAGTGAGAGAGAGGAATAGAGTGATTGTAATCTGAAGATTGAAGTGACATCAATAAAAGGATCAAGCTTTCTCTTCTTCCACTCCAATTCACGGGTATGTCTTGCTTTATTTTCATGTATTGTTTTTCATCTTCCATGAGTAGCTAAATTCGTTTTCTGGGCTCATTATTGTTTCTCTCTTCGATCCCTCTTCTTTTTGAATAATTTTGATGTAAAGACCCAATGGAATCATTTGCAGGCCTAAACTAAGCCTTTCTTCTTTGAAAGTGTTTTTGAAGGCACATGAGGATGGGTTTGGATTTCTAAACTTCCACTTCTTTTAAAACATCTCTTGAACTTGTTTTTATTTTCTACTTGAAAGACTTGATGATTTAACATTCAATTCAAGATGATTTCTTACAGAACAGAGTTAACTTTTTCAAACTATCTTATTTGCTTTGCTTAAAACTTTCTAAACTCAAGCTTAGGATTTTGCCTATGATCAAGTTGAGGCGCTAAGAATTTCAAGAGAAGAACACATCGTTGAGTAAGTGAGATAGTGAGCCCAGATCTTCTTCTTATATTACAAACAACAAATCACTCTTCAAGCTTTTAAAAAATCACCGTTTCCAAAGCCTTCTCTAAGTTTGCAATTTTTATTTTAATCATTTCCCTTCTCTCCATTCTCTTTTTCAATTGATAAAAATGAAAGACACCAACTCCATTCTTTGTTACTTAACAAAAACACCGAAAAGCTTCTATCGCATTCCTCCTTGTGGACACGACCCGTTAGCCCAAAGATACACGGTAATTCTTATCACTTTCATTTCATGATCAGCAGTCAATACCTCACTGTAGTTAAGTGTTTATCTACCATTGATCAAGGTAAGAGTAAAGGTCTCATACTCTTCGTCCAGAAGAGAATTTAAAAGAATCACTGCCTTATCCTCTTTATCAATCTTGACATCCACATTAACTAGATCTGTAAGAAGCTTGGTGTAGTTGTTCATGTGTTTATCAAGGAGAGTCCTCTCTTCATGTGGAAGCGACAAAGCCTCCTCTTCAATTATAGCCGCGACTTGATGCTCTTCGTCAGATACTTCTTCTCTAGGATCTCTCACAACTGTCTTGCATATGTTTCATATAACACATGGTACTTGATGTCTTGTGTCAAACAAGACCTTATCAAACAACATGTTGTTCGGTTCACCTTTTACCAATCTTCTTCAGAAGTGGAATCATGCTTTTTCTCCAATCGTAGAGTGTCCTCGAGGTTTGATGTTGTCAGTGCATGCATCACCTTACACCTCCACATACTGAAGTTGTTTTTCCCATCGAACTTCACCACATCAATCTTCAAGGGATGTAGGTTCATGGATTTCACCGTAGTTGTACTATCTCCGGCCATCTTCTCAATAGTTCCTTTAAAGCAATGTGAAAGCAAACAGAGTTAGATCAAAAAACTAGATGATCCTTTATCTCAAAGTGAAACCCTAGAAGAGTTTTCAAAATGATCTACTTCACCGAATCTGATTCCTTGAGTAATGCAAACACTGTTTTGAGATCGACACACGATCCCACAAACAGTCCCAACACTGCTCCGAGATTGACACACGATCTCTGCTAAACAGCAACCAATGCTCTTGGAATTGACACACGATCCCACGACGAACTTGGGATGCTCTGATACCACTTATTGCGCGCGATGCAACAACCAGCGAGGAATCCAATAGATGCAGTAGAGGTGTACCCCAAGAATAACAAGAACAAGAAACAAGAGAAAAAGCAAGCACAATATTTAACGAGGTTCGGCAATTCACCTACGTCCTCAGGGCAAGGGAGAGAGATATTATTGATTCGACAACCAATACAATTTGTACCTTGCATACAATTCAAGAGGGCTTTGCCCCTTTATTTATAGCCAAAGAGACCCAGAAATTTAGGAAATCCCAATTGGATTCGTCTCCAATTCAGAAAGGAAGTCCGAATCCTTAAAGGAGAGACAGATCTGTGCCTAGATACGTCTGTCGGTCGATCGGACCGTCGACTGACCCAAGCACGCTTTCGACCAGTTGGTCGACTGTGTCCAACCGAGAGTTCTTCATGCCAGTCGGTCGACCGAGCGGTCGACCGTTCTCCTGTTACAGTCGACCAGGCGGTCGATCGAGCTACCATGTGCACGTTTGTGCACACCGATCGACCAGGCGGTCGATCGGCCCTGCTACTGGCCTGATATAAGCTTTGTTCTCGCGCTATTCTCGTTCCTTTTGGCTTCTAATATCTGCACTATATTTCTTGATGAGTTCAAAAAACTCCATCATAATTTTTTATCCCCTCTCTCCCTACAAGTAGAGCTGATGTGCATCCTTGAACGCTCTACTTGAAGATTTATTTAGCTTACTCTGGTGTAAGGATCCAAAGCCAATTTGCCCCAAGGAACAAAGTTGAAAAACTCTAGTGTGCACCAACCATATTCTTCAGTGATTTTCTTAATCTGAACAGGCAAGTGACCTCCTCGGTCTGACGCAGGACAGGGCTCTACTTATTTTCATTGTATTTGCGATTGATTTTTGATCGGTCGCTGATATTGCATATTCATTATCACATTCTCATACTTATTATATAATAAACTCTGTTTTTAATCCTAATTATTATCTAATTTACATGCAGGCCCATTATTAAAGGAGAGGGAAGAGAAACGAGCCCAAAAGCCCATCAAAATTCTGATTTGATTCAGAATTAATTTGAAATCAGAAAATCAAGGCAGATCAGGGCCAATCAGATCAATTGAAAACTAGTTAAAACAAATCTCTACAAATCAATTGATTAAAGCCAAACATCAAAGGCCGTTTCGTCAAATCTAAGAGCTGAAACGGGAAATTCAGAACCAGATAAAGGGAAATCATTAAATCCAGGAGTTGTACCCCCCGGGTGTGGCCACCTGGCCACACCCTGGCCGCAGAAATGTGGCTTTAAACGCGGCCAAAGCCACATTTCCGTGACTATTTTGATTCAGTTGGGGGAGCGTTTTCGCTCCCTATCTTCATACACTCCTCCCCATTGGGTTTTGCCTATAAATACTGGGTTTTTCAGAGACCAGAGGGGACGACCAAGCAGAGAGTAGAATTTAAGCTATTCTATAGTTTATAACTTAGGTTTTTAGTTTTCTTTTATGTAATTTTTATTTTCTTTATGTAACTGAGAGAAGAGGAGACTTTCATGGAGGAATGAGAACAAGTTTGCACTGAGGGTGACATCGGTGTAAGTAATCTTTTCTTTCATTATTATTTGAATAGAATCGAAGATTTCTTTTCTTTTCTATTCTTATTTTTGTTTGCTTCCCTCATCTGTGATTGTGAATCCAAATGACTCTGATAGCCTCGAAGTTGCCTTGCCCTTGTAAGTGCCGTTAATGGCTTATGGTGATGGATATCCATTTCTATGTTAGTGTAGCTTGCCCCTTCATTTCATAGTGTAAATCGGGAATGGGAAAGATCCTATTTGTCATACTTCGCTCGCCTTCAAACGAAGGTACATCATCGATATGGGTCAAAGGTAAGCAGGCGCTGAAGAGGTAAGTAAGTTTTTAGGTTTTAGTTTTCTTTCTTTTAATTCTTTAGTTTAGATCACCAACACCATCAGCACCCAACTCTTTTATCACTCTTTTCAATTTCTTTGTATATATCTATTTTTTATTTTCTCCACCTTCTCAATCTACCACTTTCTTCCTAACTTAACTTTAACCTATTCTTTTTCTTTTAAAGAACTAAAAGAAGATCTTTAACCATTGATTGTAGCCTAAAAAAGAACTTACTAAAAAAGCATCCATCGCTAGTCTCTCCTTGTGGATCACAACCCGCATAGCCACATGCTATAGCGGTAGTATTGAGTACTTGAACATTCTATTCTTAAGTTCTGAAATCCTGTATTTTTCTGTGCAGGTTTTAACTTCAATCAAATTTTTGGCGCCGTTGTTGGGAGGGACAATAAGTTATTCTCTTTTTAGATTTACATTTTTGGTTAACTTTCTTCTTTGTTCTTGGTGTACAAGTTTAACAATAAGAAATTTTTGCTGCAGTTGACATATAAGTGGCCCTGGACTCTTCTCTAGAAAGTCGAGCCCAGAAGCCCTCAGATTTTCTACATTCCAGTGGAAATCTGAGTGAACTACTAACCTATATTTTCGTAGGTTGGCTGAATTACAAAGCTAAAATTTTATAGCTATTTATTTCCTTGTTTGTCTCACGTACATATTTTCTAACCTCAACAGTAAAATGATGTTTGTTAAATGCTAAAAATAGTTTAGACTTTGCATTTAGGCACGTATCTAATTCGTTTACATTTACATTACTGTTGAAGAGTGCTAGAGTAAAAGGTACGTATGCATAGCATATAGTTTATGAAACATTCTTGGGTGATATTTGCTTCTGAATGTTACTTTTCTATATCTTGCACACTTTGCATAATCAATCTTAAGAGCTTGTCCTATAAACAAGATAAGGTGGGGAAGTCATTACCCTCCCTTAGCCCACAAACTATCTCCTCACTCACTAACAAACCTAACTAAAACTGAGTAGACGTTGGCCCTAGGGCATCTCGGACTCATATAGGAGACTCACCTAAGAGGGAAGTTGATTTGAATTTGACTCTTGCCAAATCAGTGTCTAAGGTTGGGGATTGAGGGGCGAAATCCTAAAGGTTGGTGGTTTGGCATAATTAGGCTCGTTGCTTAGGCACGGATACCTCCCACCGATCTTACCCCTACCTGGCCGATTAACTTGTGGTCAGATTCGGCATATACCCCTCGTGGATAGTCTAACTAGTTAGGAGTCGTCTAGGTCTAAGGTCTACCCAAACTTAGGTTAGATTTTTTCTTTTTATTTGTTTATTTTTTGTTTGTGTTTGACATTTCTTGTGTGATATGACTTATAACAACAATTTTTTCAATTTAATGGTAATCCATATTTCACCCTACTTGACTCGGATAATTCCAACCAGATATTTTACAATATGAACCAACCAAATACACCGGGTTGGACTTATCCGAATCAATATAACTCATGCCCCCAATCTTATGACCATAATTTCTAAAATAATTTCAACTCTTCACAGAGTCAATGGGGATTCACCTCCCCCGAGTCCAATTTTTAACTAACTTGTCCTCCTTATCCACCTTGTCCATAATTTTCACAATATTCATTCTCCGATTTTGCTTCCTATACTCTTTTTTCTAGACCAACCCATTGAAAAAAAATTCGAGTTAGAAAAGAGTATAGAAGCCATGCAGGAGGCTGAATGAAATTTCAAGCCTCCCCAATTTCGCAATATTTCTAAGACTCATACTCAGTTCCACCAGTTCAAAATAGAAAACCATCAATCTTGAAAATGAGTATGCGTGAGTCCGAGCAACAATTATAAAATCTGATGAACTCACGATTTCACCACAAATTCCAAAACAAAACTTCAACTTTTCAAGTTCAATCGCAACAAAACAATGAACCAATAGATTATGAAAAGCTGCTTGAAGCCATGACTCAGGCTCAAATCACTCATAATCATGACATAGATATAATGGTCAAAACTCTCCATTCTTACCCTTTGACCATTCCTGATGTCGCTAACTATTCTGTTAGAGCCAAAGAATCATGTTGTTTTGAAAACCAAGATTCCATTTCAGCACACCCATTTGAACTTGTCCAAACCCCAAATTTTGAAAACAAAATTGATATTTTGGCAAGTTATCCCTTTCCTGAAATTGAACTTGAGAATGAATATGATCTTAAATCTTAACTTAGTAATTCAATTCTACTTCCTGATTCAATAATGATTCCGGTGTCTTCATCTGATTTCAATCTTTCTCCAGAGTCCACATTGGATCCTGTGCCAGTCCATCAGGAAAATTGAATCACCAATCTTTTATGATCATCAATTGAACTTGACTAATTTCATACTTTTGAAAGTCCTATTGACAAATTGGTAAGTTCTCATTTTTACGAAATTGAACTCAATGAGGAATGTGACCTTGAGTCCCAAATTTGTGATCCAGTTCAAATTTCTGAATCAATATTGACTCCTGTTCTGCTACCTGATTTGAGCAATATTTTAGAGTCAGTTTTGATTCGTATACCTGTCATTCTTGAATTTGAATCACCAATCTTAGAAAGTCACATTCCATTGTAGGGAAATAAATGTGGACTTGAGTTTCAACTTCAAGATTTGGACCCACTTCCTGATGACTTCTGAACCTTTACTTGACTTCAGTCATATTCCTTAGTCGATTGTAGTTCATGCCCTTCCTGATTCCAGATCAATCATTCCATCTTTCATACTCCATTTTGGGACAGAGGTGTTGATAATAACCTAGAAATTAGTTTGAAAATTTGGAAATTAGATGGGGTAAAATTCTTAATAAAAATCATTCATATATACATCATTTTAGTTGGTTATATTATAGAGGCTTCTGGTGGGCTCCTTCGTTTTTCACGCAAATTAAATTGGGCTGCATTTCGTGGACTAATCAGACTAGCACTAGAACCACCACCTTAAGGTAGTATTTTCCTTCCCTTTCTTCTTTTTTATGCATCTATGCATTAATTCATACATTGAGGATAATGCATGAGATAGGTGTGGGGAGGGTTCTAACATAACTTAGGTTTTCTCTTTTATTATTTTTATTATTAAAAAAATTTTATTAACATTTTCTTTACTTTTAAAAACTTTTTGAAAATAGAAACAATATTTTAACATATTTTTGTAAGAAATTAAGTCAATTTTAAGGAATAGGAGAATCATAATCAGGATTTCTTATACTTGGTCAAAATAAGATTATTTGTTTGATTTCTAAGGTTAGGAAGATAATTTGGAAAAGTAATTTAGTCTTGATCTTTGCCTTGATAATATATGCATGCTTTATACACTTACACACTTAGGGTTCAAAAACAAAGATTCTTATGCCTTATTTAAAAAAAAAAAAACAATATATATATATATATATAAATCCTCTGATCAAGCTGGGTATTTGTGCCTCATAAAGCATAAGTATTCACGCCTAGAGGCGGTTCATATAATAAATCCTTAGTTTTGTGGCCTTGTTTGCTCGAGTCCTTAAGTCCTTGGGGCGTCTCACTCGGTGCCCTAAGATCGTTTGGTTTGGGAGTCACCGATTAAAGACTCATTACATTGGTAGATTAGAAAGCCTAATAGAACTAAGGAATAATCCCACCAAAAATAAAAAAATAAAAAAATAAGACATAAGAGTTAGAGTTAAAGAACCCTTAGTCAAAATTTCAAAGTCACGAAGGTGCATATGACTTAGGGTAAAGTAATAGACTAGTTGAGAAGTACAATTTGACTTCTTACTTTAATTGATAACAAATTTTTGAATAGAGACTAAGTTTAAGAATGGAAATTTAGTTTTCCTATAACTTATAGATTACTTAATTCTTACAATAATATTTCAAATATTTTTCTCTTTCAAAATGTGTTCTCAAAATACTAACATTTTTCTCTTTCTTTATGGATTTTGTGGGTGTAATCCATTGAAAACCCTAATGAGATAAAACTCGTCCTCTAGGGGGAACCTAGAGGTTTAACGGTTTATTGCACATGCTCAGTGCAATCACGTGACTTGTGAAAGTGGTCTAATAATTTTTGGTTTAGTTTTGTTGTTTTGCTCGAGGTCAAGCAAAAGAATAGGTATGGGGGTGTGATCGGTCGCTGATATTACACATTCGCTGTCACATTCTCATACTTATTATATAATAAACTCTGCTTTTAATCCTAATTATTGTCTAATTTAAATGCAGGCCCATTACTAAAGGAGAGGGAAGAGAAACGAGCCCAAAAGCCCATCAAAATTCTGATTTAATTCAGAATTAATTCAAAAATCAGAAAATCAGGGCAGATCAGGGCAAATCAGATCGATTGAAAACCAGTTAAAACAAATTTCTACAAATCAATTGGTTAAAGCCAAAGATCAAAGGCCATTTCGTCAAATCCAGGAGCTGAAACGGGAGATCTAGAACTAGATACAGGAAAATCATCAAAACTACGAGCTGTACCCCCCTGGTGTAGCCACCTGACCACACCCAACCCACAAAAATGCAGCAAAGCTGCATTTCCGCGGCTGTTTTGATTCTGTTGGGGGAGCGTTTGCTCCCCCAATCTTCGTACACTCCTCCCCGTTAGGTTTTGCCTATAAATACTGAGTTTTTTAGAGACCAAAGGGGGCAACCAAGCAGAGAGTAGAATTTAGGCTATTCTGTAGTTTATAACTTAGGTTTTTTAGTTTTCTTTTATGTAATTTTTATTTTCTTTATGTAACTGAGAGAAGAGGAGACTTTCATGGAGGAATGAGAACAAGCTTGTACTGAGAGTGACACCGGTGTAAGTAATCTTTTCTTTCATCATTATTTGAATTGAATCGAAGTTTTCTTTTCTTTTCTATTCTTATTTTTATTTGCTTCCCTATTATGTGTGTTGTGAATCCAAATGACTCCGGTAGCCTCAAAGTTGCCTTGCCCTTGCAAGCGTTATTGATGGCTTATGGTGATGATATCCATTTCTATGGTAGTGTAGCTTGCCCCTACATTTCATAGTGTAAATCGGGAATGGGAAAGATCCTATTTGTCATACTTCGCTCGCCTTCAAATAAGGGTACATCATCGATACGGGTCAAAGGTAAGCAGGCGCCGAAGAGGTAAGTAAGTTTTTTAGGTTTTAGTTTTCTTTCTTTTACTTCTTTAGTTTAGATCACCAACACCATCAACACCCAACTCTTTTATCACTCTTTTCAATTTTCTTATATATATCCATTTTCTATTTTCTCTACCTTTGATTGGTAGTGAAAAGTGCATTTTTATCATCATATTTACCGTCACATTTTCATATTTATTTATATAATTCTGCACATTTATTAATATTTTGTGATTTATTGTGTGCAGGCCTCGAAATAATAAAAAGAAAGAATTAAAGCTTAAAAAGAGCCCAAAAGCCCATATTTGAAGCCCAAGAGTCAAAGTGCAAATAGCAGATTGTCAAAGTGCAAATACACAAAGGGCTGAAGTTGCAAATATCAAAGATAAGGGAAGGATAGACTTCTACCCAACCCTAAACTCTTGCAGATGAGAATGAAAAGAGTGCAGAGATAAGGAAATTCGTTTAAAAGAGATTGGGAAAATTCAAAATCTAGGTAACTTGATTATCAAGTTATCTCGAAATCCCAAGATGGAGAGTCAGGATCACACTTCCAGAAGCAAAAGCCCACATGGACGGACCAGGTGAGGCCACGCGCTTTGGCGCGTGGCCAGATTCCACAAAAATGCCGCAAATCCGCGGCAAAATCCAAGATTCCGCGGCAAAGTGGATGAGTTAGAATCCCAGATTTCGTGGGCAAGTTCATCCAGGACTCCTCGGCCTTATGCACCTATAAATACCCCCTGCAGTGCAACGTACAGGGTCGTCCAGCGTCCAGCAAAGGGCCAAAGTTAGGATTTTTAGGGTTTTTCTTCTTTCTTTTAGGTTAGATTAGATTTCCACCTTTGTAAATTTTATTTTCTTCTTGTGAAAGCTGAGAGGAGATGTTGCATTCATGGAGGAAGGGATCCTCTTGTATCGATGGTGACAGCCGGTGTAAGTTGTAAATTTTCCTCCATTGTTTAAATCAAATCAAAGCTTGTTTTGTTCTTTTTATGTTTTATTGTGTCTCTATCTTTGTCTATCATTGTTTTTCCAGTTTTGGTTTATGACATTGTTTCTTTCTCTAATGTCTTGCCCACCATGAGATCCAACTGCTTCGAGAATACCTAGCCGAAGAAGGAACCTTGACGGCCCATGGCGATGAACAGGTCTTCATAGCTTGTTTTTCATTTCGTAGAGTAGATTAAGAAGGCGGACGATCCCATAAGCCGTGCTTGTACGCCTTCCAAGAAAAGGTAAATCATCGCAACGGTTCAAACGGCAAGCAGACTAAAGAGATAAGTTTTCTTTCCTTTTCTTTTATTTTCTTTTCTTTGTAGATTAAATACAACTCATCTCCATATTCTTTTCTACCACCCATTGTAAATACCACCATTTAACTAATAAAAATAAAAGCTTTAGAGTATAACTTGCTTAACGCTTCCATCGCAGTCCCTCCCTGAGGATCACGACCCGCATAGCCCTGCTACCGCGGATTAGAACTGAGACCTCGCACGATCTTTTCTTAAATCTAATATTCATTTTTTGTGTGCAGGAAACCCTGAGCCAACAAATTGGCGCCGTTGCCGGGGAGGGACGGTAAGTTTATCTCTAAAATAAAAATTTAATTTTTAACTAATTCTTTATTCTTTTCTGTTTGCAGGTTTGGAGAACAGGAAACAGAAATACAGCAGCAGCAGTGGACATATAGCTCCTCTGTGCCTCTGCCCTCGAAGGCAGAGCATCAGAGACTACTGTATTGCCGCGGATCCGCGGCCATAGCCGCGGAAACGCGGCAACAGTAGAGGATTACTCACTGAAATTTTTGCAGGATTCTGTAAATTGCAAATACTGTTTTCTGCTCTGTTGGGTTTGTTCTGATAAACCTGCATACTGCTAATTAATTCAACAGTAAATTATTTGTTGTTAAAGATAAAATTGATTAGACGTTTGCATATTAGGCACGTGTCTTTTCAATTATTTTTATTTACTATTGAAGAGTGCTGGAGGAGCAAGGTACGTACGCATTGCATGTAGAATAGGACTCATCTCTTGGTTGATTTTCTGCTTTGAGTGATTCTTATCTATTTATCTTGTACACTTGCACTAATTCATCTTAAGGGCATAACCCATTAACAAGATAAGGAGGGGATTTCATCACCCTTCCTTAGCCCAAAAATCATATCCCAAGCACTCACTAACCCAAGCCTAACTTAAAAATTAGTAGACGTTGGCCCTAGGGACACTCGGACTCAATTAGGAGATTATCCTAAGGGGGAACGGTGTTGGAAGTTGACTCCTGCCAAATCAGTGTCTAGGAAGGGGATTGAGGGCCGAAAGCCCGAAGTGTGGTGGTTATTTAATTAAGGAACGTCTTTGACGGAAAACCTTCCACCACTCTTGTCCTGACCTGGCTGATTAACTTGTGGTCAAAGTCTACACCCTACCTCCCGTGGACAGTCTAACCAGTTAGGAGTCGTCTAGGTCTAGGTCTACCCTAACTTAGGTTAGAAATTTTTCTTTTTTGTTTTTTTTTCTTGTTTGCTTTGTGTGATATGGCCTATAACAATAATTTTTTCAATTTTAATGAGGATCCATATTATACACCAACCTCTTTTTCGGATATTACCAACCCGGCATATCATAACTCTAACCAACCTAGTGTGCCAGATTGGTCTTATCCGAATCATTACATGCCCCAGTCCCAATACTATGAACAAGATTGGAATAATCATCACTACTCTTCACAGAGTCAATGGGGATTCAACACCCCTGAGCCATATGGTCAACCACCTGTTCAACCATTATCTTCATATACGTTTTCCCACATCACCAAGGTTTCAGTCCTCCATTGATCTATTCGATGGGTTAGAAGAAAAAGTGGATCGGTTGCAAAATACAATGAATGATCAAATTTCTAGACTTTCAAACATTCTTGAGCATCTTGATAGGAACCAAGAATCATTCTGTTTAGAAGACCTTGATCAAAATTCAATTTCATCACATCAATATGAATTTGCTCAATCCCAATCCTTGGACAATTTGGCTAGTTTTAATTTCAATGAGATTGAATTAGATTATGAATGTGAACGCGATCCCCAACTTTGCGATTCAGTTTCCATCTTCGAATCTATGTTGACTCCAGTATCCTTACCCAATTTGGACCAATTTTCTGAGCCAACATTTATTCCCATACCCATAGATCATGAAATTGAATCACCCATTTTTGATGATCATATTGAACTTGACCAATTGTGCAATTTTGAAAGTCCCATGGAAAAATTGGCAAGTTCCCATTTTTATGAGATTGAAACTAATGAGATATGTGACCTAGATTCCCAAATCTATGATCAAGTTTAAATTCCCGAATCATTATTGACTCCTGTTTTGTTACCCGACTTAGGTAATATTTTAGAGTCAGTTTTGATTCCCACACCTATCATTCCTGAACTTGAATCACCAACATTGAGTCACATTCAATTGTGGGAAAATGATTGTGGACTTGAGTTCCATTTCTTGACTTGGACCCAATTCTTGAACCTAGCCCGACTCCTGAACCCTTACTTGATTTGAGTTTCTTCCTGAGTCGGTATTAGTTCCTGAACCGATCATTCTTGAGTCCAAGTCAACCATTCTATCAAGTCACTTTTTTGTTGGACATAGGTATAGACCATGACTCTGTGATGATTTTCCAGGACTGGTCATGTAAAGGGAGTAAGTTTCACGAGAGGATCTTCCATGATCCTATTCATTTTGGGGACTGTAAATATGTAAATAAAAAAGAGGTCAATAAAGGTAGGTCCCGTGAACTACTACATTATCTAGATGGGCCGCATTTCGTGGACCATTAGACCACCACCGGAACCACCCCCTAAGGTAACTTTCTGCCTTCCCTTGTTCTGTTTCATGCATATATGCATTCATTCATACATTGAGGACAATGCATGAGATAAGTGTGGGGGTGGGCTTTACTAACATACTAACATAGGTAAAAACTAACAAAAATTTGCTAACTAAAAAAAAAATGTTATAAAAAGGAAATATTTTGACTTATTTTTTGAAAGAAATCTAAGTTAGTTTTAAGGATTAGGAAAATCATGATTAGGATTTCTAAAAACTTGGTCAAAATAAATAAATTATTTAATTTTTAGGTATAGGAGAAGAAATTGAATAATTAATTAGTCTTGATTTTTACCTTAATGAAGTATGCATACCAAATGCATATCTAGGATTCTAAGACAAAGACCTTGTGCCTCATAAAAAAAATAGAAAAAAAAAATATCACCAATTAAGCTGATACATGTGCCTCAAGAAGCATAAGTATTCATGCCTAAAGGTGAGTAAATAAAATAAAGTCCTTAGTTTTGGGGCCTAATTCACTCGAATTTGAGTCCGCGGGGGTTTTCTCATTTGGTGCCCTAAAGCCGACTGGTTTGGGAGCCACCGACTTTAAGTTCGCTACATGGGTGGATTAGAAAGCCTAATAGAACTAAGAAATATGATATATGTATTAACACATCTAATAGTCAATTAGTTAGGTATGAGGGCCTCAAGAAGCCTTGATACTTACACAAAAGAAATTAGATGAGTTATACATGCTAAAAAAATTTATTAACACATCTAATAGTCAATTAGTTAGGTATTAGGGCCTCAAGAAGCCTTGATGCTTACACGAAAGAAAATTAGATGAAGTTATAAAAATAATAAAGAGGCATGAGAGTCCAAGTTAAGGAATTCCTAGCAAAAATTCATAAGGATGCATATGATTTTTGGTAACGAAAAAGACTATACACAAAATTCAATTTTGATCCTTACTTAGAAATGAAAACAATTTACTTTATAAAGACTAAGTTTGAAGAATGAATAAAAGTGAGGATCCTAAAACTTATAGACTACTTAGTCTCTTCAAATATAATTCAAATATTTTTCTTTTTATGGATTTTGTGGGTGTAATCCGCTGAAAACCCTCACGAGACAACACTCGTCCTCTAGGGTAACCTAGAGGTTTTAACGGCTTGTTGCACATGCTAAGTGCAATCGTGATTCCTACGAAAGTGAGTTAGGTTAGATTAACTTTTCATTTCTTTTTCTTTTTCTTTGTTTTTACTCGAGGACGAGCAAAAAGATAAGTGTGGGGGTGTGATTGGTAGTGAAAAGTGCATTTTTATCATCATATTTACCGTCACATTTTCATATTTATTTATATAATTCTACACATTTATTAATATTTTGTGATTTATTGTGTGCAGGCCTCGAAATAATAAAAAGAAAGAATTAAAGCTTAAAAAGAGCCCAAAAGCCCATATTTGAAGCCCAAGAGTCAAAGTGCAAATAGCAGATTGTCAAAGTGCAAATACACAAAGGGCTGAAGTTGCAAATATCAAAGATAAGGAAGGATAGACTTCTACCCAACCCTAAACTCTTGCAGATGAGAATGAAAAGAGTGCAGAGATAAGGAAATTCGTTTAAAAGAGATTGGGAAAATTCAAAATCTAGGTAACTTGATTATCAAGTTATCTCGAAATCCCAAGATGGAGAGTCAGGATCACACTTCTAGAAGCAAAAGCCCACATGGACGGACCAGGTAAGGCCACGCGCCAAAGCGCGTGGCCAGATTCTACAAAAATGCCGCAAATCCGCGGCAAAATCCAAGATTCTGCGGCAAAGTGGATGAGTTAGAATCCCAGATTTCGTGGGCAAGTTCATCCAGGACTCCTCGGCCTTCTGCACCTATAAATACCCCATGCAGTGCAACGTACAGGGTCGTCCAGCGTCCAGCAAAGGGCCAAAGTTAGGATTTTTAGGGTTTTTCTTCTTTCTTTTAGGTTAGATTAGATTTCCACCTTTGTAAATTTATTTTCTTCTTGTGAAAGCTGAGAGGAGATGTTGCATTCATGGAGGAAGGGATCCTCTTGTATCGATGGTGACAGCCGGTGTAAGTTGTAAATTTCCTCCATTGTTTAAATCAAATCAAAGCTTGTTTTGTTCTTTTTATGTTTTATTGTGTCTCTATCTTTGTCTATCATTGTTTTTCCAGTTTTGGTTTATGACATTGTTTCTTTCTCTAATGTCTTGCCCACCATGAGATCCAACTGCTTCGAGAATACCTAGCCGAAGAAGGAACCTTGACGGCCCATGGCGATGAACATGTCTTCATAGCTTGTTTTCATTTCGTAGAGTAGATTAAGAAGGCGGACGATCCCATAAGCCGTGCTTGTACGCCTTCCAAGAAAAGGTAAATCATCGCAACGGTTCAAACGGCAAGCAGACTAAAGAGATAAGTTTTCTTTCCTTTTCTTTTATTTTCTTTTCTTTGTAGAGATAAATACAACTCATCTCCATATTCTTTTCTACCACCCATTGTAAATACCACCATTTAACTAATAAAAATAAAAGCTTTAGAGTATAACTTGCTTAACGCTTCCATCGCAGTCCCTCCCTGAGGATCACGACCCGCATAGCCCTGCTACCGCGGATTAGAACTGAGACCTCGCACGATCTTTTCTTAAATCTAATATTCATTATTTTGTGTGCAGGAAAACTCAGCCAACAACCTTCTCAATCTATCACTTTCTTCCTAACTTAACTTTAACCTATATTTTCTCTTCTTTTAAAGAACTAAAAGAAGATCTTTAACCATTGATTGTAACTAAAAAAAGAACTTACTAAAAATCTTCCATAGCTATTCCGTCCTTGTGGATCACGACCCGCATAGCCACTTGCTATAGCGATAGTATTGAGTACTTCCACATTCTATTTTTAAGTTCTGAAATTCTGTATTTTTCTTTACAGGTTTTAATCTCAATCAGTTTTTTCTGTGATTTGGCTACATCAACTTTCCTATTTTGGTGCGTGGACTGATTCCTTAGGAATTACCTACTGCATATATATATATATATATATATATATATATATATATGGTGAAATACGAGATATTATTAAAAGAGAATAATAAAATAAATAGTAAAGTAAATAAAACTTTTTCGATTGATGAATTGTATCACTTGAATATCTATTCTATTCACTTTGTCTTTATTGTATCATCGAGCTTCTTTTTATCTTGTGCAATTCAGTTCATGCTTATTATCAAGCGCACAACTTATGTTTTATATTGTTATATTTATATCACTCCTTGGACTCCTTGCATGACCTTACTCACTGGGCTGTTGAGCTTACTCTTTAAATTAATAATATTTTCACGTAAAGCTAAGGGCAAAGGCCCGTCTTAAAGCTACTTGGATGTTCTTTTGGAAACTACATGGAGAATCCAACTCATGAAATTTACTTATATTATGTCACTCATGAAGAGTTTCATGCTTGTACATGAACACAAAACTTGATATGTATGCTATGTAATATGTGTAAGACTTGTGGGCTAGATAATTTGATCTTTGAATACGTATAGAGATATATGCCTGATTGTAGATATTATATTAAGTTGATGATAGAAATAGTTATTATATTTGGATTGTGGTTATAATATTTGGATTGTCGATGCCGAGAGGGATACTCTTAAGCTTATATATATTGTATTTATTGATAGTCAAGATTGTAATCTCGAGAATGTGATAAGCATGCCAGTTGTGGCTGAAATTGTATTGTGATGTATGACACTGTAATAATTATAAAAGAGATTGTGTCAAAATTTATAAGAAAATCGGATATTATTATGTGGATTGAGAATATAGAGATATAGGACCATTCAATATAATTTGTATGATTTTCCTCATATGCTAATTTCTTCCTACAATGATATTAAAAGTGGCTAAATTTATTACAATAAAAATACTAAATTTCAGATTTGTTATACTTTTGAGAGTTGCCATGGTCAAAATATCCTCGATTTGGATTTGAGACTTGATGTTGTCTTTCATCATCATTGTTGATGGGTGCTCTACGACCAAAGCCTCATCCTCACCCACGACCGCGACCTCTCCCACAGTTCTTCCACCATCACTTTGTCCTCTTATGTTTTTGTCACTCACCATCAATTGAGTTTTGAAAGCTTGCTCAATTGATGGCGTTGATTTTAATTTCAAGAATTTTGATGAAGTGTATTAACTTATAAATAAGCTACTAATGAGTTTTGTTAGTAGTCTTTATCTTAGTATAGGATAAGACACAAAAGGAGGATGGATGAATTATACAAAACTAATACATCTATATGGGGGATGGAAGGATGTTAAATCTCCACAATCTCAAGCCACAACTAAACTATATCAATGAAATTACATCTAGAGGGGGGGTGAATAGGTGTATTGCTAATCAATTAAAAATTTAATGCAATATAAGATGAGACGATGCAACTGATCACTCAAAATAAGACTAGAAGCCGAATTTTTCGTAAAGGGCTCAGAACTTCTCCTCGTGATTACTCTAGATAAGAGTTTGAGGTACGTAATTGCTATCTTGTTTTAAAGAGTATAGATCGACATAATGAATGAATAAAAAAACAAATAAGTAGAGACAAGAAAGCAATCGCAAACAAGAAGATTTGTTTCGAGGTTCGAGCCACTGTTCTACGTCACCGCCTTCACCACCGTGAAGGATTTTTCAATCCACTATAGAACCTTCCACCAAAGGATTACAACCGCACGGAGTACACAACTCTCCAATACACTCCTCTAGTCTAGAGGTAGTGTAAAAATAATGGAACAATCTCTGGGTAATCAAAAGACCACAAACTATCTCTTGAAACTCTCTTACAAAACCCTATAGAATAAAATATAATTTTGAAGCTCAAGTATTTGTAAGTGAGAGTAAGATCAGAAGAGAGATTTTTAAGAACCAAAAACTTAAAGAAGACTTTTGAAAATAATAGTACAAAACTGAAAACAAAAAGCTCTTTCACTTGAAATCCCAAAACTTTCATTTTTGAATTTGTTGTTATGTTAAACTCAACCCTAATTTATATAGGGTTTAGAAAGGGTAAACATAGAATACTTTTACCTGAATAAAAGAGGAATAAATTGACCCTCTAATACAGCTTTTCACGTTTTTAATTTAAACATGTTTTAAAACAGCTTTTAAAAAATAGTCGTTTTTGCCAAATTGGTAGACTGGCGGTCGACCGGCTGGCCGACCCAGCAGATTTAAAAATCTGACCGTTAGCCCTCCGGTCAACTGGTTGGTCGACCGTGACAAACCGAGGCTAAACCTGGTTATAGTCGGTCGACCGCCCGTCGACCGCAACAGGGACCGGTCGACCGCCCGGCCGACCGGGAACGTGCAAAACGTGCACACTCCCGATTGTTAGAACAACGGTCGATCGCACGGTCGACCGTTCTGACCTGTAATAGGCACGGTCGACCGCCGGTCGACCGACCTAGATCAAAACAGGTTTTAAAGAACTCTTTTGAAGACACATAAATTTTTTAAATAAGTTTGTTTAGATTTAGGAAGATAGGAAACATAGATAGCTACTAGTTATAAGTTCTAAATTTGATAAAAAAAATTTAGAACATTTGAGAATAAAAAATCAAAGCCATACTTATGAAAAATGTGCATTTGTGTGTGTGTATTTTTTAGCTTCAAAAATATATTCTACCCTTTAACAAACTGAACTAAATATAAACCGAAGTCTTCTTGTCGATCCTCATCTTCAAGACACCCGATCCAAATACAATCCAACGAACTTGACTCTATATGAGGGCTAGATGTGATCTTGACACGAGAGCTCTTAAATCTACATGAATTAGCTCCCAAAACTCCTTTGTTGAAGCTAAACATCTACTAATATCTTGATCAATAATTGAAACTATGTAAACACAAGATTATTAGTAAACTAACCTTCATAAGTTAGTCATCATCAAAACTAAGGTGAAAAGCCTTTGGGCCAATGATCAAGCTGCAGAAGAGCAATTTGGAGCAAGCAGAATCAACCTTCTACTTTCACATTTATAGGAAATATGTAAATAATTAAAGACTAATTTAATTATTTTCATAAGGCACATATAAGAATTTCTAGCATTCAAACTTTTCATCTCTTAGCTAAACTTCTCTGGCTGAATGCCTACTCTACGAGCCCATTCACTGAATGAATAGAAAAAGATCTTATCCTATTAAAATATATATATTGCAAGTTTATCTTTCTCATTTGATCACAAATTCTGAACTTTATTTTTTGCCTCTATACACAAGTTTTGATGAAAGAGAGAATATCAAGCTTATTATAAAATTGATTCCTTCATCGACACATATCAACGAAAGCCTTAAAAATATTATTTTGTCTTATTTGTCGAATGGTAGCAAGAGAGAGCCAGAATCTGTACTTGATATAATGTTATTCATTTATTCATTTCTCTCTCTCTCTCTCTCTCTCTCTCTCTCTCTCTCTTCTCTCCTCTCTCTCTCTCTCTCTCTCTCTCTCTCTGTCTCTCTCACCTTATGATATCAAAAGCTTCAAGGTATTATTTTATTTTGTTTGTCAAAAGTTGGCAGCAACAGAGAGCCACTATGTGCATTTGATATAATATTAATTTTGTTTCTCTCTCCCACCATATCTTGTCACATGGGCAACAACAAGTCCCCATCACACACTTTGGCCCATGTGCTAGTAATAGGCTTGTCATTTAATATACAAGTGGGTTGCACATTAGTCCTTTACACTCATTCCTCTCTCAGCTAACCGACAGTAAATTTCTTCGGCTACCACAGTGCTAGATGTATATTTCACCTCATGTCAACAATACTTTACAGTCTACACTTAATTAAATTTTTCCCCTATTCTCTAGCTGCTATAATGTTTCTTGAGCTACAAACATTGAGTATTTTCTCTCTTCTTTCCTCAGCTGCTACAATAGCTTTATTTTTCTTTTCCCCAACTACAATCACCATTATTGCTGTCGAAAGCTCTCCTCTTTTGATCTGATTTTCTGCTGCAGACAATTAATGCACAATGGGCACTTCTCTTATGTCTAACGGGAAAATCTCTGTTGGTTTAAAAATCAGATCTAAGATCACATTGAAGGAACTTCAGTTCAATTGAAAAGTATTTTTGTTTGTAAGTTAGAAGATTTGTTAAAAGTTAGGATTATAGATTTGGTAAACTCAAGATTGAATACATACACACATGGTTTATTTCTTAGGTTGATGAAGTTTCAAATATATATAATATATATATATGTGTGTGTGTGTGTGTGTGTGTGTGTGTGTGTGTGTGTGTGTGTGTATGTATGTATGTATGTATATGTATATATATGTATGTATATGTATGAGTGAGAGAGATAGACTTGTGTCATTCCGGAAGATTCGAGGCTGAATTTTTCCCACTGAAATACAACCCTACGACATCCGAATGTAAGATCCCCTTTATTAAAGTTGATCTACATTATTTGAAGTAAATAAAAATCAAAAATCATGTTTTTTGAATTTTTTTCCTCTTCCATCATGTAGGCACAAAATGGACAGCCGAAATAGTGAGGTAGTTAGTTTAACTGTGTAGAATATTTGAAATCTAACAAAAATTAGTGTGTGAGGGTTTTTAAGTGTTTAAATCATGATGAAATGATCAGATCAAGAATTTGTATGTCTAAAGATGTAAATCTAAGCAATATGCTATTTTCGGTCATCCATTTTGCGCCTACTTGATGGATAGGGAAAAAGTATTCAAATATATGATTTTTTATTTTAGTTACTTGAAATAATGTAGATCAACTTCAATGAAATGGATCTTGCATTGGATATTGTAGGGTTGTATTTGAGTGGGAAGGGTTTGGCCTCGAATTTTTTCCGAATGCCACAAGTTTCTCTCTCTCTCTCTCTCTATATATATATATATATTATAAAAATGAATTTAAGTTATGTTTCTAAAAAAATGTATTTAAGAAAAGTCAATTTTAGTGAGTATTAGACCTAAAAAATAAGATTTATTATTTAAAAACTAGTGCTCAAAAGAGTTTAAAAAACTTATTTTGTTTAATTTATTAGTTAAAATTGATTTAAATAAATTTTTGAATAAAATCAGAAAAGTTGAATCATTTTTGAGAGCTCTTTACATAGTTTTTGATAAGGAAACTCAGTGTGAACAAATCAGAATTTAAGTTGAATCACTTCAACAACTCCTATGCACTTTTTCGACAGCATTTTATAGAGAGCTCAGTTGATTGTGGAACTATCTCATATTCGACAGTGTTTTCTTGTGTTTTACACTAATTGTCGAAATCACTTTTGACAACTCAAGAATCATTTTTGATAGCATTTTTTAGAGAGTTCTAAAAATTATAGAAATAATCCATTTTTGATAATTCTCTCTTTGAAAAATTGGCACGGTCGAAAGTGCTTTAGACAGCTAATATATAGCTTTCAAAAATGAACTTCTGCGTTTGAAAATATATTTTGTGACCATTACTTATCAAAAGTTTTGCACCTATTTTCAATAGCTAGTTGACTTTTCTCTGCTGATTTTTAGCAAACTTTTTAAATTTGTTTTGCTATAAAAATTGAACTTTTGCAGAGAATTTTCACTAATTTTAAACAAGTTTTCAACAAGATTTACAAGAGTTTCTGAGCTATTCTTCTTCCAATCCTTAAGAGAAAATTTTCAAAAGATTTTTAAGAGCTCTCCTCCAATCTGTCTAGTTTTCTCACACATAAAGCTTGAGCTCTTAATTCTTGATCATTAGCTATAGAATTTGTGTTTGAGAGAAGTTTCTAGTGATCAATTAAGATCACAAGTCTTGTTACTTTTTGTTGTGATGAACCTCTAGTAAGAGAGGTGATTGTAGCATTTGAGACTCCAAGTCGATCTTGCGGGATCATTAATGTAGAGTTGCAGCTCCGAGTAGATCTTGCAGGATCTATTATTGTAGGAGTTGAGGCTCCGAGTCGATCTTGAGAGATCGTTGTTGTAGGAGTTGCAGCTCTGAGTTGATCTTACAAGATCATTGGTGTAAGCGTGATTTCGATTTCGTGAGCTGGTCATAGTGCTTATTCTCCACAGGAGTTGGAGACGGGAAAGTACATCAAGTAGATAGAACCTCGAGAATATTTTCTTGTATTTTCGGAGTTTTTTCGTTCTAACTCTCTTTTGCTTCATATTGTTTATAATTATGTTTATTATTCTTGCTTATTGGAGATATTGTGATTTTTTTTAATTTTCCATAATTTGATTAGCATCACCTATTCACCTAACTCTAGGTGATTTTCAATTGGTTTCAGAGCCTCGTTCTCTTGTATAAGGTTTATCGCCTAAGAGTTGATCCTATTTAGCTAATCACATACTAGTTGCATCTACTGTTTATCACACACATGACTTCTCATGGAGATAATTTCAATGTTAGGTCTCTAATTAGCTTTGATGGTCTTACTTTCTCCATATGAAAGATTTAGATGAAAGTTTTCTAAAAATCCCTTGGTGGGGATGTTTTCCTATCCATAGAAAAGAGTTTAAAGAATGTGAACATGTACCGACCATTGGCCTAAGAATGTTGAAATTACACCTAGAGGGGGGGTGAATAGGTGTATAGCTAATCAAATGAAAATTCTGGATAATTTAATATGAAATAATGCAACCGATCACTCAAAACAAGACATGAATCCGGATTCCCCGTGAAGGGCTCTGAACTTCTCCTCGTGATTCCTCTAGATAAGAGTTGGTGCTCAATTGCTATCTTGTTGAGATGAGCATTGATCGACAAGAATAAATGAATGATAAATAAATAAATAGAGACAATAAAGCAATCACAAACAAAAAGATTTGTTCTGAGTTTCGAGCCACCGCACTACGTCCCTGCCTTCACCACCGTGAAGGATTTCACTATCCACTATTGGATCCTCCATAAAGAGACCTTACAATAAGGAATTACAGCCACTCGGAGTACACAACTCTCCAACTCAATCCTCAAAGGCAACACAAAGACAATTAAGACAACAAGCTCTGGGTGATCAAGAGATTACAAACACTCTCTTTGCAACTCTCTTACAAAAATCCTATAAAGTAAAATGTAAACTTGAAGCTCAAGGATTTAAGTGAATGTGAAAATCAGAAAAGAGAGATTTTAAGAACAGAAAAACTCAATTAAAACTTTGAAAATAAGAGCACAAAAGAAAACTTGAAACTTTTTCTCTTTGAAAGCAAAAATTAGATTTTCAATGGAATTTGTTGTTGTGAAATATTCAATCCCAATAACCCTTTATATAGGTTTTAGAAAAACATTTTTAGAATAGTTTTACCAGGTCTAAAAAGGAAAAAATTGACCCTAGAAATTCAACTTTTCACGTCTTAAAAGAAACATGTTTAAAAACAGATTTAAAAGAATTGGCTGTTACTGTCAATCTGGCAGTCTATCGGTAGACTGGTCGGTCGATCGACCATTCAAAAAAATTTGACCGTTTCAACCGTGTTTAACCGAGATCAAACTAGTTAAAGTCGGTCGACCGCCCAGTCGACCGTAATAAGGGGCCAGTCGACCGGGAATGTGCACAACATGTACACCCTATTTACCAAAGGTTCGGTCGACCGTTTGGTCGATCGTTCTGGCCTGTAATAGGCAGGTCGACCGACCTAGGCCAAAAACTGGGCTTAGGTAATTTTTGAAGATAAAGAAAATTTTCAAATAATTTTTGTTTAAATTTTAGAAGGAAGAAAGCATGTATAGCCATGAGATACAAATTCTAAACTGAGATAGAAATTTTTAAGAAAATGTGGAACAAGTATCAAAACCAAACATGTCAAAATCATACTTTTGAAAACATGCATTTTTGTGTGTGTATATTTTTGAGCCTCAAATCTATATTCTACTCTTTAACAAACTAGTTTCTTATAAAGTTCTATTTGACTACAAGAATCTTCAAGCGAGCTTCTCTGATGTGACTTTTGAGCGACACTGAGTGCTTTGAGCTATAATCCCGTTCTTGAGTACTCTTGAGCCATCAACACCTTCCTTTAGAGGAAGAAACCTGTTAGATCTTCTTGAACCTTGTTAGATCTTTTTGAACCCTGAAATGCACTTTTGAACTTGGTTAGTGCCAAATAACTTCATATGCTTGTTATCACCAAAACACAAAATCGGGGATTGTAACCTTTGGGCCAACAATCTCCCCTTTTTTGATGATGATAAAACATATGAGCTATTTAAAAGAAAATCTAGGAAAGAGCATTGTAAAAACTCCCCCTCAAGTTATGCTAGCTATCAAGTAGAAAATAACAACAAGTTATATGATAAAGGCATTGTATAAGAGCATGATCAAACAAATACCAATAATACTCGTAAATACTTCTCCCCCTTTTTGTCGTGCATCAAAAAGGGTAAGCAAAAACAACCAAAAATTAAAACATATGTAAATTTTATCAGAAGAAAAATTCATGAATCAATAATACAAACATTTAGTTCTCCACAAATGAACGAGAATCTGTTAAAATCAAGTGGCTTAGTAAAAATATCTGCTAGTTGAAAATCAGTTGAGACATAATCAATTTCAATATCACCTATCTTATAGTGATCCCTAAGAAAGTGATATTGAATTTCTATATGCTTTGTCTTATTATGTTAATTGTATTTTAGTCATATGAATAGTACTAGTATTATCACAAAATATCTTTATATGATCATAATACAAATCATAGTCAAGGAGAGTATGTTTCATCCAAAGGACTTGTGCACAACAAGCCCCGGCCGCAACATACTCCGCCTCAGCTGTTGAGAGGGTTACAGAATTTTGTTTCTTGAAAGACCATGAAACAAGACAATTCCTAGAAACTGACAAGTCTACTTGTACTTTTCCTATCCACTCTACAACCGGCATAGTCATCATCCAAAAACTTGTCATAGAAAATTGTCCAGTTTTCAGATACCACAAGCCCATTCTAATAATGCCCTTAAGATATCTAATAATGCTTTTTACCGCAATCCAGAAGGACTCTTTATAGACATACACTAAACATGATATCCGGCCTACTAGCCGTTAAATAAAGTAAACTACCAATCATGCTTCTATAAAGTTTAATGTCTACATTTATACCTTATTCATCCTTCTGAAGTTTTGTTGTGGTAGCCATGAGAGTTTTGCTCGTCTTTGTCCCTTCAAGTCCAAATTTCTTGATGAGTTCCCTTGTGTACTTGACTTGATTTATAAAAATCTCATCACTCCTTTACTTGATTTAGAGTCCAAGGAAGTAGTTTAGCTCGCCCGTCATAGACATCTCAAACTCATTCTTTATGCATGATTCAAAATCTTTGCAAAGCTTTTCATTAATAGATCCAAATATAATATCATCAACATAAATTTGAACAATTAGAATATCACTATCTATATATTTGTAAACAAAGTGGTATCTATTTTACCTTTACTAAACTATTTGAAATAAGAAATGTTGAAAGTCTTTCATACCAAGCTTTAGGAGCTTGTTTTAAACCATATAAAGTCTTGTCTAATTTGAAAACAAAATACGGATAGGTAGGATCAACAAACTCGAGGCCATACACTTCCTATTCAGTAAAACCATTTAAAAATGCCCTTTTGACATCCATTTGAAAAAGTTTGAAATCTTTATGAGAAGCAAAAGCAAGTGTAATCGTATGGCTTCAAGCCGTGCTACGGGTGCAATAATTTTCTCAAAATTGATACTTTCAATTTGGGTGTAACCTTGGGCCACTAACCTAACTTTATTTCTAACAATATTACCCGAATCATCCAATTTGTTCCTAAAAATCCATTTAGTACCAATTGTTGGTCTATCATAGGGTCTAAGAACAAGGTGCCAAACTTGGTTGCGATCAAATTGATTGAGCTCATATTGCATTGCAAGTAACCAATATGAGTCACCCTCGGCTTCGAAGATATTCTTTGGTTCAATATGAGAAATAAAAGAAAAATGGCCACAAAAATCATGGAGTTTGGAGCGAGTAGTTACCCCCTTTGATACATCACCTATGATGAGTTCCTTGGGATGACTTGTAGCGAATCTCTAATCTTTTGAAAGTGGTAGTGTTAGTGCCACTTCAACCTCTTGAACTTCACCTTGTTTATCAAGTTTTGGCTTATCTTCTTAGATAGGTGAGTCCTTCAAAGTTACTTTCTTCATAGATTCTTCAATTGTCAAAGTAGATTTATTGAAAATTCTATAAGCCTTGCTAGTGTTAGAATAGCCAACAAAAATAGCATCAAAAGTTTTAGTATCAAATTTACCTAATTTATCTTTGGTGTTTAAACAAAACATTTGCATCCAAAAGCTCTAAAGTAAGAAATATTAGGCTTTCTCAAATAGTAAATTTCAAAAGAAGTTTGAAAGTATTTTTACAAAAAAATTCTATTTGATATGTAACATGCAGTATTTATGGCCTCGGCCCATAAATATTGAGGGAGTTCGTATTCACTAATCATTGTCCTAGTCATTTCTTGAAGAGTATGATTCTTCCTTTCAATGACTCCATTTTGTTGTGGAGTTCTAGGACAAGATAAAATTCATGCCTAATTCTATTTTCTTGACAATAAGTGATAAAAGAATGATTAATGAATTCACCGCATCTCTATCACTTCTTATGCATAAAATCGAAAAATCTTTTTTTTTCAACCTTTTTCTAAAAACATTAAATTGCGAAAAAGCTTGATCTTTATATTCCAAAAGAAAACCCATGTAAAACGAGAAAATCGTCAACCAATATAAAAACTAAATGGTTACTATTTAAACTCTTGGTTTTAGTAGACCAAACAAATTCATGTGGATTAACTCTAATGGTCTAGATGTCATGATATCCTTGATTGATTTGAAAGAGGATTCAGTTTGTTTTTCAAGTTGGCACGCATCACAAATGCGGTCCTTTTCAAACTTCAAGTAAGAAATACCCTTCACTGATTCCTTAGAGTTAATTCTAGATAGATGATTAAAAGATACATGCCTAATCTTCTATGCGATAACCAAGAATTCTCATTGAAAGCATTTAAACATGTAGCATTACAATCTAAATTTAGCATATCAATAATATATACATTATTTTCTCGAAATCCGGAAAGAATGCAAGCATCGGTTTTACCATCTAAAACATTGCAAGAAGAATCATCAAAATAACTTTAAAACCTCAATCACAAAGTTACTAATACTCAAGAGATTATGCTTGAGACCATCAACTAAAATAACATTTTCATTCAATGGAGATGAACTAAC